>VXBA01001643.1:958050-986499 GCA_013399895.1 Serilophus lunatus | reverse complement strand
GACTTCTGGAACTTGTAAAATTGTTTGTTTGGGTTGTTTCCAGCTCCCATCCCAGCGCTGCTCCGGAGTGATTTGGAAATTCTAGCTGCCAGGTCCATGTTGGGGTGGAACGATGATTTATTTGAAAAATAGAGAAATCTGCTATGGGATCACTTTGAGTTTGCTCAGGGTGGGGAGTTTATTTACACTGGGATTATTTATGTAAAAAAACCTGCAGTTTTCTCTACTGAGTAATAAACAGGGATTTGTTTTAGTGAGATATATATATATATATATATATTTAAAGACAGACTCACGTATGCAGGCAGCCCTGGAGCTGGGTCTTGCTGTCCCCTCTCCATGCCAAATGCAGAACTTTGTGCCCAGGCACTATATAAATATTTTATTTTACGTAGACCATAAATCTTAAGACGTGTCTCAGAATTTAGATAATTTTTTGGTGGTTTGTGTTGTATTTCTTCCCCGGGGCTGTGGGGAAGGGGGTGCTCAGGGCTCCCCTCACTTCTCTGGATTTGTGTGAGTCCCATCCTGCCCCTGGTGGCACCCTGAGGGTGCTGAACCCGCCCTGGGCTGGGCTTGCTCTGCTTAAATTTGGGCACTTCTTTCCTGGAGTGGGTGCAATTGGATGTGTCCGTGTCTGTCCATCCCTCAGGGATGGGATGTGACCCCAGGAGTGAGCACTGAGCCTTTCCCCAGCTGCTGCTCAGCGTGGGACATCCTTTTCCTGCTCCCCAGGGATGCTCAGGGTGCTCTGCCCTGGGACGTGGCAGCTCCTACACACCTTTTTTCACACGGAAACCTTCCAAGGGGATTTTAAGGTGCCTGGTTTTGACGGTGGCAGCTGGATGGCATTGCTGGCACAGGGACTCGGGGCTAGAGGGTTGTTCCCAGCATCCCCAGCACATTTCAAGGCGCTCCCCCCCAGCTCCTGCCTTTTTTGCCCCGCGCTGATAAATCCCGAGTTTCCCGGAGCGAGTGCCAGAGGGGCCGCGGAGGAATTTCAGCTGATTTGGAATCCCTGCCCTGGACCGAGGTGCAGGTCCCCATCCCAGCCTGGAGCCTCCCGGACAGCCCGGGAGCTGCTCAGGCTCTGGGCAGCCAAGAGGTGCTGCTTTAATTTCTCTCTGAATCACGCTATAATACATAAACAGAACTGCTTTTAAATTCATTAATTAATTGACTTTCACAATGAGACTTTGCAGAGAAGTAGCATTTATTCCATTTTCCTTCTATTTTCCTTTGCTGAAGTGGCAAAAAATCCCCCCAGGAATGGCTTTTGCAGGAACAGTTTAGGGTGAGAAAAAAACCAGTTTCACACTCATCATGTTCAAATTAACAGAGCAAAAAGAAGATAGAAAAGCAGAAATGGGGAGAGCAGGAGTCCTGGTTTGAATGTGTCTGTCTCTCTACCTGCCTCTTCTACCTGTGACAGATTAGAAATATGCTCTGGCCATTTAGCTTGGCAAAAATCATACTTTTTTTGCACGAACCTGAGAAAAAAACTCATCCTGCTGCTAAGTGGGAAAAGTTTATTCTGAGAATAACACCCTCCAGCTCCCAGTTTTTTTACCTAGAAATGTTTGCTATGTCTTAATAATAACACAGAAAGTCTCAGACTGCATGACAGAATATCATTATATTTTCTGGGTTTAGGAAAAACCCCATTATAAATATGTCTCCGAATGGTGTATATATACCTTGGCGTGGAGTTTAATTTGCTGTCAGTCTGAAACCACTCTTTATCGTAATCCTGGGCTCCTACTCATAACATACAAAATGATTTTTGACTTTGAAGAAAAGGATGAAAACAGGTGCTGCCTCCGAGCAGACAAAGCTCCTCATTCCCGCAGTCCCGGCCAGGGGCAAACCCCAGGAAACAAAAAACCATCCCCAATTTTCTTTCATTTTATTTTTTAGCATCCTGAAACCCTCACTTGAAGAATTCAGGGCTACAAGCTCCCCTTGCCACACTCCTCCAAAATAAACTCTGGCTGAGGGGAAATATTTTAGTGGAGGGAACGGAACGGCCGCGAGGGAAGCGCCGTGAGAACGTACCTGGGAGCAGAGCAGGGCTGCAGACTCAGTCCCAACTTGCTAAAGCTCTGTCTTTGCAGCCACTGGAGAGGCTTTACTGGGAATTCAGGGGCATCTGGGCAGGCAGATGACTTTTAATGCGTTTTTCAACATGGCCCAGGTGCTCGCAACCGACTGTTGGGATCCCCCCTGGCCTGTCCTCAGGTGGTTAACATTCACCAAAATATTGATGGCAGTTACCTTCCCTGCCAGCTCTTATCTGAGTGGGCTTGAGTAGGACTTTGGCAGAGCCTGAAAGGAGGTATTGTTACCTTTAAAAAAAAAAAAAAAAAAAAAAAAAAAAAAAAAAGANAAAAAAAAAAAAGAAAAAAAAAAGAAAAGAGAAAGGCAGGAAAAAAAAAAAAAAAGGCAAAGAAAACTCAAAGTTGAGAAACAAAGGAGGATTTTGGGATCAGCCCTGGGATGGGACTGTCCTCGTGCCACCGGCCCCAGGGCCTGGCAGTGGGGAATGTTTGCTCTTTAGAAAACAGGTGGGTTTGGTTTTTTTTCAATCTATTAGAGAGGCTTCTGAGCATCCCTTGTGTGTGAACTCAAACGGAGCGGGGTGCAGGGCTGGATGCGTGTCTCCTCCTCCCTCACCACTGCCCTGCGCCCTCCTCTGCAGCTCCTGCTCCCATTTCAGCCAAATTTGGCAAAGAGGATGTTGAAGAGACAATTTGTTTTTGTGAATTGTGGAGATACAGGAAAAGAACAGAAACATTTCCCTGTGTTAGAGCCCAGAGAATCCACAGGCTCCACAGGAAGGCAGGGTCCTGTTTCCTGCTGCACATACAGCTCCTCAAGGGCGTTTGGTTTAGTTATTTGCTTATTTGCCACTTTATGATTTGTCACAAGTTGGCTCAAAGACTATCCAGAATCAAGTCCTTTATCATTTGGGGTCGAACAGTCCAGGTTTGGTGCCAAGACCAAGTAATTTCCACAAAGTCTTTCTCTGACGCAGCCTGAACAACAGTCCCTGAAAAGGTGACAACACTGATGTCTGCAAAATTACCTGGGACTGCACAGTTTTTTCTGTATGGCTGGGGTAGGAGGGATATATTTTGGGAAAAGAAATCCCTTGAAGAGAATCAAATCCAGTCTGACAGGTCTGGCTGCGTTTGTGGAAGCAAAAGCCAAAGGACAACGGGCTGACTGTAGATTTTGTCCTTGTGTGAGAGGAGACCTCTCTGCCTGGGTAAGGCTCTTTAGGGATTCTCTTTCAGGAGCTATTTTGGGGGAATCTGGTGGCTTGGGCTACCGAAGCTCTGACCCATTAACTCCCTGCCTGGTGCTGCCACCCTCAATCAGGGCTGTCCCGGGGGAATCAGCGCTGCCTGTCTTGGCAATCCTCAGGATTAACCTTGGACCTTGACCTTGCAGGAGTCCCTCCAGCTGACTCCGAGGTGGGATGTCACTGCTGGGAGCTTCCTTTGCTCACGATGGCCCCGGGGAGGGTTTTTAGCAGAGCACGAGGGGTTTTCACTTCAGCTGAGACAATGAGGCTGCTGCTCCCACCAGATGCCATTTCTCCAATCAAGCAGTTCCCTGTCAGCCCCTGATGGTGATTAATTTTCAACATCTTGTGCCTGACTTGCCTGATCTGAGGCCGTTGACTCAGAAAACAGGAAAGGTCAGTTTGACTTACACTGAACCAACGCATCCAAAACAAACAGGTCATGTGGGATCCAGGGTCACTGGAGAGGAGTCTGTGTGAGGAGAGGCCAGGGCTGTGTCCCTGCTGTCACCTCAGGGATGACTGCGAGGGGGAAGGTGTGCAAACCCTCCCGGGTTATAAAACCACGAGCATTTTTGCAAAGGATTTGTTTCAATTAATTAAGAAGGGGAGGGACCTGCTGAGAAGGAACAGGAAAGCATCGTTGTTGTGTGAGATCCTGCTTTCTAATCTCCTTTCACAAGGTGGGACAGCACCCCACAGCTGTGGCTTGAGGAGGGGTCTCTGTCCAGCACATCCTGGCTGGTGTGGGGCTTCCAGGTCTGCAGGAAAGAGGCCAAAATCCCAGCACAGGATCAGCTTTCCACTGCACTTTGTGCAGAGAGCTTGGTCAAGGAGCTCTGCCAAGTGACTGTGCCTTGGGGTGGCTTCTTTAGTGGGATGATGATGTTGTTGGGTAAGGAATGGGGAAAAGGAATGGGCGATGGAGGGGTGTGGGGGTAGGATAAGGAGTGGGTCGTGGGTGGCAGGTTTCAGTTGTGAGTCATTTTTGAGCACCTACTCCTGCAGGTCCCACCTATGGTGACCTTGAGTTTCAATAAGCCACTGATCGTTCTCCGAGGCCAAATCAGCCTCAGTTCTTTGTGGTTTCCAGCTCATCAGACACAACCTCAGCTGTGTATCTGACCCATCTACAAGAGAAGCTGCTGATAAAATACCCTGAAACACCAGATTTGGGTTGTAGGGCATTTGGGAGAAACTGTTTTAGTGTGGAATCTCCTGGACAAAAAATAGTCCCAGTCATCCATCACCTTAATGGCTTTGCAAGATCCATGGGGTTGATAATCTTTGATAAGGAAATCTCTGAGATACACTACATCCTCCTTCTATTTACTTGTGCTCTGGCTGTGTCCATGTGGGTGGGACAGCTCTTTAAGGTCCCTTCCAACCCAAACCATTCTGGGATCCTCTGAGAGACAGAGGAGAAGAGAAACTGTCCACGGAGGGGTTGGGGTCAGGTTTGGAGCTGGTGGAGCCACTGGGATCAACAGAAACTGATTCTCTGGTGCTTTTCTAGGGAACATTGAGGGGTTTGCTGGCTCTGTTTGACTCAGTGTGTCCAGCAGCTCAGGCTGAGCTCTTGGAAATCTGTTGGAAGTCAGGTTGGAAAGAGATGCACCAGTGGGTGCTCTCCAGGCTCCAGCCCGCCCTCCCATTTTAGGCTGAAGCAACATATTTATTTTGCAATTTTTGGTTCTTCTTTCACTAAACAAACTCCGAAAATAGGGAGTACAAGCAGAAGAACTAGACAACCATGCTCACAAAGGTTTTCCCCAGAGCCCAGCGGGGTGCAGACTGGAGCAGTGTGGGCTGTACCAGACTGCTTTGGTGTCTGACCTTGCCCTGCTCTTGGCTGGTGAAATTTCTCCCCTGGCAGAAGACCAGGAGCCAGCCCTGGGCTTGTGGCCACCACAGGGGACAAGGCCGGTGGTGCTCACAGTGAAGGTCCAGGAGGCTGAGCTGCTGCTTTAGTGCAGCTGGGAGGGAGGATTTGAGGTGAAGAGCCTCGGGCTGGGGGCTGGTGTGGGGCTCAGGTGGTGCCGAGATCTGCACGTGGTGTGTTCCCATCGTGGGGTTCAGGCAGAGTTCGGCCCTGGGAGCTGCTGCAGACAATGCAAATCCCACCTGCTCCTGCCAGCTGCACGTTTCGCCCCTGCTCTAAGCACTTGTCTGCATATCACAATGAACCTCAAAGCTCCTGCATGAAATAACACTTTATTATTAATAATAATAATAAGGAGAGGTAATTTGTGATTCTTGAAACTAGCCCAAGCCACCAAATTCAGAAGGAGATCTGGCTTCAGCCTCTTGCATGTGGGCTTTGGGCTGGTCCCTCTGCAGGCATGGGACCAGTTGTGAAACATGGAGTGCAGCTCCTAAATCCCATCTCCTGCCCCTGGGCTTTCAGAGCTGTGGTCTGGCTGCAGGCCAGTGTTTAACCATTATGAAAACCTCTCTATTCAAGGGTGTGTCACCTGTCTCTCCTTTTTTTTCCTCCTTTTAATTGTGATCTTCAGGAGGGTGAGCTGCTTTCATGGGATCTGTTGGTAACTGCAGGGGGATCAGGTGGGTTTACTGGCAGGGGAGGGCTTTGCTGTGGTGGAGAAACCCTTAGGGGCTGGTGAATGACATGGTGTGACCTTGTTGGTCTTTGGGGCTGTTTTTGCCTGCTGAGGAGTCCCAGGAGTGCACAGGCACAGGCACGGGCTGCAGGAATGTGCTTAGCAGGAGTGTGAGAGGTCATGGCCAGGCTTTTTGGAGGAGCTGAGTGCTGGGTGTGACACAGGACCGTGTTCCAGGGCTGGTGAGCAGCTCTTGCGCATCAAGGGTGCTAGAGATTGCTCCCATGTGATGCATCTTGTTCCAAAGGTGGGGTGCGGGACAGAGAAACTCTGACTCTCTTAGTAGGGATGGAGGAAAGCTTTTCCCATTTCTGAGGTGTTCACCAAAGGTTTCTCTGGGTAAAACCTCACATCCAATCCATCCATGGGACGTGTGTCCACAGCACAGTCCTTTCCCAGTCACCACATCCATAACCTTCCCTTCCTCTCCCTGACCACCTTCTATCACAGAACTCCAGCCTCTAGGACTTCTGTCTTCTCCAAAGAGGCTTAAAACTGGCCAAAAGGGTGTTTTGTCCAAACAGCTTTTGAAGCTGCCAGAGCGACAGATCCACCAAGGAGAGGCTGCAGGGGAGAACTGCACAACTTTTAGAAAAGAAGTCAAAATAAGGCTGGAGTTGATTATTTTTTTTAATGGCAGCTTTCAGGTTTGGTACCCAGCACAATTCCTGGTTCATCTTTTTTTTTGGGTCCTCAGCAGAAAGAAAAACTCTGCTGTTTGCTCAACTGACTGGTGGCAGATGAGTTGGTTCAATACAGGAGGGTTTGTGTCATTCAAAACCAATTTTATTTTTTTTTTTAAAGAGAAGCTCTGACCAACCAATTTGCCTTTTTGGAATAATTTTTCAAAGCTGCAGGAGTACAACCTTTCCCTTGTCCCAACAAGTGTGGGTGGGAGAGGCTTTGCAGCCCAGCCTGTGCCCCAGGGTGGGTGAGTGGTGGCCGGGTGGCTCTGGCCAAGCATTGGCTGTGGCACAGCTCTGCTTCCAGGGCTCAGGAGAAGCCAAGCCAGTGGGAATGTTCTCCAGCATCGTTTTCTGCCATTCACAGTAATTTTTATTTATGTGTTTGCTTTTTCACATGCAGATGGGCAGCATCAATGGCTCGGAGCTGTGGTTTGCACCCCAGAGCCAAGCAAGTCGTCCTGCCCTGGCTCAGCCTCCAAGGGAGCTGGCTTGGAGTGTCCACCCGGGCTGTTCCTACCTCTGCAAAGTGGGCAGTTGGTTCCACAAGCCTCCAGCAGTAGGTTTCTGACTGTTTGCATCATAAAATAGTGTTTAAAGTGTGGTTATGGTCAGCAAAGAGCCAGAGAGCAACTGTAAAACTGACATCTCAGGGTTTTTTTAGTATTTATCCCTTGTCAATGGCTGCCCCTATTGAATTTGCTCCGTTTATGAGTCGCAGTGAGGTTTCTCCTTCCCAAATTCCTTCCTTTGGGAAGGTTTCTCCTTCCCCAAATTCAGTGTGGCCGCTGGAAGCCGATTCTTTCCTTGCTTTGTGTGGCAAAAGGGAAGCACTGGAAAGCAATGGGACCTTCAGCCGCTGTGGCCTTGAGTCACAACAGGCTTCCAGGGCATGGGCTGGACCCAGCTTAGACCAAGTCCTAGTCTCAGCTTCTGTGGACTGAGTGACCAGTAGGGCAATGTCCATGTGTGGACTCCCTCTTCCAAGCACTGTGGGTTTGGGCAGCTTTTGAGAGGGCTCCAAACTACGTGGTAGGTGCCCCAAAGGAGACTTCAGCCCACACTGAGCTGGCAGCAGAGGTCTGCCCATCGTGTTTCCAGGGAGAAGTGGCTTTTCCCCAAGAAGAACCCAACTGGGAGGCTGATGACCATCCCACAGGAGAGATGGCTCAGAGCAAGAGGGCTCTGCTGTGGGAGCTCTGGCTCGGAGCAACGGAGACTTTGGGACTCTGCACCACCATCAATGGATTTTATTGTCCTGCAGGGTTTTGCTCCAACACTTAATTCAGCAGCTCCATTCATTTGGGTCGGGACACACATATATACCTTGGCACTTGGCTGCCAGGACAGGCCAAGTGGTTTGACGCAGCCCCGGCCAAAAAGCACAGGGCGAGGTAGGGAGGCTGCAGCAAAATTCCTCCCTTGCTGGGGTGAAGTTCCTAGAATCTGGGGGGAGGCACAGGGAGAGGGTTGGCACCAGTGCCTCGGACGAGGCCTTGAGAAACTTCTCAGCTTGACTTCGAACCTCTGCGTAAAAAATTCAGGGCAAACGTTGGAGGTAAACTGCTAAACCAGGGCTTAAATCCCTTCCTCTGGAGTCAGATTCCACCCCAGCACATCTGGAGAGGGGATGTGAAAGTCTGAAATTCACTCTCAGCATCCCCCTCCTTTCCCTTCCCTCCTCCTCCTCCTCCTCCTCTCTGCTGACCCGGGACCTCCTTGAGCGCGGGCAGGGCTGGGGGGTTCACACGGAGCCAAGTCCTGTCCAAGCCTGGGCTGAGTTATGGCTGCTGAGCTCACAGGGCTGCATTTGTGTGCTGAGCTGGGTGTGGGCTCTGCTCCTTCCTCACAAAGGTGAGAGCTCCAGGTTCTGAAGGTGGAAAAAGCCCCAGTCCAGTCCTCGAGACCCTTCCTTAGTTTTCTCCCAAAGATTTGTATTTTCCCCCAGAGATTTGTATTTTCCCCCAGAGATTTGTATTTTCTTGATGGGAAGGTTTTGAGCAGAGAAAATCCCTTGGTGGGTGTTGGTGGTGTTGGGGCTCTGTGGCTGAATTTGAGGTCTGGTGAAGAACAGGAGGCCCAAAACACCTTCTGTAGAGAGATGAGTTGGCATTTGTTGATAATCCGAGCAAAACCAGTGGTGGAGACACCAAATCTTGGGAAACCTTGTTCATGATGCAGAGCTGGATAATTTGGATGGGGTTTGGAAGGGAGGGACATCCAAATGTCCTGTTTTCAGTTTGCTGTTCAGCTCCTGCCTCATCCTTGTCTCCTGATTCTTTAGGAACTGGGATTTTTCAGTGCTGCTGCCTGTAGTGCTTCACACATGCAACGAGATTCCCAAGGACCTGCCATCCTATTTCTAACATTAAAAATAGGATCACAGATTCTGCATTGCTCTGTGAGGAAGCAGCAGATGGTCAAAGTTTTTTCTGCAGGCTTCTCTCTGTGACTGTGAAGAGAAAGTGGCTCATTTTTGTAAGGCTGCAAAACATTAAATCCATCCTATTTCCAATCTGCCCCTTCCCTCCTCCTCACAAATGAATTTTTCTTTGGAATGGGGAGGACTGTTGGCTCCCAGGGCTCCCTCTGGACAGGCTGCTGATGGGGACAGTCACCAAGGGTGACAGGGCTGCTTTTCCATGTTCTTACAGAGCTCCACTTCCCCAAAATTAGGGCAGATTTGCAATTGCTGCTTTGATACACCAGCCAATGAGGAAAAGTGTCTTTAGCCCAATGTAAAAAATAATGATTTTGTTGTTTGTTTTTCTTGTTAAAGTAGAGAATCAGAGAATCACAATATCATGGAATTAATTGAGTTGGAAGAGACTTTAAAGTTCATTTTGTTCCACTCCCTGCCATGGGCAGGGACACCTTCTACTATCCCAGGTTGCTCCAAGACCTGTCCAGCCTTGAAAACTCAGCTTGTGGGTCCCATCACAAAACAATAATGTTTTGGAGCAACCTTAGGCTCGAAAAACTTCATTGTCCATGTTTAATCACAGAGTCCCAGTTTGAAAATGGCTCCTCAAGTCTGACCTTTTATCCAAATCTTCAACAATATTTACATCAGGGTTTTGCTTTTTTTTTTTTTTTTTTTTTTAATTAAAAAACCAGAGATCATCTGATGTTTCCCATCAGTTTTGCCCTAGGTTGTTCAGTATTGGAAGAAGATGGGCCAAAATACTCAGAGAAGGACAATTCTCACAGCACCAGATCTCTGGCCTGAGCAAAGAGAGGAAGTGATGGAAACCTCCTGGGAAATCCTGTTCTCTTCTCATAGGATTCCTGGCCCAACTTTCCATTTAATCTGAACTTCTGTGGGAAAAATTATATATGTATATATATATATATACACACACACGTGTAAAAGAATATATAAATATATATATTTGGAACTGGCCAGTTTGCAAGAGCCATCAGCAAGAGCTCAACTCACTGCCTTTTGCTGTGGTGGTGCCTTAGGATGAATATTGCAAATATTTTTATCCAGTTTCTTACCTTTTTAATTTGCCTTTATTTTCTTTAGATCTTAATTTTAGGAGCTGCAATAGGACAACTCTTTTTTTTTCTCTCCCTCTTATCCTGTTTGTGTCCCCCCTCCTCTTTGGGAGACCTTTTCCTCTGCCCTGGGGTGGTTTTGCAGGAGCTGGTGCTGGTGGGTTGGATGATTTTTGGGGGGGGGCTGCTGACCCTGAGGGTCTTCTGGAGTGTTTGGTTCCTGAGGACATCCCCAAAATGTTCCTGTGTGTTGGGTCTCAGAGCTGTCCCAGATCCATGGGTTGTGTTGAGAAGGATCCACCCACTAGGAAGGCAAAGTGCCTCCCCACCTTTGGCATTGTCAAAGCCCTCGATTAGAAGCCCTTGACATCTCTTGTCACAACACTGATAAAAAGGGGTCATGGAAAGCATGGGAATGTTGGCAGGGTTGGCTGAGCCTGCCCAGCCTCCCCTGGGCACTGCCTGTGCTGCCCCACAGCCTCTGTGTTTGTTTGAGTGGTGAAAGTCCACGTGAAGAATGAGAGGAATCCTGCTGGCTCGGGAAGGGCAGGAGTGGGATGGTGACACTTTTGGGATCATATCTTCAAAATTTCTGGTTTTCACCACTCCCCTGAAGGGCTACAGGGCTTGTGTGAAAATGGAAGCATCCTAAATTGTGTGCTGCTGAAAAATATCTATATTTTGTATTTTATACTCCTCCTGTGTGTTCCTGTGTCAGAATTACTTGTTCAACTCATCAAGGTGCTAAAAGTGTTTGCCAGAAGACCCAAATGAAAGGCAAAAGGCTGTGGAATCCAGGTGCATGGTGCCTTATTTTGGGGGGATATGTGTTTAAATCCAAGGCTTTTCAGCATCTGTATCTGTGGTTAATGGGTTACAGATGCAAATTGGCACTTCCAGCTCCTGCCCTGGGGTGCCCTGGCCAGATCTCATGACTGGATTGAACAGGGCCAAGAAATATCCACAGGTTGGAAAAGCACTGGGCTCTCCACTCTCAGAAGATTTTCCTTAAAGCTCCAGCTCCTGGGATTACATGAATTCTGAGTTTTCCTACCTGAAAGCTGAATTCTGGTGGAGTGGAGCCACTTCCCTGGATGAACTTCGATGGTGTCAGCACCAGGCATCCTTTTCTCATCTTTATTTCTCTACTTCCACTTAATGAGGGATTTAATTATATTGTAAAGCAACTATTTGATGAATTCTGGGGACACTTCTTGCTTGTAGCTGCTTTGCATCAGTCCAGACCCTGGGGTACATCCCCACCCCTTGATGGGGCTCAGGGGGATGCTGAATGTCTTGAACCGCCCAGAGCCATGGGAATCAAGGCAAAATTCCTTCCCAAAACACATGTAGTGAATGTCTGACCTCCCTTTCCACGAAGAGTCTTCATTCTGTGAATCTGTAAACCCACTCTTGTTTAATTACAATGGTCTATGGAAGGTGTCCCTGCCCATGGCAGGGGGGTGGAATGAGAGGAGCTTTGGGGTCCCTTCCAACCCAAACCATTCCATGACTGAGGTGACTAAAAGGACACAAACTCCTGAGCCATTTGCTCTTTATGAGCAGCTTATTTCAGTTCAGCTCAAGGCTGTTCCCAACCAGTTCATGCCAAGGAGAATTCCCACAGCACCAGGACACCCTGGCACAGGGCATCACGGGTGAATTTTGAGCTTTAAGCAGCTGTGAACTGGTTTTTGGGCATCATTTCAGGGTCCGTGTCCAGCTGGAACACTTGGTACCTGGTGACAGCAAGAATCCCCTCACCTGCCCTTTGTCTTGTTCTCCCTTTGAGGGAGATTTGGGTTTCCCTGTCCAAGCCTTTTCCTGCTCCTCTGGTAACTGTGCTCACAAGGAAATCTTCAAAGACTCAGTCCTATCAATTTTCCTCACCATATGTTCTCATTAAAAAATTTATTGTGCACTTTATCTTAGGATTATTTGCCATCAATTAATAAAACATGTTGCAAGCTTCAAATGAACATTCTCCCTTCCCCACTTCCCTTTAACGAGGGAAGGAACAGAGAAATATGAAAAAAATTACCATGACAGATGGTGTTTTTTAACCTTTCTTTTGCCCAATCTGGGGGAAAAAAAAAAAGATTTTTTCTCAGAATATTGGCATGGGTTTTTAATTATGAGTTACATCACTTGGAGGGCTAATCCAAAGCTCAGTGAGCTCAGACAGCCTGAAATGTGGTTGTGTTTTAAGGTAGATGGGGCTGATACAGGGACGGGGCAGGGCAGAGGGGCTGTGGGTGACACTGGGGGTGGCTGTGGGAGTGGGTTCCCCCCTGTCCCTCTCCTCCAGGCACTGGGATGGGCAAGGAAAACTGCAGAATCCACTCCTGGAAGCAAAAGGTTGGTGAGTGCTGCAGCCAACAGCTCCCAAAGGCACGTGGTGTTGGCAGCCAACGTGTCGTGTCGCCCTTGGCAGGAGCTGTCTGGTCTTGTAGGGAGCCTTGAGCTGTGGTGGAGGCTTAAAAAAATGGCTTTTGGGGTTTTCTAAAGAATTCCCCAAAGGAGAGACCTCCCTGCTGTGCCCCTTCCCATGGGGAACACAGTCCCTGGCTTAGGGGGAGGAAGGGTGGTGTGGAGGGAGCCCAGTGAGCCCCAAGCTGATGGGTGAGCCTCCCTCTGCTTTCCCACTTGGTGAGATCAGGAGCGTGGCTTTGCCCTCCTGTCATTTGGAATTTTGGGCTGTCCAGGTCAGTGGTGGGGAGATGGGGTGGGAGGAAATGCAAACAGAACATCCCCAGCAGTGCCTGCAGATGCTGCAGGGCTGGGACACGGTGTACCCTGCAGAGCCTTTCTTTGTGTCTGTGCCTACCAGGGGAAAATAAACACAGGGATAATGCACACACAGGGGTTTCTTAGATAAATAAATGTCTGGGGAGAGACCTGCCTGTGGGTAACCTGCTGGGAAAGTCCTGGTCAGATGGGAATTGTAGAGTTAAACACTCCAGTCTCACTTGGATGTGTCTGGGCTTTGATTTATACTTCTGATTGGATGTTTGCCTGGGCTGATCAGAGAGCTTGGGCAGCAGTGCATGTTGACACTTGGTGTTTAGCTCTGGGTAAAGTTTAAACAGGACTTATCGTGGCTCTGACACCTCGCAGAGGCTTCCCCGCTGTAATTACACCCTCCACACCATCCCTCACACGGGGCTCTGCTGCCTGCCTGTCCCAGACATTCAAAGAAATTCAGAGAAAAAAGTCAACTTGCAAAATAAATTCATGGAAAAGCTTATTCGACACCTCTTCTAATTTTAAAATAACCCCACTGCCCTCGAATCCTGTGGCCATTTCTCTACTCGCTGGAATATAAATCCTGCAGTGATCTGAGGCCAGTGAGGCTGATCCAGCCCTTCAGGAACTGTTCCCTGCCTTGCCCATGTTGCTCCAGTTTGTCCCAGAAGCAGCACTGGGCTCTGCTGGGACTCAAACAGCCTCATGTGGGAGGAAAGGCTCATTTTTGAGTCCCATGCAGTGAGACTCCACCGGATGGGGTCAAAATGGTAACTGCAACTTGTGTTTTTTAACCCAACTTCTGCTTTTAGTAGGCATTGCTCGGGTTTGCAGCTGTCAGGGTTGTTTCTCTCATCTGCAAAAGGAGGGAGGAACCTGCTCTGGGTGCAGTTCTGGGGGCACATGTGGCCAAGGGCTGCTCCCAGCTCTGTTTGCACCTTCCCACTCAAGGTAAGAGGAGGAGATGTGGGACAATTTTTAGAAGGGAATGGGGACAATATTTATCCCACTTACCCAACTGCTGTCCACCAAATGTCACACTCAAGGCCCAGTGGAGTTTAACACACCATCCTCAGCCTGACATGGGCACTGGCCTTGAATAAAGCTTGTGCTAAATAATTCTGAACTAATTTAATTTTATGCCTTGATTTTTATGAGCAACTATTTACAAAAAAAAACCCCTAGCAGAACGTAATTACAGCACCTTGAAGTCCCTGGGCCAAAGCCTGAGCTGAGGTTACAATATGACAGCTTTTATCTGGGATCTGATAGGGGTGTTATTCATTGTATTAAAAGTTTGCCAAGAGAGGCTTCAGTGAAAATTAACCCATGTTATCACAGTGAGTAATATCCTGGTTTTATCATGTGGAATAAATAAATAACATAGACTTTAGGCTTTGGTTTATTGAGGTTACACTGAGTGCAGAGTGAGGACACAGTGCTAACACCAATGCAAGGAAATGGTGATTAAGGTGAGATGAAACTGGAACAGAAAGTTTTCTTGCATAACAACAGAGCTTGTATTACTATTAATTATATTATGCAACAGCAATAGGATGGAATTTGGCTCTATCTAGCAACACACCAGGGTGAAAAACTCTTTGCAAACATCTCAGAGATTTCTCAGGAAAATTCCACTTGTGTGATGCTCCTGACACCGTTTTCTCGCCTTGACCTGTTGTGGTGGTTTGGCTTCGGGCCCTCCTGCCAAAACAACACCTCTGGAGAAAGCCTGGGGAGCCTTTTCCACTTGAGTCACTGGTGCTTCTCCCACTTGGGATGCCCAGCTCTGCACCAACAAATCCAGACTCAAAGTGATGTGCAGTATTGGCAGTGCTAGTGGGGAAAACCCTGAATTAGAATCATTAGGATGCCTAAAATAGGGAAGGATCCGTAGGGATCACTGGCTCCCACTCCCAGCTGGGCAGAGCTGGTTGTGACACTTGGACCTGGCCTGAGTGGGTGTGAAGGGCCAGAAATGCTGGGCAGGCACTTTCCCAAGGAACTGCTGGAATTTCTTTAGGTGAAGAGTTAAATCCCATGGGATGTGCCTGTGACACCGGTGGGGTGGGGGTGGAGGGGACACTCACCCGTGTTGTGGGGCTGGGTTTGGGAATCATTGCCCTGATGAAATGCGTGGTGTTGTGGGCAGGGAAATGATCAGCCCAGTTCTGGACTTCACTGGCCAAGAGCCTGAGATTTTTTTTCCTCCCCGCTCCAGCTGTGCCCTGGTTTCCCTTCTGAAAATGCACTTTCTCCTTCCCCTCCAAAATGACACTGAAAAGCTTAAAAAAAGCGAAAAAAGCTCTTGTCCCTTTGTGTCTGTGGCTGTTAATAATCCCGGGAATACTCTTCTCCTCTGGGCTGCCATCGTCTGTGATACCTCCCCAAATCGCTTGGGTAGTTTTAATGATGTTTGTGCCTTTTCTTTCAGCCCTTGTTATCTCTCGGGTTCCTCCACGCTGGGGGAAGGCTCACAGCATCCAAGTGGCTTCTCTAAAGCGCCTTTGTTTTCCCTGGGCAGGTATTGAGTTGGTGGCACAACAATCCCCGGGTGCTTTCGTTTCGCTTTCCTGCCCTCCCGTTCCTCAGCGCAGACCTTGAGCATCCCCGTGCCAGGAGTGTGCCCGAGGAGTGTGCCCGCAGGAATGCAGGTGAACAGAGCCAAGTTGTTCCAGAGCAGAGAAGAAGGGAAGAGAGAGAGAGAGAGAGAAGGAGAGAAAGGAGAAGCGACCGAGAGAAGGAAGAGCTGGGAGGGGGGAGAAAAAAAATAAAAAATCCTTGTCTGTGCGTGCTGGAATTTCTCTGGAGGTATTTGCAGCGTAGTGTGGTTAAAAAAATAATGCTCAGAGAAGTGATGGAGTCCTGCCTTCCCCGCCTGCCCCTAGGGGAGGTTTTTGTCAGCGGCCTCCATGGGAAGGTGATGGCTGGGAGAACAATTGCTGGGCTGTTGTACCGTGCCTGACACGATGAATGGAGCTGAAGAAAAGGCGTCCTCGGACTGTTGCTAAAAGGCAGCATCTTCTCCATGCCCTGCGTGTGCCCACTCGCTGCTGCTGCCTAAACAAGGGGATAAAAGGTGGGATCAGAGCACTCTGCAGCCTCATCCCCTCGCTGGGCAGCAGCTGGCTCGCTGCTCATCCAGCCCCAGCATGGCACAGTGGGATTCAGGTGGTCCCTGCCCTCTGGGAATTGTTGAGAGTGAAGCCAAGGATGGAGGCAGAGCAGGGGAAACTGGTTCTGAATGGGGGCTTTGGGGCAACTTGTCCTGCGAGCTGGGTCATGTGGTCCTGGGTGTTTCCTCTCCAAGAAGGGTGTGGTGTTGGCCATGGAGCTGCCAGGTGGGGTTGCCTGGCTCCCTGCAGTGTGCTCCAGGTGGGAATTCACACTGGAGCACCAGGGGAGTGGCCCATGCCATGCCACCGTGTTGTTCCAGGGAGGATGGGAGAGCCTTGGGTTCTCCACCACAGATGAAGAGGAGAACAAGGAAGAGCCTGACTTTGGAATGGCATCACACAGACCCTCAGATGTGTAGGTATGTCCTGTATGTCCATCCCTGTGTGTGTGTATGTGCATGCAAACACAGCATATGTGCCTTCCCTCTGCTCCTGGCCTGGCTGGGCTAAGCTCAGCTCGTGCAAAGACTCTTCACACCTTCTTTCTAAAACTGAAATGGAAAATAAATCAAGTTTTTTGCTGGTGAGAGTTAAACTTGTTCAAAAGTCAGGAGACTACGTAGCTGTATGGGGTCATAGCAGCATTTCCATAGGACCCTGTCCTGAGCTTCCCTCCCTGACATGATCAGATTTATTTAAGGGTTTGACTCATTCCTTGAAGTTTAACTGGCATTTACAAAGGGTTGGAGCGAAACAATAACTGTATTAATAAAGCAAACTAGAGATCTGTGTTGTTCATGCACATGTCCCAGCAGAGTGCAGAGCTTTTATCTGATATCAGCACAGAATTGATGGGAATTGTAGTTTTGGGCTCTGTTATGCTTTTGGCTAAGAAGAATTTAATTCTAGCGAACATTTAGGACTTCAGGAATGTTTAAATATCTCTGTGTAGATTTGGAAGGCTTTTTCTTTTCTTCTGACATGTGTTATGTGGTGTTTACCCCATGATGATGCCTCTCAGTGGTTATTATTCCTGCAAAGTAGAGTGAGGTTAAAGGTGTTAGAGATGTGTGTCCTCAGTGGCAGAATGACTGTGGGCACCTGGGAAAGCCTGGCCTGGGGGTTACACACAGGGTTGGGTTCAAAAAAGTATTTTTCATTTCTGTTTATGACTTTTGCCCAGGGAAAATTGCTCACCAGGTCTCTCTGTCTCAGTTTTCATCTGTTCAATGAGAATTTTGTCAATTCTAGGCACTCTTAGTACTGGTGAGATGGAGGGAAGGGTCTGTGCATTAGACACTGGTGTGGCCACTTTAGTGGTAGGAATGAAACTGGAGTTTTCAGTGTTCCAGAGAATCCCACTGGACCCCCACTGTGCTGAGTACCAAGGATCTGCTCTGAGCACTGAAGTCAACAGGAATTAGTACTGGATGAATCAGAGGTGGAGGAAAAAACCAATTTCTCTCGAGTCTGTCTTTGGTTTTATTGAAACAAGAGAGGAAGCAGCAGATGCAAAGGACACCACTGACACCATATCGGATAAAATACCACGTGTGGCTTGGACTTCACTGAGCTGTGAAATCGTCTGTCAGCACACTCCAGGCTGAAAATGTACCCAGGCCATGAGCTCTGCAGGGCAGGAATGTGTTGTGTGCAGGGTGCCACTTCCCAGGGCAGTGCATCCTTTACCATGTCACAGCAGGAGAAATCCCAGTGCCGAGGGTGAGGGTTCCAGGCTGGGAGCAGGGAGGGGTGGCAGCACCCCCTGACAGGGGTTGGTTTGTATTTACAGCACTGAGCACCCCTGAGATGGGACCTTGTGAGTGGGTTTCATTCCCACAACGCCCAGTGAAGTTAAACCTTCTCCTGTTTTACAGTGGAGACACAGAGCCAGAGGAGACCAAAGCCCACGGGAGGGAGAAACCCCACTGGGCTCCAGTGCAGCCCCAATTTTTTCCCTGTAATGCCTGAGGGGTGAAAAATGGGCACAAATCCTGTAGATAACCAGCTGAGAGCTCTCCTTCTGGGGCAGGTTGGACCCAGGTCTGGGGTCTGGGGTGGGCACAGTGCAGCCCTGGGCACTGCTGGCCCCTCACAGCTCTCTGTTGGCTTCTAACTCCAATGTTCTTCTTCTGTAGTGTATTTATTTGGGTTTTTTTTTATTTTTTTTTTTTTTCTGTTGCAGAACAGGCAGAGCTGTGAGAGAGTCGGGGGTGTTGCTGTGGGGAGGGCTGGGTGGTGAGGGGAGCCTGGCTGGCAGCAGCCTGGGGCTGTCATAAAAGGAACTGAAACGGGAGTGTTAACGCTTTAGCTGAGTTATGGAGAAATGGTTTTACTGTTCAAAAAGAAATTGCAGGAATAATGTGTCTGGGAGGGTCTGGGAGCCCCTCCAGAGCCTCGGGAGCAAGTGCAGGCTGGAAGGAAATGGGAGAACTGGGGTGTGGGTAGAGAGACACAGAACTGCAGATCATTTCAGCTGGAACAGACCCCTGCTGGGCTCCAGTCCAACCCCACTCAGAGCAGGGACACCCACACTGGGTTGCTTGGGGCAGGTCCAGTGGAGGTCTGAGTATCTCCAAGGATGCAGATCCCACATGCTCTCTGTGTCCCTGTCCCCATGTCCCTGATCACCCTGATGGTGAAAATAATTTCACAGAATCGTGGAATGGTTTGGGTTGGAAAGGACCTTAAAACCCATCTGTGGGGGGCCACCTTCCACTAGAGCAGGTTGCTCCAAGCCCAGTCCAACACTTCCAAGGATGGGCCAAACTTCTCTACCCACTGAGCATTCAGCTGGTGCCCACCTGCACAGGATGGCCTTGGGGTGTTTGGTTTTGGTGTTCTGGCCTTGTCCTGCTCCTGATGTATCTGTACCTGATGGGAGGGTGGAACCAGGGGAGGATCAGGCTCTGCTCCCTGGGAACAAGGGACAGGATGAGAGGAAATGGCCTCAAGCTGCACCAGGGGAGGTTCAGGTTGGACATCAGCAGGAATTTCTCCATGGAAAGAGTGGTCAAGCCTTGGAAGGGGCTGCCCAGGGAGGGTTGGAGACCAAGGAAGGACTGGATGTGTTACTCCAAACTTAATGATTCTGGGATTCTGTGTCTTTAGAACATCTTCAGCCAGCCTGGTCCTCAGCTGGCACGAGTCAGATTGACTCCCTAGAACAACAATCTGCTGGGAATTATGAATAAATGCAAAGAGTGTTTGTTTGATTTGCCTCTCAGGTCTGGCCAGGAAACCTTCAAGTAGCAGCACTTTCCTTTCTAAGCAGGTAAGTGCTTTTTTTGAAACACACACGGGAGTGTCTGTGCTCCTCCGTGTGTGGCTGTAAATCTTCCTGAGCTTTTAAACAGCCACTCACATGGGAACTTCATGCTCCTGAAATTCATGGCTGTGGGCAGCTGGAGAGACTGGTGGGACACCTACTCCAGCCTGGAGAGGGGGAGAGGAACCACGGGCACGTGGGGAATGGGGTGATGGAGAGCAGACCTGCACAGGCTGTAGGTGGTGGTTGAACCTCTGGTCCAGGCTGGTGGGATGGTGATCCCAGCACTGGCACATGGGGAGTGGGGATATTGGTTGACTGGGAATCTGAATGGGGATGTAAGGAAATTCTTTGGGAAGGAATGTAAATGAGCAAATCAGCTGAGATTTTTGGCTTAAATATTTAATTTTAAAATTCTATACCTAAAAAAAAATTCTGAGTTTTGTAGTTTTAATACTCATTTTTGCAATGCTTTTTCATGAAAGAGAACAACTTTTCTGGGCAAGTGGGAAGTGTAACCCAACCTCCAGTTTTCTGTCCCAAACCAGTTTGGACCAGCCCCCCAACATAATCATCCCAGGGTCTGGTTTTCCCTCTTCCTTAGCAAACAGCAAGCCAAGTATCATTTAAAAAAAAAAATCCAAATCACCAATAATAATTAAAAAAACCCCAGCAGCCTTTTGCCATACGTGGCTGGTGTGTTTTTCCTTTGGAAATTGGCCACCCCAAGCACACACAGGGCTCTGTGTGAGCCTCCCTCACCCTCCAAGAGAGAGCAGAGCAGAAAAACTCCCTTTGCCTTGGATGGGATCCTGGGGAGGGAGGGCTGGGCTGGCGGGAGGCAGCGTTTTGAACTAAGTTCCTTTTTCTATTTTATTTAGATTAGGTTCTGCTCAGCAGGGTGATTTCTTAATTAGAGCAGCCCAGTCGGGCAGGCCCGTCGCTCCAGACCCCTGCTCTGCCTTCTTAAGTTTCACGAGGGAAGTTGTCGTGCCTGATTTCCTGAGCTCCGGTGTTGGAGCAGTGTGTGGGGATTTCAATGGGAGGAAAAGACATGTAATTTAATCATCTTTATTAGATTTTGGGCCAAGGAGGGGGCAAAGCAGTAGGAACTGTGTCCTCTGCTTGTCTCTTGACTTTCTCTTCTGCTTCTAGTGGCCAGAGATGAGATTTCGCAGAAGAGTGATGGTCCTAAAAGATGAGGTAGTGATGGGGTTTTTTGTCCTATTTATGGAGTTCTCCTGAGCAGCTGCTGTTATCTCAGTCTCAGGCAGACCCATGACCCTGCATGGATCCATCATGGGTTTGTTAATGACCAGCTGTGATTAAAAATTCTGATTTTTAATCCACTTGGTGACGTGAACAGGAATCCCATCCCTCCCAAGGGTGTTACTGGGAGCTGGGGAGAGGGAGTGGGGTGAGAGGCTGGTGGAAATGGTAAGAGCAAATGGGGAAGCAAAATATGGAATTTTGCAAATTTTCAGTGTTTTCTGGGAACCCAAGGAGGGCAGGAAGCCTCACACCTGGAATGTGGCATCGCCATTGTGATGGAGCAGTTGAGACCTTCCCCTCTGTGCCAAGGCAGAAAGTTTTAAGAGCAGAAACTGGGAAATTCCTTTTGAAACTAAAGGTGATGAGGAAAAATCCACTTCATTTCATGGTGCTGGTTCTTCCTTTTGTCCTTGCTGGGCAGAGCTGATGTGAGTGCACTGAGGGGCACTGGGAGCTCTGAGTTTTGGTGGACAGGGGATGAGGACATCTGCCCACACCAAGAGCTGCTCCTGCTGACTCTCTGCTTGGACTTCCCCACCATATCCCCAGTTTTTACTGAATTTAAATCAGTGCTAATCCATTGCTGCCAAGGAAGCCAAGCTATTCAAGCCTTACCTTCTGTATCATACACACTCAGCTGGGACTTCACAGCTTAAAACATATTAAACAACACTCAGTGGGGGAGCAGGGAGGGCACGTTCATGTTTAATTCAAATGAAATCAAATTCTGGATTTTTTTTAATAAATCCATTTAATGGCTGGAACAATGGTGAGAGAAGCAAATACTTGTTACCTGGAGACACCCCATTCTCTCCCTTCCAACCCCATGGGCTGCAGTTATTATTTTTCTGGCTGGCCCTATGAAAGGCTCCCAGGGAGGATGGGAGAGCTTTATAACTCAGTAATGGGCTTCTCTCCTCAAAGTGGTTCCAGTCCCTCTCCAGGATGGGATGGGATGGTTTTGGTTACACTGTGAGTGGGTGGGAGCTGGGCATGGTTGCACAGCATTGCTGTGGGGGCACTGGGGGGGTTGGAGGAGCTGTGGGACAAACAGGGGATGCTGAGCCTTGGAAGAGCTGAAACACAGGTGGCTGCTCACATCCCCCAAAGGGTGGTGGGGAGAAAACACTCCAGGTGATGTTGAAGAGAAAAACATCTCCCTCATGATGTGAGTTTGGCAGTAATTCTGAAAAATAACCTTTTTTTTTTGTTCTCTGAGGAGTCACTTTGCATTTGGCGAAGGAGCTGCATGGCTGTGGTTGAAGTGGTGGGGTCTGGGGGCTGCACAGTCCCAGTGAGGGGGGTTAGCAGCTCTTTATCTGTGTTTGCTGCATCTCCCCATGTGCAGGTGCTCTATGGGCAGTGGTGTGACGGTGACAGGGCTCCCTCATTTATCCTGCTGATTTTTGGCTGGAAAACTTCCTCTGTGGGGACAGGGATGTGAGTCAGTAACCCCTGAAGTGTCACCTGTGGCACTCTGGAGGATGAGGGAGGTGCTGATGGAGGGGCACTGGGAGAGGTTCTTGTTAGATTTGGGGGGAACTGCAGGGCTGTGGGGAAGGCCTTGTGGAAATACTGAGCGGGATGTGTTTGTCCCAGGACATATCCATGGTCCTTCCCACCCCTTCCCACTGCCCCAGGGAGCAGGGATGCTTTTGTGCAAGTGTTGTCTGAAAAGCCCACAATGCAGCATCCCCAGCTGGGATGGGCTGTGAAAGGAGCTGCAAATGCCAGGGAAATATGCTGCTGGTGCATCCTCCCTGTGTGTTTGCAGCACTGGGGACCCCAAAATCCCACTGCTGCAGCCAAAATAACTTCCTTCAGTTCTAAGGTGCGTTTTTGAGGGGAAGCTGCAGCAGCGTGGAGTTTGGCTTATGAAAGAGGGAGCAAGAAATTATAAATTGAAACCAGAAATCCCTTTCCCCCCCTTCCATCTCTTGATGCCTTGATTCGAGGAATGCATAATTACAATCACTATTTTGAAGGGCAGCCCCCCCCTCCCTCTTCCCCATCCCAGAGCCTGTGTTATCTCTGGAACCACCCTCTGACTTTTGATTACAGGAGTGACACCGGAGCGAAACTCAATCTGCTGGGAGTGAGGCAGCTCGGACCCCTCCTCCTCCTCCTCCTCCCTGAGAGCATCCGAGCTGCAGGGGTAGGGAAGGAAGAGGAGGGAGGGATGAAGGTCACCTCCCGCTGCCCCACGCCAAGGCCCAGCTCCAGCTCTCCAGAGTCATTATCGCAAGAGGCCGGGGAGGAAGGAGCTTTTCGGAAGTCTTTGCCCACTAATTGATGGCGAAGAGCGGAAGGAAGGATGGATCAAAAAAAAAATAAATAATAAAGAAATGAAAAGAGCCCCCTGGCCCTTTGCAGCCCCCTCTCCCCGCCCGGCCGGGGGCAGCAGGTTGGAGCTGGAGCTGTAACAGAGCAGAAGGGAAATCAGACTCAACAGGAGCAGGGTCTCCTTTCAGCCTAATGGCAGATGTGGGAAAGGTTTTCCAGCATCATTAGGAAGGATGAAAAGCTCTGAAGGCCGGGCTGTGCCCTTTCCCTGCCCAGCCAGGAGCACAGCAGGGATGGATGTGCTGGCTCCCAGTGCTCCCTGTTTCCTCGTTGCTGGTATCCATGTGGATCCAGTCCCCCCGAGCCTCACGCGCTGGTCCTTGAGGGTGAATTTGCCTCCTCCCAAGATTGGATGAAGCCAGAGCACTTTAAGATGACACAGTGCAAGAATTAATGTGCTCAGGTGTCACTAAAGGATTGTCTGAGCACCTTGAGTATCTCCTGGAACATCATTGTGTCAGTATTTAGACCAGGCAGTGTAATTCCAGATCTCCTAATCAAGTCTTTGAAATAAAACAGACAATTGATGCCATTCTCTCTAACCAGTACCTCTCCTTAACCTTTCACTGTGGCTTCCAGATCCAGGAGAAAATGCAGTGGAAGAGATGAGCTGCTCTTCTGGGGAGTGACTTCTTCATCAGCCTTAATCAGTGGTGCAATACTAATCCTGGTGCAGCCTCAGGTCAGTAATTATCATTACTGTTATATTGGTGAGGAAGGAGAGAAAAAAAACAACAACCCAAATGATTTTTAGAGCTGACAGGATTTGCCCAAATCACCTGGATAAAATTGGGAACACTCCCTGACCGATCAGGAACAGACTGAGACTGGAAACCAGTTGCCTTGATGCCTTGCTCTAACCACTAGACGACCCACCCTGTATGAGCAAACGGAATAAAATTTGAAAGAAAACAAAAATCTGACTTGAAAAATGTGTTCTGCATAGAACCAGAATGTTCAGCGGAGAAAAAAGGATGCAGTCCAAAGTTTTACTTCCAGGCAAACATTTCAAAATGGACTTATAATGTACCCTTTCATTTAGATTTTATATGAAGGTTTTACTTGAACTTGTAATGAAGATGGAAAAATCCGAGGTTACCATGGCTACTGGCACTTTGCCTAATACACTCCAATCTTTTTCCCCTAATAAAATAGATTTCAGAAACCCCCCTATAAAAAAGGAAGAGTTAAAGACCCTACAAACAAATGTAGGATGAAGAATATTATTCCATGTGAAGCAGGTTCTGCCCATCGTGGACGGGTAATTATGTGGATTCCTTTTTTCTTCTCATTAATTAGGTCTCCAAACCCCAAAGTCCTGCTCTAGATGGTTCTCCTGCTAATAACTAGGAAAATGCCAGGGGGTAAGAATATCAGTGGTGGGGAGCAAAGTGCCTGGGTTTCTTTTTGGGATGTCCTTCTGTTGGTTGGGAATGCAAACATTTTGTCCTGTAGGAAGAAACTTGGTTAGTTTGGATGTTCTGCAGCTCCATCCCAGCTGTGATAGACCCTCCTGGGTGGGCATTTCAGCTGTGCCAGGATGTGCTCAGCACTCAGCCAGCAAAATTTGGGATAGCTCTGGGTCCCTGGAACTGGGCACCAGTTGTGCTGGTGAGATGATGTATATTTGTCCTAAACCAAGGACTGGACTTGAGCTCGGGTTTGGTCAGCAGGTGTTGTTTTATGGGCTGAGAGGCAAACTAGTCTGAGCTTTGATGAGCGCCTGAGAACGAGATGGTCTCTAAAGGCCTTTCCAACCCGAACCATTGGGGATGATGATAATATCATGGGCAGAAAGCCTGAAGGGGCAAAAGAAGCAGCTTGTAGCCATCTCCTCCTGATTATTTGCAGCATCCTGGCTGAGCCAGGAGACTTGGATCCAGCAGAGCTGCCCTTCATTGTTGACTGCTCTTCCTCATGTCCCTGTTCTTTGGGAGCAGAAAGGGTTCTGGCCATTCCCTTGTCCTTTGCAGGGTGGAGCAGGATTTGTCTGAGGAATTCAGGTGAGACTGGAGCTTTTGTAGCTTTTGTCCATGCAGCTTCCCCTGGAGATCTTGGTGAAAGATTATTTGATCCCTTCAAGAAAGAGGTTGGGCTTTGAGATCTTCTCAGAGGAGACTGAGTGTGCTGAAGGTTGGGGATGGGTGGACAGGGTGTGCTTGTGATGTTCCTGTGGGAAGACAGCACAGCACATGGAGGTGAATCATAAACCCTCTGGAATTGTCCTGGTCCTCTCCCTGAGCGAGGTGGAGGGAACTGCTGATGCTCTTGTTCTCCTCAGGCTTTTGGGGGATCCTTTTAATGCAACAGCTCTTGGCTTTTCCAAGTGGTGGCCGCCCGCCAGCCCGGTTTGTTTTCAACATGTGGTTCTGATTTGAAAATGTCCAGATCTTGAAATCTTTAATCTTCTCACACCTAGGGATTTTTTGTTTTGTTTTGTTCTGGGGAAAGGCTGAACCACGTGCACAGGATAATGGCTAAAAAACAATACAGACAGTTTAAAAGAAAAAAAAAAAAGAAGAAGAAAGAGAAACTAATTTTAAAAATATCCAGCTGGCACTTTTCTAGTCTCAAAGATGCAGCATGGAGATCACTTCATCATAATCACTGTTAAAACTCCTTGAACTTAGTGATGAAAAAGATCCTGATAGATCTCTCCAGATGAAAAACCCTGGAGTATTTGTAAGGCTGAGGCTGGTTGTCTTCCACAGGTTCAAATCCACTCCAGTTCTGGTGTAAACTGGAGGAACTGGGTCCTCTCACTGTCACAGGCTCGGCAGGGCAGGAGGGATTTCCTCCTCACTCTGGGGTTTGGGAAGGTCACTCTATTTCCCCTGGTCAGCCCAGGGAAACCTCTCCCGGGGAGGGGACAGGAAGGACTGGGACATGAATCACTGGGAGGACTTCAAAGGACGTTCCTCCCCTCCCAGGGCAGGAGGACCAGCTCGGG
Organism: Serilophus lunatus; assembly: GCA_013399895.1. Lineage (NCBI taxonomy): Eukaryota > Metazoa > Chordata > Aves > Passeriformes > Eurylaimidae > Serilophus > Serilophus lunatus. The sequence goes on along the minus strand of VXBA01001643.1, from coordinate 960,693 downwards.
ATGAGCCCTGCTCCTCACCCCCAGGACGTTTTGCATTAGGAGCATGTGATGGAAATCAACCCTGACAGATTTAAAATGTGCAAGGGGAAAAAACTCTTTTATAGCAACCTACAATTACTGTGTGGCTCCGAGGGGCTGCACGTACAAACTGCCAACAGGACACTGCTGCAGAGAGATGGGCTTTGCAGGCACATGGCTTATTTAGGAGCTAAACAAGCCATTAAACATGGAGCTCTGTAGAAACACTCAGCACAAGCCAGACTGCCCTGGGAGCCACCACTGGCTTTGGCCACACCAAGGTCTCCACAGTCTCTGCCCAGCTGCAGTTTTGTGCCTGTTCTCTGTGTGCTGTTGTAGCCCCTGGTGCAAAAGCCTGAGCAGGGAAGAGTTCAATGCACTGTGTGAGGGATGGTGTCACAGGCACCTTGTGTTCACCACTCCAGCATCCAGGAACATTCCTGAGGCCTCTGAGGAACATGGCACTGTCCCACCACTGCCTGGCTGGGTGATATTGAGATGCTGAGAGAGGATAAATCATAGAATCACAGAATGCTTTGGGTTGGAAGGGACCTTAAAGACCATCACATTCCACCCCCCTGCCCTGGGCAGGGACACCTCCCACTGTCCCGGGGGCTCCAACCTGGCCTTGGACACTTCCAGGGATGGGGCAGCCACAGCTTCTCTGGGCACCCTGTGCCGGGGCCTCATCACCCTTACAGGGAAGGATTTCTTCCCAATATCCCATCAAACCCTGTCCTCTGGCAGTGGGGACTCATTCCCCTTAAGGATGAGGTGCTGTTGTACCTTTGGTGGTGTTTTGCTGTGTGAACAGTTTGGGTTGGACTTTTAAAGTGATGCACTCCAACCCCCCTGCAATGAGCAGGGACATCTTCAACAGGACCAGGTTGCTCAGAGCCCCATCCAGCATCTTGCTGTCCATCTCCTGGGGATGGTGTGACAGCAGGAATGAGGGTGGGAGGAGAGAGCTGTGTCCCTGATCCCACCTCAGTGCACACATGGGTTGGAGCTGCTGCTCTCCCTCCTTCCCATCCACTGTGGCTCTGCTCAGAGCAGAAGGGCTTTTAAATGTCTCCTGTGCACTAAGAGTTAAGGGGACTGAGCAGCTCTGAAGATAAGAAACAGATGATAAAGGTTAGAGGAGGGATCACGTTTCCACTCCGCAGCCTGTAAATGCAGAGTAATTAGAATGCAGCCTGAGTCCAAGAAAATGCAAAGGAAGAAACAGGAAAAAAAAAATCCACTTTTCTCCCCAGGAAAGAAGCTGAAGAGCACCAAAGGCCTGAGGATGTGGAACAACTCAGCTTTGCTACCCAGGGCTGGATGCCCCTCAGCTAAGGTGTGCCCATGCAGGGCTGCTCTGCAGGGCCTTGCTGGGAGCACTGGGAGGTGGCTATGGAGGCACTGGGCTGGCCTCTGGGGGAGAACACTTTGGGATTTACCCTGTTCTGGGTGCCCTGTGGGCCTGGTGGCAGCAGATCCCACCTCAGTCAGATCCAGTTCTTCACTGTGTTGGTCTGTCCAGCTGCAGAGGGACAGGAGCTGGACCCAACCCAGAGGATTTTGGTGGGAGATTGGAGAGCACCAAAAGAAGGAATCTGGCACAGCTCACCAGGGGCAGTGCCAGTTAAAAGGAAGCGCTGAAGTGTGTGCAGGAGCCTTGTGGGTCCCTTCTAACTCAGAATATTCCATGATTCCATGAGTGAGGCAGTTTATTGCTATTTACACCAGCAGATACCTGCTGGGCTCTCGTCTTATATCCCTAAAATTTTTGCTGACCTGGTACCTAGGCAGGTTTTTTGTGCCAAAAATGGTCTAAATGCTGTTCTTTCTGAGCCTTTAACGCCACCTATCCTTAAGCATTCCCCAGGAAAGGAGGTGACTCCTTATCTGGTGACTCAGACAGGCCACAGTTCCCCTCTATGGATCAGCTGGATGCGGATGTCTGACCAACACTGAGTTTCATTTTTATTCGTTTGTTTTCATTTTCTTTGAAACTTTATTTTTCTCTCCTCTGCAGTTCATTAGCATCTTCCCTTTCCTTGCTTGCTTTTTCCCCCCTTGCTTTCTTCTGGAACCCAGAAGTATTTCACTGTGGCTTGCCAAATGATTTCTATCTCAGTGAAAAAGAACTTGCTATTTCCTGAAAACCTACCACTGTTTTCTCTCTCTCTCTTTTTCCCTCTCTCTAATACATTCTGAGTATTGAAACAAATCCAGGTAACTTGATAAGAAGTTAATGAAAACAAATGAATTCTGTTTTGCAAAGGTGCATTAGGGAGAAGGGCAGCAGTGTTTGAGAGGGAGAGAATTGTCTCTGCTGAAAGGAGATTGCAAAGGACATCTGCCTTTAAAACCCTCCTGTGCCAAATTTTGCAGGGGAGAAATGGCAAAAGAAGAGGCCTCTGTTGCTTTCCTCTTGTGTGGGGTTTTTTTTTGTTATTTTAGACCTTGTTTGTGAGCAAACTGTGGTGACATGGGTGGGCCAACACAACTGGATGTGCTTTCAGTGCCAGCTGTTGGTGCTGGGCTTGGGGTGCTGAGCTCTTTCCTGATGCACCCCAACGTCCCACGGAGCTCTGCCCACCCATGTCACCCACCTGCCCACCCTCCCCCCAGCCCAAC
>VXBA01001643.1:933032-958037 GCA_013399895.1 Serilophus lunatus | reverse complement strand
TTTTATTTTATTTTATTTTATTTTATTTTATTTTATTTTATTTTATTTTATTTTATTTTATTTTATTTTATTTTATTTATTTTATTTTCCATGGCGTTATTTTACGAACTGCACCGGAGCACAGTGGGCAAAAAAAAATCCAACTCTTCATTTACTGAGCTGACTCTTTTATTAGGCTGATTTTCAACTGCATTTTACCTTTCAGCACACGGGAAGTTTGGCTTTGGAGAAGTTTATTTCTTTCTCGTGCATTCATTTCCGAAGGCTCCGCTGTATCCAGGGTCGAGTTCTGTTTGGTTTGGGACTGGGAGAACTGAGCCTTTGAACCAAGCACTTGTGGGATTAGGAGCTCTGTTTGTTAGCTGGGTTTCTGTGTTGCATAACTCACAAATATCATCCAGCATTCAAGAAAATGGATGATCTTTGGGTTTTTCTTCACCCCCTCCCCCTCTTTAGCCCTCCCCATCTTCTCCGTGATTTTTTATGGTCCGTGATTGGAAGCAAAAGGTCTAAAAGAGAGAGGAAATCAAGCCCGTCAATAAATGCTAAAAATATTTAGTGTGGCAGCCTCTGTATTTTCTTTTTTGTGAAACACTGATTAATATTCAGTGGTTGAAGGTTAATACCCCATTCATTTTATTCCCTTTACATCCTCTGCACAGCAGTCGCTGCTCCAATTTCGACTCCTAATTCATGCAAATCTGGTTCCAATCAGGATATTAGTAACTCACTGCATAAGCAGGAGGGGAGTTAAAAAAAAAAGAAGAAGAAATCACACAATTGTTAAACTTATCTTCCAGAACAAGCCCAACACACACATGGCCACCCCAAATCCAGGAGGCTCCTGTAATGACGGGGTGTTTATTGGGCATTTCTCTCCTTTAAAACACAGAGGGAACATCCATGTAGGAGTTTTTGGCAGGATTAACCACAAGTTTTTGTTTTGACACAGCAGCAAAAGTCTCTGGTCTGGGTTGCAGAGGAGATGGATGATAATGATAGTTCATGCTGAGCTGAGAATCTAAGATCAGTGCAGGGACAGGGTGATCTGTGCTCAGGTGAGGGTATCAAGCCCAGCTTGGTGAATGAAACATAACATGCATGAATAATGCAGGAAAAAATATGTTTATTTCTTCTCTCCTCTCTCTTCTTTATTTTTAAATATGAGTGTGAAGCCCTTTCCAGCAGTGCAGTGACTGTTCCCAGCCCTGGAGTTGTCTGTGGATGTCTTTGCCTGTTTTTTCCATCCTCTTTGGAGGCCCATGGGGTCCTGCATGGGGGTGGCACAGTGCTGAGGGTCGTGGGGACTGGAGGGGGCACCTCAAGTCCTGTGAGGAGAATCCCAGTGATCACACACACCACCCCAGATCCTGTAGACACTGGAGGGGGTTGCCCAGAGAAGCTGTGGCTGCCCCATCCCTGGAAGTGTCCAAGGCCAGGTTGGAGCCACCTGGGACAGTGAGAGTGTTCCAGGGTGGGCTGGAATGGATGATTTTTGATGGTTCCTTCCAGCCCAAACCATCCCAAGATCTCTGCAGGCCTCACCCAGCCAGCAGGAGGAGGTGACCATCCAAGGTCTGGTTTCACCCACACGTTGGACCAGACACCCATGAATGAGACGGTCCCCTCAGCCTCCCCCAGGAGCAGCTGTGCTCCCTTCCTCCGGATGTTGATCCCACAGCATCCTCCTCAAAGGCAAAAGCCTTTTCCCCCCTCTGTGGATCACCAGTGGTCTCCAATTTTTGAAATGGGCGCAGGCTCCAGCGCGGCCCCGCACGCGATGTCTCGCCAAAATGCAAAACTCCACCACACTGCACAAGTGGGCTGTTTTCCCGACCAGGGAACAACGTTGGGGCCCTTTCATCACCTTTCTTTTGCACTTCTTTTAAAAATGATTTAAATTGGAGGCAATAGTATTGAACCTCTGACACCGAGACTCTGAATCACACACTTAAACTGCATCCATTTTCTAGAACCACTTTGCTTGCAGCTCTTGTGGTTTGGTCTATTTTTTCCTCTAAGCATTTGTTCTTTCCACTCTGTTTGCTATTTGTGCCGTCTCTGTTGAGATTTCATTTCATTTTTTTTGCCTCAGTATAGGAGAGAGCTCTGGTGACCACTGGGGGTTCATTTCCCGATCCTACCCTGATGATGCACTTCAAATCCCAAGGCTTCCTTCCAGCCCTTCTTTAGCAGCAGCAGCACTAAAAACATTGTGCTGTGCCCTCATCCTCACGTCTGTCGCCGAGGAGAACACACAGCAGAGGAAAGTCAAATTCCAGATTGCTCAGCAGAAAGGAAAAACCATCTTGGAAGCCCCTCTGGAAAGGGCCCAAGCAAGAATCTCACGGCGTGTGGGTGAGAACGGCAGCGTCGCCCTTGGACTTGGATGGAGCAGGAGCTGCTCGCACCCACTCAGCATCCAGCTGCTACATTTACAGCCCTGAGTTTGAACCAGCTGAATGAAAACACTTGTGGGCAGCAAAAATAGCTGGTGCTGAAAACCTGTGTCTGCTGAGGGTGGAAATTGCTGGGAGTTCCTCGGTGGCTGCAGCCCATCGGCAGAACCTGTGTCATAAATAAGATGTGGTTCCACACTGTGCCACGGCTGGGCTGCTCCTGCCGTGGCCACACAGAGCCCTGGCATCCACTGTGCCCTTGGCCCCTCAGCCTCAGTGGCCCTGAGGATGCTGGGGAGCGGCTCAGTGAGAAACAGGCCTTTTTTTGGGGGGGAAAAAAGATGCATTGTGCGTTTTTCCATTGCACTGGTTCAGTGTGAGGGGTGCTGGAGGAGTCTCTCACCCTGAATGTTAATGGGATTTCTACTCCCTCTATGGGAGCACAATCCTTTTGAGATGCCAAGGTAGAAGTGGGATCATGTGGAGCTGGGGGGGTCCTGTGTTGATGATCCTTTCATGAAGCAGGATGTGGCCCTGAGGGGGTGTAAATGTGCCAAGCCAATGCATTTATATCAGCTGGCAAGATCCAGTTAAACCATGTAGTCTGGAACCCTGAAGGAAAAGGTTGTGCAAACCTCCTGCTCTGGCAGAGGGGAAGGCAGTGCTGGCAGAGTGAGCTCCAGGCTCCCAGAGACTCTTCCTGTGGGAAGGACAAAGAGGCTGATCCCCTGGCTCTGGGCATGACACACTTCAGAGATCCGGGAGGAAAGAGCTGCCAGGGGTTGCTGTGGGGATGCAGAGGATGCTTTTGTGTTTGGAGAGTCCAAGTGGGACTGATGCAGCTGCCCCATCCTCGGGCTCACATGGTCACAGTCACCCTCGGTGTGTGGACATGGCTCTGCTCCAGCCTGGCTTGTCCTGGGGGTCCCAGGAGTGAGGGGGAGGCACTGGCCATGGTCCAGCAGCCAGTGGAGGGAGACTCAGCACATGCAGCATGGCCATTCCCAGGTTTTCTTTCCCAGGATCAGGGGTTTTGACAGCTATAGGTTGCCACTGGATTTAGCAGCTCTAAGGGAGCCCGTTGCCTCCCAGTGATGCCAACTGGTGCAGAGATGGTGATGCCATTCCCAGTGTCTGGTCAGCAGAGCCCAGTGCCAGTTAACTGGGTGGTCTGGGACACGTCCCAGTCTCATCTCATCCCATCTCCTGCAGCAGGAGGGGAGGGAGGAGGGATGGGGGCCTCGTGCCCTGAGCACACAGCAGCTGGAGGGGGGGTTGCTGCCAGCACTGCTCTGCTCAGCAGAAGGGACAGGATGAGCCTGGCTTTAGCCTGAAGGTCTGGGATGCTTTGATGGATGGTGCTTGGGAGGTGTGGGGATGGCAGGGCCACACCAGCAGCCCTGTGGGTCACAAGGGAGCCTGGCTCAGCCCTGCCCAGGCTTTGCAGCCCAGCAGCAGCACTGGTCCCAACAGCTGCTGGGACCTCTGTACTGACTCTCTTTTTAGGTGCTTCCAGAGCCAACTCCTGGAGCCCATGTGGAAATGCTTGAGCAGCCATTCTAACCTTTGGGCTGCATAATTAGCCTCACATGGCATCTGATCTGCACCATGTGGCCCAGGCCATTACTTTGCTTTGGCTGCTTGTTAGGACCTAATCTCTGTTTGATTTCAAGGTGAAACCGATGGGAGTTTCCTGAGGTTTCTCCAGAGAGCTGCAGGGGTGCTGCCCCCTTCAATCCTGCTTGTCTCCCACAGCCCAGCCTGTGTTCAGGAGGAGGAAGGAGGCAGGGATCACCTGCTGAACTCTTTCCTCCAAGTACTGTCCCTGTCCCCACCCCTGTGATGCTGTGGGGAAGGGAGATGACATTTGATATTCCATCATTATTGACCTGAAATATCCGTGGGCTCATTTAGGAGCAGGTGAGTCCAGCTCACTTCGAGAGGAAGGTTTGCATCCTGCTTGCTCACTCCTGGGTGGGTTCATTGTGAATTGCCCACTTGTTGTTACAGATGGTTGGAGCTTTCCCTGTCAGCCTTGCAGTTGGTTTCCCTTCTGCCCTAATTGAGACCAGAAATCCAATTAGACCATAATCCTGTCCTTTTTGAAGTCCCTGCTGCAGCATCACACCATCTGGGAGGGTGGATGCCGTGCTAGTGTTGGGTCCAAGTTGCTGTGGTGAAACCCTTCCTTGGTGCAGATGGTGAAATGCATTTTTGGGATCCATCCCTGTCAGGGACTGGCACGTGCTGGGCTTTGCAATTCCTGTTTGGGACAGCAGATGTTCCAGGCAGGGCAGGGCTGGGCTGTGCAGAGCCTGCTGCTGGTCAGGAACAGAAACAGCCCTGCCCAGGGATGGCTGCTCTGCAAGTGCCTCATGTTTATTTGCACAGATGCTCTGGGTGAGGGGAGGAGGGGGGATATTTCAGCGAGGCCCCTTTAGGCAAATTCCCCCAAAGGTGTTTGTTTATAAGTGATGTTTCCTTGATTCAGGAATCTTGGGGGCAGCTATAAAAAGCCCCTGCTTAGTACAGGCTGGAGAATTGGTGTTGCTGACTCTGGTATGGTTTTTGTGATGCCAGGCTGAGGGGCTGGGCATGGCTCTGGCTCAGCACAGGGCCAAGTGAGTGGTACTGGCAATGAGCTGGCTCCTTAAAATACAGTAGTGCCCTGGAAATCCCATCCTTACAGTGCATTCAGCATATGTGTGTGTTATACATATTTTTAACATGAGTATGTATGTATGTAGTGTGTGTGTACACACACATTTATATTTATACACACACTTGGCTTTGTGTGTGTTCATCAGAGACTTTGAGGAGTTTTGCTACTTAAATCATCATCACACTTGGAGAATGATGGTAAGGTTAATGCTCATGGATCAAATCAGGCTCAAGCCTTGCAGGATCAGTGGCTTCTGAGCTGTGGGATGTCAGGGATGGCCATTCAGAGGTGGAAGAGGCTCCTGGAAGCTCCAAGCTGGCTGATCACACGTGGTCCATTCAGCAAAACCAAATTGCTGCCAAGCAGTGGGATGAGCCCCCATCCCTTGGCTTCCAGCTGCAGGAGCCAGCTGGTGGTTTGTGCTTCTGTTGCCTCAGAGTAGAATCCAGAATCTTCAAGGCTGGGAAAGACCTCTAAGACCATCAAGTCCAACTGTTAACAGTAGACAAACTGCTTTGGGTTTGGCATTAACCATAGGCTGGAGCTGGGGCTCTGGGCATGTTCCACCAAGCCTTTCAGCCCAGGAGCACGAGAGCTGCAAGTTAAGGCAGCTCAGATCAGCTCCATCTCCCTCTCTCCTTCTATCTCTGTAGAAAAACAGGAAACAGCCCCAAATTAGCTCAGCTGTTGAGCCTCCCAAAAGCCACAGCACAGCAATTGGAGGCACCATTCCATTGGCTTTTTCCTACCCTGCAGCACCCCTGGGCCAGCAGTTTCATTTGGTGTCTCAGCTGTTGTGGAGAAAAGCAAGGAGGGAAAAAAATTAAGGGGAGAAATTTTAAGCTCAAGGCCTCCTGTTGCATTGTTATTATCCTTTTCCCATCCTGGAAAAAGAATCAAAAATAGCTCCAAACCCATTTTTCTGGAGGATTAAATTAGCCTGAAGTGATGGCAGGAACAAAACTGTCCAGCTCTTGATGTTTTACGCCTCGTTGGGCAAGACAAAGTCATGTTGACTTTGAGAATTGAAGTGTTTTGGTGGAGTTGGGCTCCAGCCACAGCTCCAGAGGGTTCAGGGATGGGTTTCCACAGGGAGTGCAGCTGCGGCCATGTCACACCTCCTGTGGCTTGGCACGTCCCATGTAGTGACACAAGTGCTCCAGCATCACTCAAGTGCTTTTAGATGGTGGTTGTGTGGCTCTGCTTTTGTCTGATTAAAAAACTCGACCAAACCTCAAAACCCAACACAGCAAAATGTAATTATTTGAGCTGGGACTGTTTCAGCCTTTAGTCTCAAGTGTGTTTTCTGCAGCATCAGCAGAGGAAAGGATATTCTTGTACCTGGGAGACCAAAGTGGGAATGATGGCCTGATGGGGTGAAGCCCAAATAACATGAGATGGAGGAAGGGAGAAAGTCCACATTTTATGGGAATCTACAAACCTGTGCAAAAGGTGAAAAATTCCCAGAATTAGTCACTCATTTTAAAAAAGACAATTGAATACAACATCTAGAAACCAAAGCCACTCAGTGCTGGTTTAGGAAAGAACAATTTCCCCCTAACCAGGAATTTCAAGGGCATTGGAATGCAGCCTCCCCAGCTGCACACACCTGCATTGCTCTGCTGCTCCAACTGATCCCGTCTCCAGAGTAAAGAGAGACCTGTTAAAATGCAACTGTCCTTTTAAATTGTGAGTTTAAAGTCATTTTGATAGGTAAAACAAGGGGAGCGTTGAGGGATTCATCCTTTATTTTACCAGAAAGTTTTGTTTCTCTCTCTTATCCTTCCATTGCTTCCCAGCCCTTCCTTAAGCCCTGATTCTCAACTGGCAAAATTCCCCTTATGCCTGTGACTTGACCTGTTATTTGACTTGTTTGCTCTTGGCTGTTCTCCAAATAAGCCTCACTCCCAGCTGCCCTGTTTGGGGATGCTTTAGGTTGGAAGCTAATCCTGTGTATTGATGACTTAAATATAACCTCAACACAGATTTTTTTTGGGGAAAAAAAACCCCTGCAGCAACTGTGATGGTAGGAAATGCGTTTGTGCAGGGGATGGACCTTGGTGTGGGGCTGGTTTTGACTGGTGGAGCTTGCCTTCCAAAGGGGACCTGCTGCTGGGGATGGTCCCCAACCCCAATCCCACTGCAGTGGGATCCTGAGCTTTGGGGGGAAAAAAGGAATTGCAGTCAGTGAAAGGGTGGGAAAAGTGTTTGTGCAGGGGATGGACCTGCCCAGCTTTACCCTGTGTGAGGACCCCTCTGGCAGCCCCTCTGCACTGGGATCCTGAGCTCCCAGAGCACGTGGATCTGGATGGGGACCAAACACTGTCACCCAGAGCTGCCAACTTCTCCCACAACTCTGGGCAAAGGGACTGACACAGAGCAGAAGCCTCAGGAAGACCAAATTCTTCTTTAGCCCTTCAATGAGCTTCTAATCCCTTCACTCCCATAAAATCTCAGCTGCAGCTGCCCCTGTTTGTGCATTTCCACTGGCCACGGAACCACCTCCCTGAGCATCTGTCTGTGTGGTTCAGGCTGAGCCCAGGCCGTGCCAGTGGCCACGCCTCTGAGCAGAGAACATGTAATTGCAAACTTTCTTTTTTTTCCCCTTTTCCTCCCATTTAACGTAAGACAAGCAGACACCCGTCACCATCCTCAGCTTCAGCTCTGATGCAAACTTTTTCCACCTGGCCAAGTTAGGCATTCAAAAACAGAAAAGGGGAAAAAAAAAAAATAAAAAGGCTGTTGGTAGAGATATTTTTAAAGCCATGACACAGAGGAGAGTGACACACTCGGTGTTCTCAGTGGGTGGGTGCAGAGTTATTTCATGTTGTTCTTGTCGCTGGGCCCAGCATTACAAGTGTCCACGTTATTGGTGGTGTCTGATAATGGTGTGTGGCACAACCCCCTTGTCCCTGGGTTGGGGCTGGGGGGTTGGAGGTGGGTGATAGGGAGGGTTTGGGGGGTGGGTTTCCACCTGCAGCCCTTGCTGGTGGTGCAGGGCTGGTTTTGGGCCACTGAACATCACTGGGATGGGGGGCTCCAAATGAGGGGCGTTTCACTGCCTTGCTCGTACGTGCTTTGCTCAGGCACATCCATCTGAGCTGGCACTGCTGCAATTCCAGCTTTCCACGTCCACTTGTCCTTCTGAGGGATCCTGGTCCTCAGATGGTGGTGGAGGGGGAGGGAGAGGGGACCACGCGTGTGTGGGATGCGGGATGGAGGTGGCAGAGGCTGGTGCCAACATCTGACAGAACTCCTGGTTTTATAGCCCTATAAAAGGCCTCTGACAGAAGAGGTTCTGATTTTGGAGAGCCCTCCTCGTCTCCCGGCGCCGGAGCCGCGTCTGCCGGTGCTGAGCCGTGACGTCGGGGAGGGAGAGCCAGGCTGGGATTCCTGGTGTGCCAGAGGGCAGGAGCTGGGCACTCTCCACAGCCACAGCCCTGCCAGCAGCACTGCTGGCTCTGCCCTTGGAGATTGTGTGCAATGCTTGGGAGGGACAGTGGGGCATCTTGCTCCCCCTTCCCGGGGTTTGCCGGTGGTGGCCGTGGGGACAGGAGGGGAGGAGGAGGCCAGCTGAGGTCCTGCTACACCAGCACGATGGGCAGAGCTGGTGTAAAGCTGGTGTAAAGCAATAGGGCTCCACGGACTGGCCCACAGCTGCTTCCCTGCCGTGGCCCCTCACTCCTGGGTTTACTTTCTCTTCCCTGACACTTCTCGCCATATCCACTCATCTGTTCCATTTCTGTTCAGTATCTGAACACCTTTCTGGAGCCAGCCCAGGGCACTTGGCCCAGGTCCCTTCTCACACTCAGCCCTTGCCTGTGGATTCCTGCCACCATCTCTGGAGGCCTTGGAGGGACTAGAGGGTGGAGCAGGATGGGCACAAGGTAGAGCTGCAGGAACAACAAACCTTGGATGATTCAGATCAAGGCAGGGCTGGAGATGCACTGTCTATTCCCAATTATATTTGGGATCATCACAGTTTGGTCTCCTTGCAACACGTGCTGTGGTGAAGGTTTGATGTTGGAGTCAGGGATGCTTTGTCTTAACCAGACTTAGTTACCAGCTCAGAAACCAGGGACGTGTCCTTCTTACCGTAAAGCAAAGGCAGTGAGGAGGACACAGGCTTGGAAAAAGGAGAATTAACCTTTTAAAAAAATTCAATTTATGTATAAAAGGAGAAACTCTTGGAAATGTTTGGCTCAGATAAGTTTGTTCTGTAAAGCCAGAAACTGGAGGGAATTTGTCTTTTGCCCCAGTTCTATGGGAAAGATGGGCAGACACTGAGGAAACATTGGGATGTGGGATGTGCTGCTTCATTGCCTGTTATCTATGGGGCAGCTCGGAGTCTCCAGCTTTGGTGTCACTGGAAACCAGGGAAAGAAAGGGAAAAGCAAAGCCCTGAGTTCTCCCTTTCTCCCACTCAAGCTGTTCAGAAATCTCCTTGATCCCCCACCATGACCAATGGATCCTGGCTCTTTTTTTATGGAGACTCCCCACCGAGGTAGACGCCAGTTAAAAGGTTACTACCCAGCTGTGAAATATGTAGACAGGGTAACAGCTAAATGGTGGGGTGACCTCATATCTCATATTTATTGACTAAATGTGGCTTGAACTAGTCACCACTAGTAAAATAAACCACAGCCCCAAGTACTGCAGGAATATTCCATGGCAGACAGACTCCTAGTTCCTTGTCACACTCTTTCTTTCACTTGAAATTAAAAAAAAAAAAAAGAGGCAAAAACCTTATTACTAATCTCATTTATTTTACAAGGTGGGTCCTGCAGGAACCCTTTCAGTGCAGGTTTGCTTTTTCCTGTGAGGAGAGCTGGGAATCTCTTGTGTTTGCTGTGATGGAGAGGGAGGAATGAACCCTCTGGATTTATTTTTTTTTGACAACATTCACATCAAGAAAAAGCTTGATTGGACTAAGACATGTTAGGCCTTAACAGAGAAGTCTGGGGTCAAGAGGATCTTTTTGGGACTTCTGTAACACTTGCTCTCTCAAGGATGAGAAATAACCATGAAAAATCAGGAGACTGCCTTAGGCCCTGTTTGCCTGAAGAAACAGATGTAGTATAAAGATAAAGCAACTAATTTCTTACCTTTGTGGTGAATTAAACCCATTCAGCATCAGAGATGTTTTCCTGAGCATCTCCAGCTAACCCACCTGAAGGCAGCACCCAGCAGAGAGGGGGAGAATTAGGAAAAGCTTGACTTCAGCTTCAGGCTCTACCTGTCTAGATCCTTACATGGTGGTACACTCAAAATCTGTGAAAAATGTTGAAATATCAGCTTGAGTAGCCTGGGGCCAGGTACAAGATTGAAGCCCTGGCACAACTTCCCAGGGCAGTGGTGAGGTCCCCATCTCTGGGGGGATCTGGGAGATGTGTGGATGTGGCACTTGGGGACGTGGGTCACTGGTGGCCTTGGCAGTGCTGGGGGAAGGGTTGGACTCAATGATCTTACAGGTCTTTTCCAGCCAAGATGAATCTACGATTTGATTTTTCAGCTTTGCTGTTGTGAGACTCACCTTCATCATAAAGAAATGCAAGAAAACTGTGGCTGAAACACTTGGGAGCAGCAATGACATTTTGTGACTCTGGTGCTGTTCAACCAGGGAGGGGCAATTCAGTTTATCCCATCCCTGGCTCCCGAGTTTCTCTCAGCATCTCTGTCCTGACTTGGCACAAGCCCTTTCCACCAGCCCCTGAGCCAGCCCAGGCACACACAGCATCGCCTTCCCCAATCCCCCACATCACCTGAGTGACACATTTCTCACTGCCTCGTGACTCCAAGAGCTGTGGGCTGTTGTAAACTGTCTCTGCTGGGGTTTATGAGCTCAGGGCTGTCTGGGGTGATGGGATCCCAGTGCCACAGAGAGCCTGGGCTGGAACAGCCCAGTGTGCAGGTGTTGCTGTAACACAGGATTCCCTTCTTGGTCAAACCCATGATGCAGAGTTTCCCTTTGGAGATTTACATGCACATGGAGGGGGGATGGTGGGTTTTGGAAAAAGGAGGAGCTTGGCACCGGGCTGGGATACAGATGTTACAGCTGTGAGCCTGGGCTGTGAACAGCAGGCTCGGAGCTCATCGTGGCTGCACAGTTCAGTCGTGAGGCACAAACCCCCTCCCTCACCCTCCAGTTTCTCAGCTAAAGTCATTAAAGGCACTCCAAACTCCTGGCCTGAATGAGAATGGTTATTTGGAATTTCTGAGGGACATGCAGAGCTGGTACTAGACCTCTCAAAAGTCTCCTTGGTCACGGCACCAGGGATCTCGTGCTGATTATTATCATGGTTAATTTTTTTTTTCCAAGCTAATACATAGATAATGAGGGTCAGAGAAAGAAGAGGGAATGGCCTCATTAATGCTCTGTAGAGATAATGATCCCTGCTTCTGGCTGGGGGGGGAGCTTTGCCAACAACAAAAGCATCTTTCCCTGCTGGTATGATATTCCCTCGAATATTGGGTGGCTGGACTGAAATGTCTTTCCTCTCTTTTTTAGGTAGGGATACATCATTGTCTTTCCTGCTTTCTCTGCTAATATTCTGCTAGGTGAGCAAGGTTTACAGAGGTTGTTGGGGTGGTTTTGTGCTGTTTCATTCCATCTGGGTTCTGGCTGTCCCAGTTCTTCAGCACCAGCCAACACCCACCCTCTGGTCTGGGGCTGAAGCTGAAGTGTTTCATGGTTTCCACCTGAGCCCATAAATCACACCAGAGCTGGATTAAAGCTTAGGTTGGATTCACTGGCAGCTTTGCTGTTTTCACTGAACCTTGCAGTGATTTGGATGGGAGCTGAAGATTTATGCATATTTGCAGAGCCCATGGTTCCAGGTCACAGCTTGGACTGAGGCATTACCAGGGAATTGCTGCTTCCCCAGCGTCTTTGGTGGCCTCAGCTGAAGCAAGAGGTTGCTAGAAAATGCATCCAGTGCTTATCTCCCCGCTGAGTCTCCTCCTGAGAAGTGAGAGACTCGAGAAAAACAAGCCCAAAAATGCTGATATAAACATTGCTCAGGAAAAATGTGATCTGCCCTCGTTGCTCTTAACTCGAGCCATGTTGGGTGTAACAATGCTGGAAAGAGCATGTGAGCAGACCATGAGGAGAAGATGAACAGGGGCGTGGAGTACAGGTTTTATTTCCCTTTTTTGGCCTCAATAAAAGCAAACAGGAGTCACAGAACCCCCAGCTCTGTGTTCTTGACATCAAGATAACTGGGCTGAGATGACACCAGTGCTTGGAGCAGGGTGATATCCCCCAAAACATCCTGTCCCAGGGCAATCCCTCCCTCGGGAAAGGGAATGGGGTGACCTGCTGGTTTCAGCTGCCATCTGAGACACCTCAGCCCTGTCCCAGCTCCCGTGGCTCCCACGTGCCAGCCCACAAACACATCCCTCCACAGCCACACGTGTTCCCTCACCTTCACATCTCCAAATCTGCTCGGGAGGAATTGGAGCCATAACAATATGGCAGTAAAAAATAATGAAATGCCATCATAAAAAGAAATGTGGAAAAGCAATTATTTATTTATACCTTGGGAACTAGGAATAATACACCTGTTTCTTGGGATGGCTGGCACAAAGCTGGCATTGCATAGTGGTACTTAATAATTTTTTACCACACTTTATAGGCTCTTTCCTGCAATTAATGCTAAATAAAATCAACATTTCTCCAAGTTGTGTTTCTGGCTCTCATTAACTCCCTTCTTGCCATTCACCATCTCTTTCCCCCTCAATATCTTTTGTTGTTTGTATTTCTCTTCGAAATTTTTCTTTGCTCTTCTCATAAGATTTGGTCCGTGGCAGCTCCAAAGAGCAGGACCTGCTGTCCAATGGAATTAACTGAGATTAATGCAGGATCATCCCAAACCATTGGGTTTGGCAAGGGCTGCTTCTCCAGGTGGGACATGGGCACCTACCTGAGGTGCAGGATGGATCCCAGAGCCTTGGAAGGGCACTGGGAGGCAATTCCACCCCCTCTGATCCCGCAACTGGGGCAGCAAAGGAGCTTGAACCACAACAAAACTGTGGAGAACCTGCTGGGTGGCCATGGAAGAGGAAGACTGGAAATTTAGGCTCTCAAGTGAACTGGTAGATAAATGAATGAGTGAAGCAAAATGCTATTGATGGTGCTGGGAGGTGATTTGGGGACAAAACTGGTCCTGAACTCTGCCCTGCATTTATTGTCTTTCTGTCTGTTTGGGAAGGAGAAACTTCAAAGACTCACAGCAACTAAGAGCCACCTGAAGTGCTGGAAGCTCTTGAAGGTGAAGTGTTTGTCCAGGTCTTAACAGACAGGAGTTCCTCTTCCCCTCTCTCATCGAAATTCCAGCTGATTTCAAATACATGGTTTGGGATGGCACTTCCTGCAACAGCACTGACACAGGGAGGATGGAAATTCTAAAGAAATACAAATCTTCTTAAGGGTCCATTTCAGGCTTTTTACAATTTTTGTATTAAAAGTATCTGCCAGAAATATCTGATGGTGGAAATGCCCCCAGTTTGGTTAATACTTTTTCTGTTATTTTACTTTATGAGGCCCCAAATAACACCTATTAATTCCCATCCCAAAAGGAAAAGAGGGAGAATTTTATCTTCATTAATCCCTCCCTTCTGATTTTCAAATTGCAGATTTTCTGGCTTTAGTTTCCATTCTTTTAAACAAAAACATCCAGCCCAACAAAACTCCTGGTTTTCCACACAGAAGGATATTTTGGATGAAATCCTCTCTCCCACGCTCAAAATATCCTATTCCCAAAACTCACTAATTTGTTCCTAATACCACTGTCATTATTTAATATATTCAATACTTATTTAAGTAGATCAAGTGAGCTGGGAGAGTAATGAAAAGGCAGGAATTTCCCTGTGCCAGTGAACCCCAGGTGAGAAACTGCTCCATAACCTGGAAGGCAGGAGAGGATGAGCTCAGGGATGTGCCTGAATCCTCGTCACCCAGGGCACTTTGGGATGGTGTGGGGAGTCCTCCCGAGCCTTTCATGCCTCACATCAAGAGGGTTTTTTCTTCTTTAATCAAGAGCAGTTGCAAACATGCCTCAGATGGCAGGATGGCTTCATCTGCCATCCCGCTCACATCTGGGGAGGGAGGGGGGAAATGGGACCCACATGTTACCAGCTGAGGGATGAAATGGAGAGAGGATTATTAAGGAGGCAAGAGGAGCAGTGCCTGCTGCTGAGACCCATCTCCTCCAAGCCCACCCTCCCTCCTCTCCCTCTTCCCTCCACACTCCAGTTCACTGATGAAAAGTTCGGTGTCAGGGCTCCGGGATTTATGTGGATAACGGCGCAGCGAGGCCTGGCATTAGAGAATTGGATCCACGTGTTGCTCCTGCAGGATGATCTATGGGCAGGTTTCTGGGATCAGCAGAGCAGTGGAATACAGAGGCAGCTCTCGGGCTGGCTCTGATCCCCCCCTATTCCCTCGCCCAGGACCTGCCCCACACACCCAGCACCTCCTCCAGGGCTCCTCCGTGGCTCCTGGGTGCTCCTTTTGGGTGGCCCATCCATGAGCAGTGGCTCAGGAGCACCATCCAGGCCTGCTGGGAGGGTGCCCTGTGAGGGCAGGTCACCAGGGACTCCTCCCTGGCCACAGGATCATCTGTGCCATCATTCCCATGTCAGTAATTCCCATGTCAGCCCTTCCCCTTCCCTTCAGTGAAATGCCTTGGGTTTGTCCTTGCTGAATTGTCTTTGAAGGTTTTTTCAGCCTCCAACTCCAGCTGTCTGAAGATCAAGCTGAATGCCCGAGTTTGGCATTTCTATTTAGGAATTGTCTTGCCTGGATTCCTCCTGAGTTCCTTCATCTTCAGCTCAGGGCTGGCACTAATTGAGCATTTGCAATGCATTTCCAGACACGTGGCTGTAAAGTGCTACGTGAAAAAAACAGGCATTGTTATTAGGGAACCTTCAGGAAAAAAATTA
The DNA here is from genome assembly GCA_013399895.1 of Serilophus lunatus. Taxonomy (NCBI): domain Eukaryota; kingdom Metazoa; phylum Chordata; class Aves; order Passeriformes; family Eurylaimidae; genus Serilophus; species Serilophus lunatus. The sequence continues at coordinate 943,034 of VXBA01001643.1, read as the reverse complement.
ATAAATTCATATAACTCCACAGTCATTAAAACAAACCTTATGTGGATGGGAGAGACCAGCACTGAACAAACCCTGAGCAAACCCAGATTTTCACAATGAGGCACAAACTGGTTTTAATCAGCAGTGCCAAACAAGGTTTATTTTCTGAGGTTTCTTTCTCCTCCATCTCTCTCTCACTGTCAGGAATCATGGAGGAGCACATTGGCCTGAGGTGAAGAGGGGAACTTTGCCCATGTCCTGGTCTTAATGAATATCATTTTAGAAAACAACAACAAAATGCTCTGCTTGGACTGGCCAGCTCTCAAGTTGCTTTCAGCTGCACAGGGATCTCAGCCAGCCTTTCTGAGCGTGTTATCCTGTGGTTGGAGCACTGCTGTTTGTCCCTAGGTTTTGGATAGATTGGGTTTATCCCCATCAGATGCTGAGAGGGTTGACCATCACCTCCTTATGTTTGCTCCCTTTAGTGAAGCCACACAGCAGGTTTTCATTCTGCCTCCCCAGAGCTTCTCCTGTGTTTGTTTGGGAGACAGAAATAGGTTTCTGCTAAGTGGGTGCTGAGGTTGCTCATCCTGAGCTGTCCTGGTGAGTCAACAGCCCAGAGTGGTGGAGCTGCCATGAGACAGGGAATGGGAACACCCTTGGAGGGAGCCCTGTGCTGTCCATCTCATCTTTGCCCATGCTGGGAATATTCTCATGGCTTCTGAAGTGCCCTGGATCCTCTTGTTCACCAGCATGGGGCAGCCTCCAAAGGGAAAAGGATGGGACAGCTAAACTTTCATTATGGTAACAACATCTCTCTGTCCCTTTGCCTCTTTTCTCCATCCAGACTTCAGACTCTCCATGGACATTGCCAGCCTCTGCCTGGGATACTGGAATCTGGGGTCATCAAGTCCACGTGCAAACCGACCAGTGCTGGGCACCACTTGCTTTCCATTTTCATATATCCCAGAAGACTTCAGCATCCAGGGCAAACAAACCCAATGCTATTCCAGAAGGTCACATTGACATTTAATTCTTGATATGGGGCTTGTAAATCATTGGTGGTGGGATTTGTTGAGGAGAAGGAAAAGAGAACTTCCCTTCTCACTTCACACCAAATCCGAGCTCATCCAGGGCAGGGAAGGAGGTGTGAAGTTCACATCAAAGAGGAAAAGCTGGGAGAAAGTGGCCCTGTGATGAGCATCCTTCCTAATGAACACTAAACTGTTGGTAAAAGCTGTGGTGTCTGTTTGAAACTCATTTGGAAGCACTAAATTTAGTGACACGTCTTGCAGTGATGTGTGCGGAGGAGGATTTTGGGATGACGCATGGATCAGTCTCATTCCTGCATGGGAAACTTCCAGCCTCTGCTACTTTCACTGTCTGGAACAAATGAACACCCTCCTGCTGATGCCATCAGACCATGGGATCACCAGCCAGACCTGGAAATGGGCACATTCTCGGGAGCTGGAGGAGTGTAAGGTTGTGTAACTCCCTGGCAAAGGTATGTGTATCTATTTGCAATCTATTGTATCCTACAACAGGTTTAGCTCCTGATCAGAAATGGGATTTAGTCACCCACCTCTTTGTAATTACTTTGGTATGTAGATGTTTAATTACATTTGGTCCTCAGCTAAGCTTGGTCCATCCTTTATAATTTGTCACTGGCCAAGACCGGGCACAAAGTAACTTTCAAGCTACTGCCAGTTCCTGGTGTTGATCAGACCTTCATTTTTTTCAGCTGAGTTGGCCAACTTTTAAGTTCTAAGGTTGGTGATCTTGCATTCAAATCTAACCCAGCCTGAGGTTTATAAAAGTGGCACAGTCATTGCACTGTCAACAAGTACCTTCAAACAGGACAGACAGTGCCCTAAAGCAATTTCCTTCTAATGTTGCTTGAGATGGTGACAATGGCTCATAAAAGCTCGAAACCTCCAGATTCTTTGGCCAGTTGGGAGGTCCCACTGATGCCTTGAGGGTCTCACACTTGGGTGAGACTTTGTGTCCCATTAACCCAAAGGACCATGAGTGGGTGGACTCTTTTTAAGGAGGTCCAGCCAGTGTGGATGGCAGTCTCATAGAATCACAGAATTCTTAGGGCTGAAAAAGACCTTAAAAACCATCAAGTCCAACTGTCAAATGTTTTTCCAACTGTTAAATGCTTTTAGCAACTGCACTTAAGCCTCTCCCTGTAATGCAAACCAATGAAAACCTGAACATAAGAACCAGGTAAGAGCATGAGTGAGGCCACAATATTCTGGGTTTTAGGGCAGTTTTGGGGCCAGCTTTGAGAGCCTGTTTAGTAGTGCCCCATGGAACACTGAGGACACCATAACACCACCTCTGGGACTGTTTTTTGGGAGATGAAGATGACGAAGCCCCAGTGGTAACAGGATTTTCAGATGCTGTTCCCATGGTCTCACCTGTAGATGTTTCTCCATGTGAACTCATCATCAGTACATCCCCAGAGACAATTCCTTGAGGCAGCTGGTGGCATCATCAGCCAGTTCTCCACGGTGTGTATCATAAGTCAAGTCACTACAAGCCTCATCCAGCGTGACTCTGAATCACTCACTGTGCTTACTTTCCATCCAACTCCCCACTCCTGCAGAGCAGAACCAGTCGTGCCAGCTGACAAATGCCATCCAAACAGCATGGAAGGGACCTGATCAGGTCAGGGAAGTCCTTCCCAAGGGCTGTCATTAGAGGTGGCCACACCTGCCTTACACACCTTGAGCCTGACAAGGCTTGTTGGGCTGCGACCCCCCAGCAGCCCAAGTGAAGAGCTCACAGTGAAATTGCCCAAGGGTTTGGATGTTCCATGTGTGAGGAGCCAAATCCACGGGCTGGAGACACCTGTGGGTTCACACAAAACCATCCTGAGCGCTGGGTGATGCTCCCCACTCCCAAGCCATTTCCACTTGTGCTCCAACTAACCTGGGCTTGGAGGGGACTTGTAGAGCTCTGAAATGTTACTGAGGAAAAACTTCCTTTGCACAATTTGTTTGGCCTTGAATATTTTCCGTTAGAAAATATCAGTCTCTCCAAACTGAATAAATTTCGCTTTTTCCATTGCTGCAGCTTCCTGTAGCATAAATAGAAATGGATTTTTTTTTTTTAAATGTATCTTTAGGTGCTTGTTTTGTGAAATGACAAAAGAAAATTGTGGAGTTAAATGCATCTGGCAGAATTTTCACTTGTTAAAAGAAAAGTCATACATCCTGAAAGGATCTTTCCAAGAGAAAATGGGAAAACGTATTATCTGCTCCATTTGAAAAGGAATTGCCTCTTTAATTGACAAGAAGCAGTGAGGAAACTGTTGTTCTTATTTAAACACAGCCCAAACCTGTAGCTTGTAAACTTATTGTCAGTCTCAGGCTTGTGGTTCCTCTTTCTTTTCACTTTTCATTTCAAATGTATTTTTCCCCCTTTTATTGTAGTGCCCAACTTTTTTTTCTGTATCATGTGAGTGGTCAGCTCTTCAAAAATTGTGTCATCTTGCATCCAGAATATGTGTCTTTGCATCAAAATATCCCAGGATCATTTGGCTATTTCAGAGTCTGCTGTTCTTGTAACTTCCTCTGCAGTACCTGGTTCAGGTCACACAGAATTTTGGGTTGCTGCAAGCTGGAATTGCCCATGTTTCCAGGTCAAATATCAAGGATCCTCCAGACAACATGTTCATGGATTTTAGAAGGTGAGGAAGACACCTCCAATGAAGATCTCAGAGGAAAACAAAAAAATCCCAGGTTTCCTTTTAATTGATTTTTTTTAAACTCTGCCTTTTCAAAAAAGGAAAATAAAGCCCAAGGTACAGGTAGGCACGGAACAGAGCAGGATGTTAAACAACCTACGTCAGCAAGGCTCTTGCTCTTAATCAGCCATCCCACCTGGAATACCTGGGGGCAAAGAAGGAGGCTCTGGGGACGTGTTGGAACAGAGCGGAGCCACCTCGGAGAGGAGCTGCCACCCAACCACCGAGTCGGGAAAGTGGCCTCAGAGCCACTCAAATGTCTCCTGTTTGATCCCCTCGCACCAGGAGAGGGATGAAAATGTTCGTTCCAAGAGAGTCCCTCTCTCTCTCCAGCAGGTTCATTATCCTAATTGACTCACGGTGCTCGGTGCTAAATTAGGCTGCTTGGAAATGTGATCGGCACCGGTGATTTTCCACTTTTATGACAGACTTTATAATAAATAATTGAAGAAATCATAAATAGCAGGAGTATTAGATCACTGGTGCTCATAAACTCACCTTATTTAAAGAAGGGTGTAGAAAAGAAGGAATTTCTTTTGATGGTGAATCCTTAAAAACCATGTCTGTTACTCTTTTGCCATCATTCAGTTATTGCGTAGAAGAACTTTTGCTTGGTCAAAAAAAGAGAAAAAAACCCCAATTAGAATAAATCCACTTCAGTGTTTTCCATAAGCTCCCAGCCAAGTTGGCCAATAACTAAGCAAAGAGCAGGAAAAAAAATATATATTGTATACTCACTTAAAACTTGGCTAGAAACGATCTTTTATTGTCTTAATTTTTTTTTCCATGCCCAACTTGGCTACTTGAGCCAAACTCATTGCCAACTTTCTATAGTGTGTTATTTTCCTATGTGTTAAAAAACATTTTAAAAAGCTGCCCCACGAGACTTCTCTAAAGCTTTTGCATGGACAGGAGTGGAAGAGCTTGGCTTTGGGAGTGTCACCAATGAAGATGTTGGTGTTAAAACACCGATATTTATTATTTGGGTGTTTTTTTTTGGTGTGGCTCTTTTTATTCCCCCCCTTCCTGTTCCCTGTGCGGCCCAACATGGCACGATCTCCAAATGGGCTGTGCTGACAGATGCAGCTGGAGACAGCCATGTGATGTTAATATAAACCTCCTCTGTCAGCTTGGAGAGGCACCAGGAAATCTCGGGAGTGTTTCCCGCAGCGCCTGGCTCCGCTCGTGCCACGCGGGGCCGTTTGTCAGGAGCACTCAGCCCCTGGTCCCGCTGTCTGGGTCACCAGGACTTGTGTCCTGTTGTGTCTGAGCACATCAGGGCTTTCTAATTTCTAAATAAACCCCAGACCCAAGCGATTCTGGGTTGCAAAATCCAGCCCCTCAACCAGTTGCTGTCATTGCGGCTCGGCCGTGAGCGTCCCGCCGTGGTATCACTGAGCCTCCAGCCAGGATAAAATAAGATCTGCAGCAATCTTTACTTTTCAAGGGTAGTTTCTTTTGGGATCTCATTAAAAGTGCCACTCTGGAATAAATAGAAAGACCAAAGTCTCAAGGATATTCTTATTTGGGGTAATTTCATTTTAGAAAGGAAAAAAAAGATATTTTAAAGCTTTGATACAATTCTTCTTGTGGTCGTGCACTTTAAGTTTGCATTTCACTGCATTTGCCTCAGAGACATGTTTAATTTTTTTAAAATATTTAATTTCATTTTCTGTCTTTTTTGAAGCCCTTCGAGATGTTTTTGGGGGGAGCTGCCATGGTGTTACCAACACATCTGAACTATTGCAGGCAGAAAGCAAGAACGAGGGCAAGTCTGTCCCAGCTTTTATTTCCTATATGTATTTTGTCCTGTATGAAGTTATACAAAGGGCCAAGCTTTCAGACCCCCAATCCTGCAGTTGCTTATAAATACATTTAATTTTATTATGCAGCAGCACAAACTCAATATATTTGTATAATACAGAAGTACAAGCTCTAACTTTTGAATGCAATTTAAAGAAAAGGAAATAAAAGTGTTGTACAGTTTTCTCTCTGCATCTTGTGCTAACAAACATCTTTTGAAACCCAATGCCAAATGTTTTAGGAGCAAAAGCCCCATGGATGGAGAGAGGAGCCTAAACCAGGCAAACGTGGCAGAAGGTGATTATATTCCTGATGGGTCCTTTTCCATCCCATGGATCATCCCATTCTCACCTGTCTGTTTTCCCTCACAGGTCGATGGACTTGCCCTTCATTAGCATGAGGTAATTGATTGCATGTTTAACTGCTGGGTGCCCTGCTGGTGTTTGTGGGCTTACTCAAATGTAGGTCAAATCAGAGAGGACTTGGAAGGAAAGTGATGGAGACAAAATGGAGGGAGGGAAGGTCGTGTGTGACACGACGCTCACAGATGGCTTGTTATTGCTGGCACCATGTGGCAGAATCCAAACCCATCCCACAGTCTGTGTTCCTGATACAAAACCCTCTCAGTGCTGAGCCCCTGAAAGTGTCTGGGCACATTCTGTGCCATGTTCACACTCCGCTGACCCTGCACAAGCCTTGGAGCAGTCACAGTTTCAAGCCTAATTTTGCAAACTGGGAGGTTTAGTGCAATGCTCAAGGAGGGCTGGAGATCCCACCAACCATTTTGGGGTCTGCCAGGTCCCTCAGCTCAGACTTCCCATGTTTCAAGGTGATTCCACAGAGCTGATGGACAGTTGAACTCGATGATTCTTGTGGGTCCCTTCCAGCTCAGAATATTTTGTGATTCTGACTCAAAGCTGAGTCAGAGCAGGTTTAGCTGGGATCTCAGGAGATGTTCTTTCTGCCTCCCCGTGGCTCAGTCCTCACCTTCCTCCTGCTCAGAGATCCCACAGAAAGCCAGAATCAAGCACCTGAAGGATTTCTATTGCAATTAGATCCCCATGGATCAGAACTTGAATAACACCTCCACCCCTGCCCGAATCTTCCAGGCCTGACCTTTCACAATCTCAATTTCCTGACCAATGACTCCAAAGAAAATAGAGCTGCTCGTTGGCATTTAATGGAAATCTGCACAAAACTTGTCAAAATACCCCCCCCATGCCTGTCAGCTGCCTGGGACAAGACCTCTACAGTAGTTTCCAGAGACCCCGTGCAATTACTTACATTTTAAATTATCTTTAATTGTCGCATGTGAGCTGCAGAAACATTTTTCCCCACTCTCAGGCAAGACCTCGCTATTAAGAGTCACCCCCTAATTGCAGGTTTAATGGGGGACCGTGGCAGGTCAGGCCTGGAGGTGAGCCCAGGGCTCAGCGAGGTGAGAGCGGCTGCGAGTGCCCGTAACTGGAAGTGACACATCACAATAGTGCCATCAATTATGTGGGGGCACTTTGGAGTGTAAACTTTTTAGTGAATCTAATTACCTCACCAGATGTTTTAATCCAACCTCCTCACCCCTCCCCTGCCTGCAAACACTGCATTGTTTGAGTTCCTGGGATTAAAAAGTGGCTTTTTAATCAAGAGAGAACTTGTTGAATTTGGGGTTTGTTGTATTTTTTTTTTTTTTTTTTGCAGGAACTGAGCATCCTTTAGCTGTGGGAGAGATTATTCGGGGTCATGCGTGGCCCTGGTGGTGGGATTGCACTGAATGACAATGAATCAGGAATCAGGAATTGAGGAGGGTGTCACAAAGGGTGCAAGACTGAAGAGAAATAGCTGAGCTCGTGTTAATGTGCCCAAGAGCTGAATGACAACTGCCAAATTTGAGCAGGGCCTGTCAGGAGCATTGGAGATGCTGCACCAGATTTTCCAAGGCTGTTTGCAAGTTGACCTCCTGTTCCTGTTGACTCAAAGCCGTGGAAGCACAAGCTAAAAGCTGAACACTCCCGATTCATTCACAGATTGGGGTCAGATGTGAGAGAGAGAGAGAAAGAAAATACTTGTGTGGGAGAAGTCTGTGCATCCAGCAGAGGGGAAAATACTGAATTCACCCTGCATACAAATGCAGGATTTAGCCTTCCCAGAGTGAGGAGCAGGGAAGGAACCTGGCAGCCCTGGGAGGAGTTTTCTCTGCATTCAGTGAATTCTGGTTTTGGTTTGGTGGGAAATCTGGCCGTGCACATGCAACACCTTGACCAGTGCTCAGCCTTGACTCCAGTGCCTGGAGAAACCTCCACCTTTGACAACTCAATCCCCTGACAGGATCAAACTCACAACCCACAGCAGAGGAGCCTCAGTCTGTCCTTTGTTAGAACTCCAGCAACGTGATGGTTTTCCTTGTCAACAATTTAGCACATCCAGAGTTGCTTCTCTTCCCTCTTTTCCTTGTCCTGTTCCCTGAGGAAACACTCGACCTGTCCCAGGCACAGGCTCCTGGGGTGGAACACATCAAGCAAACAATGAACCAAGGCTGTTTATAAAGCCTTCAACACGTTAGGCTGTGGAGAGGAGCCCAAGTTTCCATGTAAAGCCCTGAGCGGATGAGAATGACGTGAAACACATGGAAAATATGGAAAATGTGGAATAAGTAATAAAATTATAAATAAAACAAATACAATAAAACGGGAATGCAGTTTTACTCGTAATGATTTGTGTTCCTAGTAACCCAAGACTCCCTTACCTTTGGAAAATTGCATGTTTTTCCAACGGGGAGCTGAGTGCAGGTACCAGCCCTGACGGCCTGTGTGGTGGGTTGGCCCATCGAGGGGCTGGAGCATTCCCAGGCACTGCTGCAGCCCTTTCCCTGACAATGACTTGCATCAGGATGTCAGGAAAAATCACTTAATCAAGCTGTGGTTAGTGTAAGTGCAGGAATTTTGGCCAGGAATTAATCTTGGCTCGTTCTGGGTGGAGAGATTTCCCTGGCAGATGGGTTTTGTGTTGGGTTTGCTTTTTATTCTGTGTTTTCTTGGTTATTGAAATCTCTACTTCTGTAAAATACATGTGCAAAGACTCTCTTTAACAACTCCTGGATATTCTCAGCTCTAGAAAAGAACACACAGAAACTAATGCTGAAAAAAAAAATAAATTGCTTGTCTGCTCTGTGGTACTTAGAGACATGGGGTAGTGGTGGACCTGGCGTGGTTGGACTTGATCTTAGAGGTCTTTTCCAACCTTAATGATGCCTAAAATGTGGCTGTATTTGTAATTAATCAGATTTGTTGGAGCTCAGGGGCCAGCAGGGTTAAGAGCACCAGTAGCAAAAGCCAGTAGGACAGAAAGAGTGATGGAACGGGACTTGGCTCCTCTGATCCTTTATCCCAGTTAATTAGGTACTAATTTAGAGGTACTCAATCAGGAAAGGCTTTGGCACAAGCCAAGAATAAGGCTTGAATTCGTGACTTTCAGACACAAGAATTTATATCCAAATGGGATGTTTCAAAGAACAGCAGAAGCCTGAAGGAGTGAAGCCCATGCTGTTCCCACCCCTGCCCTGGGCAGGGACACCTCCCACTGTCCCAGGCTGCTTCAACCTGGCCTTGGACACTTCCAGGGATGGGGCAGCCACAGCTTCTCTGGGCACCCTGTGCCAGGGCCTCCCCACCCTCCCAGAGAACAATTTTCCCCCTGGAGAAGCCCCATTGCTGTCCACCAACAGCTTGAGAAAGTTTCCTTTGATACCACCCAGATGATTCATTTTGCTGTACAAGCAATAAAAGGAAAACGAGGGTTGGGGGGAGCAGCAGCAGCAGCACATGAATTGCAGCTTTTCTTCAAAGTGACAGACCTGAATTTCCATTTCCCTGGGCCATTAGGGCTGATATGGCTCTGCCTGCCCATTGTATGGTGCAAAAGTCCCTCCGTGTGCCAGGACTGAAAACTGTTTGTGCATTAGCTGGAGCCCGTGCCAGGGAAATAATATCGTCCCCTTTGTTTATTATATTGAAACTCGATAAAAGAAAACGTCGGAGGGGAACGGCTCCGAATGTGGTGAGAGCTGAGTGTTCCCGTCTGGGCTGCAGGACACAGCCCGTGGGTCCTGTCCCACACACCCAGCCTTGTGCTGCAGCTCCAGCCTGGGCTTGGCTGGGCCAAGGGACCCCCGGCAGCCCCTCTGGGGACTGTGGGGAATCCAGGTCTGCTCTCCACACTGTGACTCCTGAGGAAGGCAGGCCCAGGCCAGCTGGATGTGAAGCTGCATCATCTCAGTGCCCCAGCATTCAGAAGAGAGATCCCGCTGTCCCACTCTTATGTTGGAAAAGTGATGCATGTTGGAGATACTTCTGGCTCCAAGGTGGGTTTGTTGCCTTGGAAATCAGCAGGAAAGACCTAACCAAATGGAATTTATTTCCCTTCCTTCCCCTTCCCCTTCCCCTTCCCCTTCCCCTTCCCCTTCCCCTTCCCTT
>VXBA01001643.1:850343-932991 GCA_013399895.1 Serilophus lunatus | reverse complement strand
AAAAAAAAAAAGATACAAAAATTTCACATGGGAAATGCTGCAAGTGAGGAGCAAGAATGGATTAATTCGTGGGGGGGAGCAGTGTTGGTCAGCTTGGGGATGCTTTGGGCCAGTCCCCACTCTTTGATTTCCCAGCTCTGAGTGCTCAGGGCTCTGCTCCATGACAGGGGACTGAGGTGTTAATGCAACAGGAGCTGTAAGAACAGCAATAACACCAGGAGAAACATTAGCCTCCACCCCCCACCCCACTGGGCTACCAGAATATACTGATTTTCACCTGGGCAGCTGCAAGGTGCGAACACATGGGGGAAGTCAATAAATCACAGAGGCAATGGCAGCACAACAGGCCCTGATGGGGCTCCAGGAGGGAACAGCCAGTCCCTGGGAAAGCTCTTTGGTCCAGGACCAGTCCAACACCGTCACTACTATCAATATTTCCAGGAATTGTTTCTCAGAAGAAGAAAATGTTGGCTAAACAAGTGAAAATAACAAAGGTTTGCTTGAAAATGAGGAGTGTTCATGCTTGGGCTTTAAAACTTTAAAGGGCATTTCATCACAGTTCCTGGTATCTGTGTAACAAGAGCAGTAGAAGCAGCTCAGGTTTAAGTGAAATTTGAGATTCATGTGGCTCTAAAAGCTGGAGTTTTGCAAAACAAGAAGATGAACATCCCTCCACCCAACTTACACCACAGAAGTTTGAAATACAGAATATTCCTGCTTTCCTGAAATGCTGCAGCCAGTCAGCTGGTTCCTTCTCTCCTTCACAGCTCCACAGGATTGGTGTCCATCCTGCTCCTCTTGAGGTCAAGGCTGTGATAAAAGGACACCCCATCAATTTACTGTAAAAAAATATGGAATATTAAAGAGAGAGAGCCTCTTCTGGCATCAGGAATGCTCCAGGTCACTCAGACTCCAGGACATCTGACGAGGGACCTTCCCTCCTGCTGTTGATGTCCCGGGAGTGGCACCTCTGGCTTCTACATGGAAAGACACCCACATTCCCACCCTTAGAGGTGGGTCCCCAGGGGTGCTTCCCTAACGTTCAGCCCCTCAATGCCCAGCCCAGGAGGCTGCTCAGTGTGGGAGAAGTGATGGACACTGTGCAAGAGCCTGGAGAGGACAAGGGGGGGGTCTGGCTCTGCCTCCTCACCTGGGCAGCCCCTGGGATTTTCCATTTTGGCAGGTGTGACCTGGGACTGCTCCCCACCCTCTGCACTGGTGGCTGCTGCCAACCCCCCCCGGCAAACCCTTGTCCCCAGTGTCTGCTTCCCTCTGCAGCTCTGGGTGTGTGGCAGAGCTGCCCAAGCACGTGAGGCACATCCTGGAGAGGGTGGTGACACTGTGTGTGTTAATTGGGGGCAGTCTGGGGGGAATTCATGAGTCAAAATGTTCATCTGCTCTGCAGGGAGGTCTTTATGCTTTTAAGTCGTTGCTCTTTGCTGTGACACACTCCCAATTAAGAGGATCTCTGATCCCTGGCCAGGCTTATCCACCATGAAAAGCTCAACCTCTAGTCCAGCTCCAGCAGGCACAGATAGATGTATGGGATTATTCATGGCCATAGATAAGGGAGTGTGGCATGAGAAACGAAACAGAGAGGGGACCATCCCTGCTGGCAGCTCCCCAGCAAACACAGGCAGCCCTGTGTCCCACAGGTTTAGCTCTGCACACCCTTCCAGAAACTCCTTCTCCCTCGTTCTGCATCTCCAGAAGCTCCAGCAGGGAATGAGCAGCTGGGAATTGCCCTCCACTGCAGCCATGTGGGAGCTGGTGCAATATTCCAGCCCCATCACTCATGTTCACTTCTCCTGGCCCCATTCTCTGCCTGCCCAACACATTTGCAGCTGCAGAGCTGAGCTCCAGGAGAAGGATTTACTTCCACCTATTGAAAGGTTTATAGCTGAGAACTGTGAAGTTGCACGGACTCTGCTGCTGGAGGTGTGTCCTCCTCCTCTTCCTCCCCCGGCTGCTGCTGGGGTAAGGGAATGTTGCATCACGGACCACACTGGAATTCCACCCTGAACGTGCCTTGAAGGCAATAATTCAGAGGCAGAACTTGGTGCTGGGAGCAGAGGGTGGTTCCTCCCTGTGTGCACAGCAGAGACACCTCATGGGCACTGTCTGAAGAGGAGTTGGGATGAAAAAGTCCTCCGTGTGTTGCTCCCAGCCATCCCTGCCTTTTCTGCTCCATTAACTCTGTGACTGGCCCAAGCATCTTCCCTAGGAAGGCTCAGCAGCCTCCCCGAGCAGTGAAGGGCTCTGGAGTGCCTTTATTTGACTAAAAAAGGGTCATTTTGTACGACTTTCGAATCCAGAAAAGGGGAATTATGAATGTGTTTGTCTGTGTGTGATTTATTATCAGCAGGGAGAGACTGTGCTTTTGTGAATCCCAGAGGAGCAGGTCCTGGGATGAGACACTGCCTTCCCTGTGCCATGGTGCTCAGCACTGGGTACTTGTGTCACTGAGCTGCTCGTTGGACTGGCCAAAAAATACCCCCAACCCCCCCAAAAGCCAGAGTGGGACAGTGGCACAGCCAGCACATAAACAGGATACAACCCAGCAGGGAATCCTGGAATGGTTTGGGTTGGAAGGGACCTTAAAGCTCATCTCATTCCACCCTCTGCCATGGACAGGGACATCTTCCACTCTCCCAGGCTGCTCCAAGCCCTGTCCAAGTTGGTTTGGACACTCAAGGAACGGGGCATCCACACACTCAAGCCCAAAGGGGTTGGATTCTCTCTCCACCCTTCAGGACACTCAAGCTGTTTTTATTTATGCACTTGGTGATTCCCAGATTATTTCCAGACCTCTGGAGGATAGAAAGGCTTTTCCCTCCTCTGGCCCTGAGTTTATTCCAACAGCTGTAACTATTTCATTTTTAATTTACTCAATACAACTTGTCTCTGCTTAATCCATCAGGACAAGTTGGAGGGTTCCTGACCCATAAATCCAGAGTGTGGTGGAGCTGGGTGGGGAAGGGGGAAAAGGGAGGGAAAATAAAGGGAAAAAAATGCAAGAGATTTTGAAAAATTGTCTCTAAATCACAGCCAAATGTTTGTTGTTTTTTTTCCTAGGTTATTGCACAGTGCAAAACTGGACCCAACCAGGCCTTCCCTCAGTGCTTGGGGTGAGGCAAGAGCTTTGCTTTTGTCATGGGGACAGAATCTGCCTCACTTCACTTATTTAACCATTTAACCTCCTAATTTTGGCTGGAATGGACCACTCCATGAGCTTCTGGGACAGAGAAAAGGGGATTCTGGGGCACAAAGACACCAAGGACACCCATGAGCCCTCCCAGCCACACGAGTGGCCCTGGCTTTCTTGGGTGAGTTGATTCACAGCTTGGAAGAAGGTCCCAAACCACAAATCCTGCAGAGAACCGAGGTCCCAAGTCATTTACTCAGACTCCAGGCAGGAATTAGGCTTTTTGTCCATTATTCTATTCATTAGCAGACAGGAAAATAATCCCTCCTTCAGCTGAGCCTTCCCAACCACAGTTGGTCACTTCAGTCCACGTTCTCCTGAGCTCCTGCTGCCTCCAAACTTTCACTGGCAGGTTTCTGGGAACAACTTTTCCTGTCTTTGCCCAGCTGGGAAACTCCATCCCATCCTGGCAGACAAGGACCTGGGTGCAATTCCTCACCTGCAAGCAACATCCCTGGGGATGATGCCACGAGCATGTTCAGAGCTCCAGTTGGTGCCAAACTTGCACCTTTTCAGAAGTTCAGGTGTTGGGAGGCACCATTGTGGCTCCTGGGACTTCCCCATGAGCTGCAAAGGCTTTTTGAGGACACTGGTCCCCATTTATGAGCATTTTATGGGAAAAGTGTATCTGAAACCCCTCGCAGAGGTCGGTGCTGAACAATCTGTGGCACCACAGACGTCACCCTGGTGAGGGCACACAAAGCTCAGCACACACCAGGGACACCTCCAGGCCACACAGGTGACTAAATGCAGGGCAGGACTAAGCAGAAAGCAGGGTGGTGGCTCTCAGGGCATCATTCTCAGGTAGGTTTCTGGTGTGTGGCCATGAGAAGAGCCCAGACTAACCCTCACTGAAGGCTGCTTGTCTCAGGGAGCGTGCTGTCATGCCAAGAGTTAATCTCCCAGGTACAAAGTTGGCTTTCAGACGAGGCTGGAGGCTCCTTGGGTTGCAAAATCTCCATTTAAAAAAAAAAAAGAAAAAAATAAAAAAGAAGGTTGAGAAGCTTTGGGAGAGGAGTGAGGGGATATTTCAGAAGGACCACAGAGGCAGATTGTGGTGTGGCTCTACACGGTGGGCTCTGGCTTCCAGATGCCGTTTAACGCATCCCCATCCCCAAGAAAACCACTAATGCTCAAGTATTCAGAAAAAAAAAAAAAGGCAGCCCGTGTTTCACTGCTGCACAAATTTCCTCTCAAGTCACTAATTACGAACTCTACAGACTCAAGAAAATGCATTTATGGGCCTGAAATGTGTCACAACTTTGAATTGCGCCTCAGAAAGTCCAGGTTATGGCTTTATTTCTCTTCCCCAGCTCTCGTGTTTGCTCATTAATTAGTGCTAGTTTCAGGAGATTAGATGACTTTTTAACATTTCCTATGTAAAAAAAAAAAAGAATATAAAATGAGTTTTTGTTTTTTCCCTTTGCAAATGGAAAAGGAAAAGCAAAGGGACTTTTTTTTTTAACTTAGACACAGCTATTTTTTAATTTTCTTTTGAAAAATGCTGCCAATACCCAGAAGTGTCAAATTCTAACACGCAGGGGGAATAATGTTGGTTTTTAGCTGGTCATAGTCTGTGTTTTTGTGGCTGACTATTGGGAAATTTTTAACATATTTCTTCATCCTGTCTTTTCAGGAGATGAGATGACTTTTTAATGTTCCAGGGTAGAAAACCCAGAAAGAAAAGGCATCTTCCTCTCAATGATTCTGAGGACATCTGTTACTTAGAAAGCAAAAGCAATCATGTAATTAGGACTTTTTGTATATATGTCTTTAAAATCATGGAATGGTTTGGGTTGAAAGGACCTTAAATCCCATCTTGTTCCAATCCCCTCTCCCAGTATCTCAGGCTGCTCCAAGCTCCATCCAAGCTGGCCTTGAATATTCCAGGGATGGCAAAACACACATTCATTTAATAACCAGAAACCAGAAAATACATATTTTTGTAGGGAATTTAACTCCTTTCACACTTTCCTTGGGATTTTCATGGTGTCTTACCAATGCCTTGGATTTAATGGTGTGTGAGGGGGAAGACCCAGACCATGTTCCCTCCACTGCACCTGCTATTCCTGGGATTTTCAGAGCATTTGCAGTGTTGGGTCTTTCAGGAAGACCATTGTCTTCCTTGGAGCTTGGGGGGGTTTCAGCACTGCCCAGCTGGACCTTTCCTGCACCTCCCTGTGGAGCTGGAAAATAACCAGGGAATTGGGAATAGCTCAGGGTTGAACCTTGGGGCAGCTTCTCTTTGGTAAAGGCGGTGTGGAGGGTGTATTCCAACTCTGGAAAAGGAGGGGGGACATCCAGGAGAGGTGGTTGGAGCATCGTGTGGGCACCCTAACACCCACCAGGCTCCTCCACTCGGGGCATTTGGAGCCTGGCTGTGCCATACAGGAATGCTGGGCAGGAATGCTGGGCAGGAATTCTGGGCAGGAATTCTGGGCAGGAATGCTGGGCAGGAATTCTGGGCAGGAATGCTGGGCAGGAAGGCCACCCAGCAATTCCAGCTGTAGCTGTGCCCCAAAGGGAAGGAGCCCAGGAGCTGCACTGTTCCCAGCCTTGGTCTGCTCCCTGCTTTGAGAACCTCACTCCCAGACCACACTTTGGCTTTGTGCAGCCAGGAATTCCCACTGAATTCCTAGAGCTTCCCAGCTCTTGTGCCAGTGCTTTCCACCAACACAGCACCCTGAGGTGAGATTTTGGGGCCGATTCTGCTTGTCCTTCCCCCTGGAAAGCACAGTGACTCCAGTGAGGATTTTGCTTCAGGCACTGCTGGGAGAAGAGTTAACCCACGGCAGTGCTGTGAGCCAGAGGCAGCCCTGGGAGCCTGGGATGCTCTTCCCAAGTGCTGAAGCTGCACTCGGATCAGCACAGCCCTGGATGCTGCTGGCACTGCCCTTTTCCCATGGCTCAGCTCACGGAGCATCTCCAGCCTGGGAGGTGCCATCCCAGCCAGGGAGATCAGAGGGGATGAAGCTGCAGGTCCTGAACTCCTAACTGGATTTAATCCCTGGATTTCAGATCCTTGGGGCATTTTATCAAGACCCAGAGCAGCACAGGACATTCCCTGGGTGCCCCTCTCCAGCTCCCTCCCAGCAGGACTGGGCTGACCCAGGCTGCTGCAGCTTTGTCCTGCTGCTCTGTGACATCTCCCAACATTTACTTTAGGAGACTAAAGACACAAGTCCAGACCTATTTCTTGATCCCACAGTGCCAATGAAACCAGCCTCAGCCTCTCTGAGCAGTTTCCTTCTGGGAGTAAACTGTCATTTTTCACCACATAAAATTTTATAAGTTTCAAGCAAATGGAAAATGGATTTTATTATTTTATTTTATTTTTTTAATATTTTTCTTTTTTTCTTTTTTTTTTTCTTTCCTTTTTTTTTTCCCCTGAATGTTTTATGGCTGCAAAAACAGAATTTGTGGTTTGAACTGTTAAGGTTTGATGCAGAGGGCTATGGAACCTTTTATGTAACCCGCTGGCCTGAATAATTATCAAAATATTTTGCTTTCCACTCTTTCTAAGCCTCTGCATCAGAAAAAAATAGTGTGTGCAACCTTTTGACCACAAAATAATAATACTAAGAAAGCCCCCCTTCAGGAGCTGGGCTGGAGCTGCTGCTGAGGCTCCATCCTGGGATGGGGAGAGGGGACCAGGGGGAGCCAACTGGGAATGTGGGAAGGGACCCCACTGGAGAAGGACTTCCAGGCACAGCAGCTGATTTCAGGGGGGGAGGAACCTCGGGATGAGCACCTTGGGCTCAGCTGGAGAGAGGATGCTGCTGCCAGCAGGGACAACTTCCAGCTTCTCCTTGGAGCATCCTGTGCAACCCACCCCTCCCAGCAGCACCTCAGGGCAGGTTCCTCTCCTCTGCCCTGACACCATTTAATTTTTGTTGTTATTATGCATTAGATTATCAATTTCTGTTGTTACTATAGATTAGATTATCAATTTCTGCTATAACTATATATTGTCTTATTGATTTCTGCCATTATATATTGTCTTATTAATTCCTGCTATTATTCTATATTATTATTAGTTTCTGTTATTATCAGTGCCACTGGCCTGACTGGAGTGTTCAAAACCATCCCACGAGGGGTGGGAAAAGCCAACATCTGCAGGGCCAGGTGGGTTTCTTGTTCCCTCCCTCCACATCAGTGATGGGGACAGACCCCAAATCCAGTCCCTGCTGCAGGGAACACTCTTTGCAATGAATTAACCTGGGGGGGGGATGAGGGCTCTGTGCCCCAGGGGCCTGGCAGGACACCATGCCCTTCCTGCCCCAGTCCTCCCCAACCCTTGGAACAGGGAAATTGGAATATTTCTGTGGATGGACCACGAAGGGTGAACAAGT
The DNA here is from genome assembly GCA_013399895.1 of Serilophus lunatus. Taxonomy (NCBI): domain Eukaryota; kingdom Metazoa; phylum Chordata; class Aves; order Passeriformes; family Eurylaimidae; genus Serilophus; species Serilophus lunatus. The sequence continues at coordinate 925,434 of VXBA01001643.1, read as the reverse complement.
CCTCCCTCCCCAGTGTTTGGCTGTTATTTATTTTATTCCCAGAATTATTAGAGTCTCTAAATAAAAGACCTTGTGCTTCCACAGCTCTCTGCAGCTCTGCTTTTGCCTGGTCTAGATTTACTTCTACTTCCATATGACCCATGAATTGTGTTTTAAATGAAAACTTAGGGGTTTGATCACTTTAATGCTTTTATTACATCTTTCCTTTCCTAGAATGTAGGTTGTATTTTTTTATTCCAAAGTCTCATCGGCTGTTGGACAACAAATTCTGATTGAAAACCCCAAAGAAATATAAATTATTTTTTTTTTTAAATTTTAATTTTTTTTTTTAAAGTAAAACCAGACAGGAAGGATAAAGGCATTACTCCTGGTCAGCTCACAGAGCTACAGAATTCACTTTTCCTGGAAACTAAAAGTGCCAAAGGCTGTTTTAAAAACTGCCTGAGTTTAATTCTTTTTGATGCAGCTTCAAGCATAAAAAATAAGGGATGTTCTGACCATCCTGGTGAGAGGTCTCACAAGAGGGGTCCGTGCTGGCAGCAGGATGATCCCCCATCCTCACCATCCACCAGCAACATCCCAGGACATTTTGGGCAAGAAATAACCAGGAATGGTTTGGTTATTCCTGATTTTGCCTCATACAAGGAGAATGGGCTGGGTGGCCTCCCAGGATCCCCCCCCATCCTACTGCCAGGAGTTTTGATGCTCCCAAGGGGGTGGAGGATTGGAGCTGTGGCCCTGCAACCCCTCCCTGCACCCCCTCGTCCTGGTTAGTGCTCCAAGGGCAGGGAAACACCATCTCACTGGGCTTGGGAGAGCCCAAAACCCACGGAATCCCTCTGAGTCTGGAAGGAGACGTCCCATCTTTCCAGCATGAATTGACCTCCTCCACCTGCTCTCCCTCCTGTGTAGAGTTGTCCCGTTTTTATTTGGAGGTGGGAAGGTCCTGGGAGGTCACCCAGCCCAACTCCCTTGTCCAGAGGCAAAAGCAGGAACAACCAAACCATTTCTGGAGCAGGGAAAGGTGGGCTGAGGCCAGCCAGGACCACAGGGGTTTCAGAAGCCTTTGCCCAGGTGTTGAGCAGATGTTTGTTCCACACTGAGGGATTTCTCCTGTGACATTCCTTGCTCTCCTCATCCACCTGGTCCCTCACACTCTGCCAGGATTCATCTTCCAGAGGGACCTTCCACAACCCCTCACATCACCCTCCCTCCCCATGTGCTGGAAGCAGGGAAATGAGGGGCATTTGTGGTGGGGCTGCCCGTAGTGTGTCCCAGCTTTTCCTTGATGTAAATCAGTGCAATTCGGGCACATCCTCGGGAGTGCAGCAGTTTGGATGAGAAGGCAGCTCAAGCCTGGACTCCCCTCCTGCACCAGGGTCCTGCTTCCCTGCACTAATTAGGCAGGGTTGTCAAGGCAAGGTGATGGTGGGAGCCAAGAACTGGGAATTTGTCACTGATCTCATTCTTGTGAGGACTCAGAGCAGGACCAGGATGGACAGAAATCCCAATTAGAGAACTAATTTAGCTCTTTGCATGGATTTTAGCCTTTGGCCCCAGAGCCAGAAGCAGCACTTATTGCTCCTGGGTTTGCCATGCTTGGCTGATTATTGGTTAATTGAGGCTTTTCACTGAAAGGCCTGGAAACCTGGAGGAATGTGCCTTATGCCCTGGAGTCATCCCTGCCGCCTCTGCCTCCCTCCTGCTTCACCCAGCACTTAAAACGAGCCGGGGGAAAGTCCTCAGGCCACAGCCAGGCAGAGGAAGAGGGATCCCAGGGAGGGCAGGGACTTCAAAAGGCCGGTGTCAGTGGGATGCTCCCTTTCCTTCTGCTCCCTGTGCCTGAAACCATCGGCTGGGCACAGCCAGGAAGCCTGAATCAATTATCCAGGGTTTAATAAGAACATTAATTCCACTGATTCCCCCAGCACAGATCCATCCCCGCTGGAGCCCTGATGCCTGATGGGCTCCAGGGGTTTCCCAAACCTCGTGGTCCCCAAAACACAGCCAGGGCAGCGATGCTGGATGAGCAGGAAGGAGCTGGGAGGGTGACATTCCCAAAGTCCCTGTCCGGGGTCTGGTGGGATCAGTTCCCTCATTCACGTCATCCCTAAAACCAGCTTCCAAATCACCCCGTGAAAGCTTGGCTACACATTCAGAGACAAGCTGAAAAATGCCAAATTTTAGGAGTGTAAGTGATATTTTTCACAGCAGAGCAATGAATCCCCTGAGCTCACACACCTCCTGCAACCTGGGCTATGGAAGGTGTCCCTGCCCATGGCAGGGGTGGAATCAGATGAGCTTCAAGGTCCCTTCCAACCCAAACCATTCCATGATTCCACACTCCTCAGTATTCTGCACCTCTGTGAGCCTTGGACCTGGAATTCAGATTTTAGGGCCATTATGAATAATCATGAAGACCAGAAATAAGTTTTATTTTTATGGGGAAAGCCAAAAATTTTTCCACTATTGCTTTCCTTTGGAGCAGGGACTTCCAATGATAACATCCCATGCTGGGAAGCTCAGGATCAATAATAAGTGCTGGGAATAAGGGTGCTCCTCCCTCTTCATCACCAGGAACACGAATCCCTGTGTGTCCAAGAGCTTTTAGCAGGTTCCTTGTAAGAAATTAGTCTTACAAAAAAAGCTTTTGCTCCACAGGCTCTCGGTGTAATTTTTTTCAGCCTGATTGGTGGTTTTTTTCACCAGTGTGACTGGATTTCATCCCTACACAGCACTGCCCAGTTAGGAGTGGGTTGCAAAAATACCTGCTTTTGCCAAGATATCCTAAACACCATTTTTATAGGTAGAAAATGCAGTCCAGACCCTCAGCTGGTGGAATTTGGCTCTGCTCCACCAGCACCAGAATGGGGACACTGATTTACATCAGTGCAGGAGCCAGCCCATGAATTTTCTCAGCCTGTTTGGTTATCCCAACCTTATCCCAACCTTACTCCATCATCGTGTCTGGGTTTGTTTCAACCCTACTGTAGGACCAGAGATTATTTGGAGCATTGACAGCAGCTAATTTGTCTCCCAAGCACCATTCCAGGGGCTCTGAGGGTATTTTCAATCCCTATTTGCAAAGGGACAACCCCAAAATCCCGGACTTAGAAATCCCCACCTTGTTCTTCTGCATCTTTCCTGACTTGCTGCTCCCTCTCCTTTGAGAAACAGGTGAAGATGGGTTCGAAAAAATAAAAAAAAACCCTTTCATTTTTATGAAGAGATTTTTCAGTATTTCAGGAAATAATGATCTCAGCAAAAGCCAGACCTCACTGAATTGATGGACAGGCTCAGCAACAGGCAGGGAGGTGCCAGAGTCAGAATCCTTAGAGAGAATAAGGCCTTCAATTACTGCAGTGATATAATTAATTAATTTATGGCTGCTGCCAGCCAGCAGCGACAGCAATATTGCCTGACTTCACTGCAATCTCCACTGCTGACTAATGCTCATATCAACACCTCCAGCAACCAACCAGCCACCAGCCCCTTGCCTGGCTGACACTGAGCTTGATTTCTCCAGAGAGAACCTTTCCAGATCATTTGAACTAATTGAGGTAATGGAGAAATTGTTCTCATGCCAAAACACTTTCTTATTTTCCCCTCCTCTCTTCTTTTGGTAAGATGATAATATTTAGAAAGCTTCTGGATACCCTTTAAAGGAGCAGGGGTCTTCAGGAGCAGCTCAGGGCTTTGGTGCTGCACCTCAACCTCCTCGGGGTGTGGGGAGCAAAGTGCTCCCCCCAGATGTGCTCAAACAGCTGGAAACAGCCCTTCAGGAGGAGCCCCTTAATTAATCACTAATTGCAGTGATTTTCAGCAACCAACTTTTACAGCCTCTCTGGCAACGTGGTTCCCCTGGGGTGGTTTCCAGCAGGGATTCCCTGCAGGGCTTTGTGCTGCCCTTCACCTCCCACCAGGGCTCTGCCCTCCTGTGGGTGCTCCCCAGGGCCAAGGGATGCTCTTCAGGGGCATCTTTAGACACTTAAACACCAGTTAATTCTCATCTTTATCAGTGCCTCAGTTTGCCAGGCTGGATCCTCTTGGTCTCAGCTTAGTAGGGGGTCAGTGTAGTTGTTCCTGGTGGGGAAGGTTCCCTGCCTTGGAACCTTCCAACCCAAACCATTCTATGACAATGTATTCTGAGATATCACTAACAGGGCACATTTAACCACATCAGCCCGGAGCCCCTTGATGCTTCCACATCATCCCAACCTTTGAGCAGCTCAAAACACCAGGAACAGATTGTTCTGGGACAGCACATTGGCTGGAAGCTCTGAGACTTGACCTGCTGCTGCACAAAAACTACCCAGACAGGTCCTGCCCAAATTTGGGATCTCAGCAGGGCAGCATTTTTGGGAACATGTTGCCTCTTGCAGGTTGGGTAATACAGGGATCTTTGCAAGGCAGATTGGATTGATCCAGGGGAACAATTGGTTCCAGCAGCAACCTCACTCAGCCCTGGCAGGAACACCCTGGAAGGAGGCAGAGGGTGCATCCAAGCCAGGCTGCTCAGCTGTGGGAAGAGAGATGAGGAAAATCCAGGAGAAAACCCAGAGTGGACAATGCTGGGACAGCAAATGCCCCTGGGAGCAGATCCCCCAGCCCAGCCAGGAGGCAACAGGAGGGATTTCCCAGAAAATACTCCAGCTGGGGGTTCAAAGGAGGCAATTGTTTTCCTGCCTATAAGGAAATGCAGCCTGAAATCTCCAGGAGGAATGCTGGGATGGAAAGCAAAGCCAGTGGTGGGGATCTACCCCAGCCTGCTCAGGGCAGCACTGCCCTGGAAGTCCCTCCAGATGTGTGGGCTCGTGGAGATCCAGGACAGAAACAACACTGGGTGGGCCAGGCAGCTCTGGGGCTTTTGCTATAGAAAATGTTCATTTCATGTTTCATAACTTAAAACATGGTTTTGATTTGTGTCCAAGGACATCTCACCCCCCTGGACGAAGCCTGTGGGTGTTTGTAGGGTGAGAGGGAGATTATTCCTGATCCAACTTCCCCCAGCCCGTGCTCTCCTGTAACCTCCCTGCTCACCAGGGACTGCACTGACTGGCACGGACAACTTTAGGAGAGAGAAAAAAACCCCAAACTCATGGGACTGGCCCCAGTTCTGCTGTTCTGCCGGGTTTGGTAACCCCACAGGACTGTCCCCCCGGGCATCAATCATTGCAGAGTGTCGAGAGGCCTCTAGTGTCCAGAAGCTACAAGAACCAGGCCAGCACAGGCACTCCTGTCCTGGAGCCATCCCAAATATCCAGGACAAGCAGGACGGGGAGGGAGGGCTGGGAAGGGCAGCGCTGTCAGCGAGAGACTGATTGAAACTCATTGCCTTGCTGTGATCCATGGCTTATCCAGGGGGCAAAATCATGGAGAGGGGCTGTTTCAGTGCGGGAACACCAACTGAATGGCTCAATACTCAGAATACTGTGATTGCACATTGATGCCAACTTGGCTGTCAAAAGTATCTGGTACAAGAGACAGGGGCAGAGAAAGTCCCCTCTCCTCCCACCTGCCCCTTCCCAAAACTGGGCTCTTCTTCTCCCTCGATCCCTCATGGAAAATCAAATAATCCGAGGCCACTTTCCAGGGAGCAGAACAGGCTCCTGCTTTACCAGTAAATCAGAATAATGTGGATTTAAAAGAGGAGATGGAGGGGGGGGGGCAACATTTATTGTTTTCCAGAGCTCCTTCAATTAACGAACATCCTTTAAGAGGAGAGAGAGAGGGAAAGAAAAGACATTTCATGCACTGACACAGCCCCAGCCAGTGGCAAAGGCTCCCAGGTCCTGCCTGGAAAAGCATCCCTGGCATCACATCAGCCCCGCGCATCCCGGGCACTGTTGTGATGTTAATAACGAGCCCAGGAGTCTGGGAGACACATTCCCACCAGGTCCCGGCTCATTCAGAGCGGGGAATAAAAGCTGCAGGCTCAATGAACTCCTGCTCTGTTCCCAGCCCCAGGTCGTTGTGCTGGTTGCCACAGAGGCTGTGCCAGGATTCCCGATCCCTTCTCCCCGGGCTTTATTTATTGCCATTGTGGTGCTGCGGGTGTTGCTTTTCCGTGCCAGTGCCTTGCAATGCTCAGATCAGTCCTAGAAAAAAATCCAGGATCCTGGTGCCAGTTTTATTCCCCTTTCCTTGTTTTCACTCTGAGGTGCCCATCTTTCCTGGTTTGGTTCTCCTCGAGGGTTTTTTTGGCTCGGGACAAAAAGGAGGCGGGTTTTACATCCAGCAGCATCTTGGATGGATTTTTCTCGCTGCCCATGCTACTGGTTTTGGGAAAATCCTGCGTGTTTTAGGATGGAAAAGCAGAAAGGGACCATCTGGCCTTTTCTGATCCTCTCCTCAGCTCTCCTGGAAGGGAAAAGCAAGGGGAAGGTGTCCCTGTCCAAGGCAGGAGGGTGAAGTGAGATGAGATTTAAGGTCCCTTCCAGCCCAAACCCTTCTGGGATTGCAGAATTCTGTGACCTGCCTCAGGGTTTGGGTCTGCCTGCAATCCCACACCTCAAACCTCAATTCAGAGGCTGCAGGAAAAACGGGAGAATATCAGGGATTTGGGCTCTGTGGGGGGACAGGGAGTTCACAGCAGGGTGAGGGTCCTGGGAGTGGAAGTTGTCACATCCTGGAGGGATGAGGCTCTCACATCTGCACAGCTGGGGCCCTGCCCCTCCACTTAATCGGCAATTAATGCTGGAGAGGGCACTTAGTGCTGGATATCAGCTTATCTCCCCTGGCAGATCAAGGAGGAGACCACTTTACCCGTGGAGCTGGTTTATCTCTTGGGCAGAGGTGGAATATTTCTTCCCCCATCCCTTCCCCCTGTGATTTATTCTGACCTGACATTTGCATTTACACCAGTAAACCAGGTTCTGACAAGAACCTCATTAAACTTTGCAATAAATCAATTCCTCTGACAAGGATCTTTTTACTGCCTTTGGAAGTGATAGATGTAAAGCTGTTCTGGGGCTCACACACATGTGCACATGCTCACACACTCACACACACACAAAAACCTTGGCTCAACATCCCAAGAAGCTTCCCAGGGATGAAACACTAGTCATGCTCAACAGCAGGGGAAAAAATGCAAGTTAAGAGTTCTAGACAAGGGAGAAGAGAGGCTCTCAACATGAGAAGAGATGGATCACCTGTCAGAGGGATCCAGGGATCTTTTCCAGACCACAGAAGCTCTGGAGGCATCGGGATATCGCACCCACTGCGCTCAAATTGTGCCAAAGCTGGGACAGGGCAGGAGCCAGATGCTGCAGGAATATGGATATTTATATGAAGAGCTGGAATTAAATTTTGGAGATTACATTCAGAAAGCACACAGATGTTTTAAGTAAGAAAGAAAAGCCAGTTGAAGTTGGTCAAAGTACAAAATTGAAAGAAAATAAACGGTTCAGAAGCAGCAGCTTCAGCCCCCCCCCAGGAGAATAACTCCATTTGCAAAGCCTGGCAGAGGTGGTTTCACAGACCAAGTGTGGAAGAGGCTGATTAAGGAGAAATTATTATTATAGGTAAAAGAACAGGAACATACTGAGATACTCAGCACTTCCCAGCTGTGGCCTGACATTACTGACTTCTGGCTCAACCAGATACAGGGTTTGAAGCAAGGTGGTTGTTCCCATGGCTCTGGTCCCTCAGGAGCACAGCAAGCCAACATTTCTCCCCAAAAGCCTCTGTAAACCCACAGCTGTCACATGTGGCTTTATTGATCCACACCAGCACTTCCTGCAAGGCACTGCCTTACCTGGGAGAGGTGGCAAGTGAAAAACTGCCACCTTTATCCCCTGGAAGGGAAATTTCACCTGTGAAATTCAGCAGTTCTGCTGGAAGGAGCATTTCCAAGGGCTCCTGAGCCATGTAATGAAGGTTCTAATCTCAATCTCAATTGTTAATCACCACAGACTGTGATTTTTCCTAATAGCAAAATGTGGCTCATGGCTTCCCTTTACAAAATCTGTTGGATTTGGGATGATTCTGTCTGTACCTCAAGCCTGGAAGTCCTGGGGTGTTGTAGACTTTCCATGTAGATGATTAACAAAGACACTGGGCACAAGAAATCTTCCTGCAGGACCCAAGACCCGATGGATCATGTTCTGTATCTTCTCACTTGCCAATCACAGGACACCTCCTGACTAAATGAAAAGGTCATTTCCCCACAACAATATGGTCTAAAAATAAACTCTTGCTTTAAAAAATATCTCCAATGGCTTTAGAGAGACAGAGGGGGAAAAAGGGGAAAAAAATTGAGAGAGGGACAGGAGAAGAAAGAAATAAAGTCATAAGTTGTGCTGTTCCTCTTGCCAACATCCACAATCCTTCTTCCAAATAACCTCTCATTTACATACATGTTTATTTAGTTTTCATGGCTGTCTGGAAGTCAGAACTTTTTTTTCCCCCTTCTTGTCTAAGACAAAGATGCAGAAAGGTAGAGAAATGTAACTTCCATTAGTCAAACCCATCACAATGTCTTCAAGCTCTACCTGGCTGTGCCAGCCTGGGAAGCCAAGCAGGATTTTGGGTATCACTACCTGCCTCTTTAAGGATTTTCTAAAGGTTTACTTTTCTTTGAATGGCTAAAGCTGTGAAATTTCCCTGATGTGAGTGAAGCTCTACTAATGCAAAACCACTTATATTCACAGGGATTATTCCTGTAAAGAACAGGGAACGAGCTCAGGTGGTATAAGGCCCCCTTGTGCTGTCCACACTGCAGGATATTCTGCTCTAACTGTGGGTAAAATATCTCAGCCCCAGCCAACATAATTACACCAGCACAAAAGATACTGTGTGCAGGCCAGGGCTGCATGTGCCACTTCCCAATACATTCATTTCCCACTTTTGGCCACTGTTGTGCCCAAATTAAAACACTTTGTTCAAGGCAGGTCTTTGTCAGATCCCAAGCAGTGCAGAAAAAAAAATGGGCAGTTTACCTGGATTAGCAGATATTTCTGACATGACAAGGCAGAGCCAGGGCAGTCCCATCACTGAGGGAAAGAATCTCAGCAGGAATTTCTCCATGGAAAGGGGGGGTCAGGCTTTGGAAGGGGCTGGGCAGGGAGGGTTGCAGTGCCCATCCCTGGAGGTGCCCAAGGAAGGAGTGGCCGTGGCACACTCAGTGCTCTGGGCTGGGGGACAAGGTGGGGATGGGGCACAGCTTGGGCTCCATGGGCTGGGAGGGCTTTTCCAACCTCAGGGATTCTGGGATTCTCTGAAAGCATCTCCCTCTCATTTTAGCAGTTGATGAATTCCTGGTGTTGGACTGTGCTCAAGGGAGAGGTTGACAGTAGAAAAGGAGAGGTGTCCCAGGGCAAGAGAGTCAACTCACCTGAAAATTTACATAATTTTTGGTGGTTTTGGGATAGTTTTTGGGGTGTTTTTTCCACATTTCACGTCAACCACCATGTCAGCCATCATGGGAAAGAGTTTTTGCTTTGCATAAACTTTCAAGAGCCACTGCAAGGGGGAAAAGGCCATGAGAGATGGAAGAGGGAGAAGCCCTGCCTGCCCTGCTCCTCCACAGGTGGCAAATTCTGGGTGGTTGGCACTGCTGAAGGACTTTTTCTGGGAAAGGATGAGGGATAACTTCACCTAAGTCTCTGCAAACTCAAGAATGAAGTGATCCCATCAAACTCTCCATGTGCTTTTGGGCTGTGCAGAATTTTTTGGGATGTGTCTCTCAGTTCAGAGTAGTTCAGGGAATTGCCTGGATTTTGGCTGGAATACACTGAGCTCATCTAATGAGGGAAGTGAAGTGGCCTTAGGCCCCTACAGGGGTGGGATGAAAGGCCAGGTCCAGCCCAGGGGTCAGGGTGGGTCATTAAACCAAATAAATCAAACCAGCTGAGAGGTTCCATTCGCCCTTGGCATCACTTCTGAGCTGTGGGAGGGGGAGAAAAAAAGGGAGGAGTTCATTTGCTGCCACTCTGGAAATAGGAGCTGCTCATCCTTCTGAGGGCAGGGAGAGCAGGCAGATCAACTGCAACCATCAGTCAGTCCTGGGGTGGGGAGAAGGGTGGAAAAAACTTATTGGGACCTGAGTGATGGAAAAGGAAGCTTTTAGGGAATGGTGGAGTCTTGTGTCCATAACCACAGTGAGAGGTGGAGGTCAGGGAATGCTCTTATTCCCACAGACACTTCCATTCCATGATGAAGAAGGGCTGAGTAAGATTCCATCCAGGAGGGATTCATGGGGCACAGCTGAGTAGAGCTGAGTTATCACTGCAGTAGGATGGGCTGTGCAATGTGAGATACATATGGACACCAAAACAAGTGAAGCCCTAGAAAAACAAGGCCACTGGAAATGGTTCTGAAGGACCAGATGATGCTTTTGTTGGGAGGATCATGAACTGTTTGCATCACAGAAAAATAACCCTGGAAGGCTGTGGTGGAACTGAGCCATGGGGTGGTAGGGCAGGAACAGCAGGAAATGTTGAGACAGTTCCTTTTCCCAGTCCCAGCGTGTCTTGTTATTTGTCTGGGAGCTGCTGAAATTGTCCTTTGAAGATGTGCCTCAGGAACAGCTTATTATTGTTCCATCTGAACGAGGCAAAGCCACCCTCTGGCCTCACTCCAACAGGTCCACGTCCTTCCTGTGCTGGGGACCCCAGGGCTGGATGCAGGACCCCAGGTGGGACCTCCCCAGGCTGCAGTGGGTCCTCTGATTTCCATTCCTTCTGCCTCCTGCACTTCTCTCCACTTTCTCCTCTTGTGCATCTTTCTTGTGCCAGAAAAATAAAGCTTAGCACGTGTTTGCCTTTCTGGGGGAGCATCCCTGAGGCAGCAGGGCCTCCCTTCAGCTTTGGCTGTGCCAGCAGGTGAACCCCTGGGGTATCCTCACACTGCAAGCGCCTCAATCCCTCTCCTCTAAATCCCTCCTCAGTTTGGTGAGTGCATTTTTGGGGTTATTATCACAAAGCACTTCCAACAGTGTATCAAGGAGGGAAAAATGAATTCCTGTGTTAGCACACACTTCAAAAATTAAGTTAGACCCACCAGGAAAAAGTGAGTCTAGTCCATGTGGAGGCACAGATACAGAAAAGCAACCAGAGTTTGGTGAGTTATTAATGGGTCAGATTTGCAAATTGTTTCAATTTCTAAGTGCCCAATTGTTTGATCACATGTAGGAGCAGAGAAAAAAATATGAACACAGCATTTGCTCTGCCTACTACTGTGAGGACCTCGAGTGCACAGTAATTAGAGTTGGACTCCCCAAGTGTGGAATTAACAGCATGTTTGGGTTAAACCTAAGACAAATCAGAGCTGGGACTTGTCTCAGCCCCCCCCCCTGCCCCCACAGTGTAACCAGCCCCTGCTCTGGAGAACATTTTGGTCTCCACTTCTGTTATTCTATCACTTCTTATTATTAGAAGTTTTTCTCATATCCCGATTGGTAGAAAATGTCATCACTGATTGCCAAGAATAACCCAATATTGTTTAAAAACATTATTGCTGGGGCTGACCCAGGGCACGTCGTGCTGGGAGCGGAGTAGACTTGGAATCACAAACTCCTTTCAGCTCATGGAAGCAACAAGGGCTGATGTGTTTCATGGGCTTCCCGAGGGCAAGCTGCAGGAGGAAGGGACACCCTCTTCCCAGTGGCAATTCCTGCCGGGCAGCAGCGTCCTGGATGGCTGGGAATGCACGTGTTCACCTCTCCCGGGTGAGAACAGGAGGGAGAAAGACAAAGCAAGAAGGTGATGGAGGGATTCATTCACACTCCTGTCTTCCCTCGTGTGTCACTGTCTCTGTCGTGAGCAGAGGGCTGGAGACTCCTTCTCAAAGAAAATAAAAGCAGCTCAATGTTTGCCTAAAGCCTGAACCACATCTTTAGGGATTTGCTGGATCATATTAGGAAAGTTTTGCCATTATATTTCCCCCTCATCTCCAGTTGCTTCCTGCCTTCTGCAGGGCTCTGGACCAGCCTCGGGCTTTCCAGGAGAGGAAACATCAGGGCTGTTCTTGTTGCTGAGCTCCAACGAGACTCACATCAGCTGTTTCTGGTGAGTCCAGACCATCCCAGGCTCAACCCCCCTGGACTCAGCCCCTTCCTGGCTGGAGGCACTGGCAGAGCAGTGGTTTGTCCAGGCACCCAGTAAGTCAGGGGCAGAGCCAGAAGTCCTAAGAATGAGCCTTGTGTTTGAACCAAAACACCCTCCCAGTGCCAAGCCAAGACGTTCAAGGCATTTGGAGGGGAAGAGGGGGTACAGTCACATCCATGCTTGGGGTAAAGTGAAGTTCCTGTCTCCAGAATCCTGTTTAACCCTTCAGAGAGGCTGATCTCCCTCCATGGGATATTGAGTGAGCCCAACACTGTCTCAGCTCTTCAGTTTACACAAGAGCAGCTCCCTCCCCCCCACTATTATTGCAAATGTTATGAGTAAACAAACTGCCACAAGATAATTTATTTCACCATTTCCAGTAACCATTTTTTTTCTCCCCCTTCATATCTGTGGTCCAGCTCTAAAGAATCCAACGTGCATTTGGAAAGTTGGGTATTCTGTGATTCATCCATGGCTATTCCACAGCAGATTAATGTGCTGTTAGAGTCAGAAGATGTAAGTAATTAGGTGCTTGTTGATTTATTTGTTGCTGTTAATATTTGTTCACAATTCTGAATTCACTATTTATTTTAGTGTCTGTGAATTGTTCACAACTGGCTCTGGGTTTGTTGCAATAGTAATTTTTTTTTTAGTAGATGTTTGACTGAGAAACTGGAAGAAACATCTCATGTGATCTATGATTTGACCATTTGCTGCTTCCTGATCCCAGTGGGGGGGGATCACCTCCTTCCCAGGGCACTGTTTCAGCTCCTGGTTTGATGGTTAATAATTCCAATAATTACTTTTTGTAGTTATTGTTTTCTTATATGAAATGTGTTTATGGCTCTCACAAAAAAAAAAAGGCAAAAATTCTTAGTGGAATGAGGAAATAATGACTCTGAGGAGGAAGAAAAGGAAAATAAGACACTGTGGTCACTCAGTCGTTGTTACCTCACCTTGACTTTGCCATTTTCCCCTTCCTCGAATTTCATTTGCCTTTCAGGTTCACCCTCTTCCATTGATCAGTTCGTGGTTGCCCCTGCACAGTGAATTCCCTGCTCTGCTGCTGCATGTCCATTTTCCCTGTAAAACTGGCAAACACCTCTGGGAATGCTGAGTCACGGGGGGGGGGGATTGCAGCTCAGTTATGGGCACGACAGAAATCTGAATAATCCTGTAGTGATGGACTGAGCGAAGCTAAAACTCCCCAGCTCTGTGCTCTTCCTTTAGCAAAGGGTCTGGGGCTGCTCCTGTCCATGTCCAGGATAACTGACTCATCTCTTTCCCAAGCTCTGCTTTTATTTTGTGTTTGAAACCTGAATTTTCAACCACTGTGCAATTACCTTGCAGGGGTTTGGTGATTTTCAAGCTCTGCTTAATCACTTTCTGCTTCCAATATTGCACAGCAATTATCAGAGATGGTTGATTATCCTGGAGCCTCATGATTAAAGGTTCCTATAAACCTGGAATTCAAATGACTTACGTTGCATCACTTCTAATCAGCACTGTCATTCTCAGAAATGCACCTCAATGCAGATAAAGAGAAGTGAAGACACAGCTAAAAATATTTGCAAGCATTTCACACTTCTTAAGCGACTAATGGCCTTAAACTCCACGAATAAATGTGCAAAACTCAGGACAATCCCTGTGCTAAGGGAATTGAAGCCAATATTTAAACAGGCCAAAATAGTCATCAGACAGATTCTTGAGAAGATAAAAGGACAACTATCTCCTATCAGCACTTTAATCCATTGCTTCCAGAGTGCTACTGTGCACTCTTGACCTGGGAAAGGAATGACTCCTGAAGGGGAATAGCAATCATTGCAGTGAAATTGGAGTTCATGACTGGAAGGTGCTAATTTTGCTTAATCTCATTCAAGCTACTTAAAAAGTAACAAAATATTAAAAATAGCACTTTTATTTCATAAAGGAAGATTGGCAGCTCCAAAGCTGGGAGCCCCTGTGGCTCCACTACCAGCACAGGAGAAAGTGTGAGGATCAGATAAGGGGATTAATCCACTTTGAACTCCTGGGTGAGCTCAAGAAACAGCTGAATTTTCTCCAGGGTGCCTAAAAACGTGGAATTCAGTGGGAATCCAGAAGAGAAGGACGGTGTGAGAGTTTCCCTTTTGCAGACTCTGGTTCATAGACAAGACACTCAAGGGAGTCAGGAAAATCATCTCCTGCGTTGCTCTAATAAAAACATTGGTCCTTGGCGTATTCCCTATCTCCTGGTTATTGAGAAGGTTTGTTCCCCAGGGCAGAGAGTGGGAATTTCCATCACGTAGGTCAGTGAAAGAACTTGGAACAGAACAAAGCAAAGTCATCAGCAGCTGATGATTCTCCTCGTGGTTTTTTTTTTGGATGACGTTGAACATTAGAAAAACCAGATTTTCCTCTGCCTTTCTCCCTGGAAGCCTGAGGGCTCTGCTGGCAGAGATGAACTGAGGGTTAATTTTCAGCCTGTTTGCCCACCCTGTTCCTCACCCCGGTGCCAGGAGGGCACCACACACCTGCCCTGGGCAGCCCAGGCCCCCCCAGCCCTGCAGGCAAAGGGCTCTTGGCTGCAGCATCCCCAGACAGGGGCAACAGCTCCAGCTTTTCCACTGTTCCCTCAGTCTCTGCCCAGCTGCTCGTGTCTAGCCACAGATAAGCACTTAATAGGAAGAGGAAATGAAGAGCAATGGAGCTGTCTTGGAATGAGGGAGCAGGACAGTTGGTTAACAAAGAGCTTTCTCAAACACAGCAGCTTAAGGGATCTGCCCGTATCTTCATCCTGGTGATCTGATTACAGGGTGTCTGCCTGGCTGGGCTCCCTCCAGCTGACCACAGAGCAGCTGGCACAGGAAAATGGCTTTAAACAACCCTTGTTGTCAGGCCACAAACAAGATGTTTGTTGTGTGGGATGTAAACCTCAAACCAAGTGGATTAAACAGCAGCGACAATGCTCCTGCAGGGGCATTCCCTGAGCTCACAGGGGGAACTGGGCATGGAAAGGCAAGGACAGCACTGCTTTCCAGCTCAGCAGTGCTGTCATGAACTGTGGAACAGTTCAACAGCACTCTTAAGGGTATTAAAGCTACTCTGAACATCCTCCAATAACTCTTCAACTGCTGATTCATTGCCTTTTTGGTGTCCTACAACTCCAAAAGCTGTGCAGACATCTTCATCCCTGCCCCCCCAAATCCCCCTCCTTAAGGACATTTCATCCTTAACAGCCAGATCTGCTTTATGCAGCCTTTACTCAAATAATATCTTTGATTTATAGACACACTAAAATCATATAAAAGAAGCCTACCTGGGGCAGTGCTTGAAAGACTTTTTACAACTGCAGCACAAGCAACAACAACCAGTTTTACTGCAGAGAGAGCTCTTCATAAAAACATCAAAATCTAGCTGTCAGTACCCTCAGTACCTTTTATTCTGGATTTAACATCCATCCTGTGGTAAGACATCTTTATTTTAAAGCTGGTCTTTGTTAAGGAAAAGTCAGATCCAAAGGAAATGAAAAGCAAGCCCTTCCCTGGAAAGCCACCCCGGAGGACACAGCCCACTTCTGTTCAGCAGCGTTTTGGGCAAAGCTGCAGCTGCTTCTCAGCTCAAAGTGGGTTTCTGGGACATCTCACCAGTGACTTGCACATCCTGAGCAGGCTGAGGGGGGGCACACAGGGTGGGCAGTGTGTGTGGGGGCTCTGACCCCTCCAAGTTGTGTCTCAGTCCACTGCAAGGCTGATTCATTGCCTGCCATGAAGTGACCCTTGCTACTCTCCTTGCTTGCATTGGCTTGGCTGAGGAAACCACAAGCCTTACCCAACATGCTTCCAGGAGAGGCAAAAAACCTCAGTAAATCCTTCTTCCCATGTAAACCCCCAGATCTTCCCCCACTTGGACCTTTTTTAGGAGCCCTTGGACCAGGGCAGGCTCCTCTAGAGCGAGTGAACCGTATTCCTTTAGAAAAAAAATGATAGGAAAAATCTACATCAGGTCTGGAAACTCTATGACCAGGAGCACCAGAGATGTGGCTGTTCCTTGGGTGGTTGGCTGAGGATCAGCTGCTTAATTCCAGCCCTCCAGTTCCCTATTCCCTTACTTCAAAGCCATCCCAAACCCAGGCTGTCAGAACACCTGGGGAGCTCAGAATTCAGATGGCAGCACAGAGCAAAGCAAAGCACCCAGGCCCACAATAAAAGGTTCTGAGGAGCTAAAGGATAAAACACCCAAACATACAAAGGTATGAAACCTGTGTCCTCCAGCTGAAGGATGGGTAACACAACATTAACAACGGGCTGCTGCAGGGCCATCCCAGAGAAGGCAGTTACTGAGGACAGAAACTCCCACAGTTTGTACCTTTACAGCAAGAACAACGTGGAAAACTGACAGGAAAAGTGTCTGTGGCTCAGCTTGGCATTCCCAGCTCGGACTGTTCCAGTCATTAGGCAACACTGAGGTTTGCTAAGAGATAAAAAATAAATCAACAAACACCTAGGACAACTGAACTCATTAATTTTCTCATCAGAATCCTCCTTTGATCCAAAGTGCATTACTCTGAGGTGTCCTCACACCACTGGGAAGGAGCAGAGACCTCCACCTGCCTTCCCTGGCTGGTTCTGGGCTGCTGGACCTCTCACACAACGTGCTGTGTTTGCATGTTCCACTCTTTGATCCCAGAGTCCAGGGCTGCCCACATATGCACTTCCATGTGCAGGAACGTCATCCCCTGTCCAAGGCAGCCCAGTGGGAAAACAAACACTGAGGCAGCAAAACAAACCTACAGCATCAAAAAGCATCAATCCCCAAAGGTGGCAACTGCAGAGGAGTTGGGACCCACACCATCAAAGCCCAGCAATTGTTTTCCATCCTCGAAGCTGGAAGGGTTATTTGTTATCCTCTATCATTTAAGCAAATGTCCTTGTGAGACAGGGCTACCATGACGTAGATTTTTCTTTTAAATATCTTAAGAATCCTGCAATTTGCTGCTAAATATTTACAGAAGATAAACCAGGCACAGAGTGGGCAAGTCCTTCTCTAAGGGAGGTGGAGTTGGTTGACATCTCCGTGTTGGAGCACAGGAAACCTGCAGGTTTGAAAAAAAAACCCCAGAGATGAGTCCCTTCGATGTTGTAACAGGGAGATGCTCAGGTTCTGGAGAACAATTCTCTGGGAATTAAGTTGACTCAAAGATTAAAATCTGCTTTTTAAGCACTGCTGTCACAGGGAAAGAAGCTAAAGCCGAGAACACCCCTCGGGGTGTGGAGGTGGCAGAGGGAATCACTGCTCTGAGACTCCAGGACTACTGAGGATGGAAACACATCACATTCCAGCCACCCTGCTCCATCCTGAGCTCCTGGGCAGTCCCAGGAGGTCCTGCATCACTTTGGCTCGTGGATCCAGGAGGGATGAGGAGCTCTGAACGCGGGGATGTCCCGTTACCCACCACGAAAACCTTCCTGGGTTCTGCTGCAGGCAGAGGTGAGGGAGGAAGGGCTGGATATTGTTTGTTTCTCTTACATCTCCCTCCTGCACGAGAAATTTTAAATTGGTTTATATGAGTTGCAGGCTAAGCTAAACATTTTAACTTGTCAATCAACCCGTGTTTGTTGACCTAAGATTGGCAGATATGGGAGACAGTTATTAGGGAAAAAAATGAGCACAGTGGAAAAATCTTTTCTTGGGCTTTGTTTCAGCTATATCATCTTGGCATCAGCCCNTTTTTTTTTTTTTCTTCCTTGGTCAAATAATGCTGCAAAAATAAACACACACAATCAATTCATCTCCTTAAAGAGACACGTGTGTGTTTAATAATGTTTAACTTGTTTACTGCAAGGAACTCACAACTCCTCACTTTATTTCCCTGATTAAACCCTTCTTTGGAGCCAGTGAAAGTTAAGGAGGTTTGACATCTGCATTTTGCTGCCTTTAGTGTACTCCAGAGTAAACCATTTTTCTCTGGGGGAAGGCAGCAGGCAGCTACTGCTGGGGAGCTCTTTGCTGTTGCTTTGCAGGAGATTTGTGTAAAACTTCCTTTCCATTTCCCTCCAGGAAGGTTTGACATAAATTTCAGGAATAAGCAGATTAAAGCAAGCAAGTGGAACCTCAGTATTTGCCTCCTTCCTGCCAGAGCAGCTGCTGAGTTGACCTCCATGGGATTTGCTCCTCAGCATCAGTGAAAGCCAGGGAGCAAACCTGGCAGCTCCACAGCAGCAGCATTGCCCTGGATTTGTCATCCAGGGCATCTGCTGGTGACCCAACACGTTTCTCAACATTGCTCACAACCCTCTGCAAGGGTTGACTCAGCAGATGGTCCATTGCAAATGCCACCACATCCCACAGTCCTGAGAAGTTCCCTTTTCCCTGATTATTCTGCCTCCCAACATGAAAAATTCTTGTGGTCCAACCTCATGTTCCAGAAGAGAAGGGACTAAAGCTCAGGGGAAGTGGTGGTGACCACACCAGGTTGGCTCTGACTGGGGGAGGGTGTGGGAAGACAGTGGATGCCATCATTTTTTGGGATTGCACTGAGGAGTTGCTGTTCCCCAAAATACAACATTGCTGGTCCTCAGTTTTTGAAGCAAAAGGATGGGATAGACCCTTCAAGGCAGAGTCCAACATACCCAACAGCCTTTTCCTCCTTAAAATTGAATTTAAGCAATTCTTTGCAGTTTATTTAAACCCTGGGTCACCAGCAGAGCTGGTGCAGACCAGTGTGGTTCCCTTGAAGTCAAGGAGGTTTATATCAGTTGAAGATTCCCTCCCTCAACCTTTAATTTCCAAATATTATTTCTTCTTCTGGCAGGCACTAAACTTGCATCATAGCTGGATGAAAATTGACTTGAAGGTCTCAGACAGGCAATTCCCACAGGCCAGAGGTGCCATAAGCGTGGATGGATGTTCAGCAAAGGGCCACTGCTGGCAGCAGGCTCAGAAATGCCTTTCATGCTGTGCATGAGTAGAAGATGACTCCACAATTCAGGGTATTCTACGTCCACTGCATTCCTTCCAGGAGATTTAGCAGCAGGTCAGACCTTAAAAACCTAAAACTCCCAGTAAAGGAGGATGATCCACCTCTGCCATCAAACTCTGCCTGGGCAGAGCCTTTCCAGCTGAGACAGGCTGGGTGCTAAAGATCATTGATGATAGAAATGATTGCAAAGGATCAGGGGGTGCAGGGTTAGGCTCATGGATTTGGGGTCAAGGAGAATGTCTGAAGGTCACCTCATGGGGAGTGATGATGTGTCAAAATAAAATAAAGAAAGAGTGACCAACTCTGCTCCTTGCCATTTCCACCATTCCTGGGCATTTCTCCCTTCCTAGAAAGGGGGATGTGCAGTTCTCACCCCCATCCTCTGCAGAAGGGCAGCAGCAGCTCCAGCTGAGAAGATCCACGTTTTATGTGAGGGTTTAACTCTGAAATAGCAGGCTGTGTGTTGCAGCAGCAAGGTCTCCTCCTTGGGAGGTTTATGTGAGCTAATTAGGGTCATAAACATTTAGGGTCTAACTGAGCTCCAGCCACTGGCTGATGAGGCAGGAGTTCGATGCCTTTTCTGTACCAATTTTAAGCTGGGAACAGCACTCAGGGCAAACCTGTGCCTCTGACCATGAGAGATACGTGACCCCAGGGGATGGGACATCATTTGTACTTGCTGCATGTTGGACCAAGTTGGATTCTGCATCACACTCACACCCCGGAGCTGTGTCTGCAGGAGGTGGGTAGAGACACCTCCCTGGCCGTGGAATTTGGACAGAAACATGAAAGAGAACTCCCCTCCCTCCAGGTATTCGTCCATTAATTAGCAGGACATGTTCCTGTAGAGGCTGCTGAGATCCCCCAGCTGCCAGGGGAAGGCACCCGTTCCTTCCCAGCTGACCACACTCCATATTCTTCCTATTATCCCAATCCCACACGGTTTTCCAGTCGGGGCTCAGGTGTTTATGTGGAGCTATAAAATCCCACACAGTTTGGCTTCTGAATTGTCAGGCATGTCCTGCAGACAAGGCTGCATTCACAGAGCTCCAGCCAGGCCTTCAAACCCGGGCAATTAACTGTGGTACAGCAGATGAAATCTGTGCTTTCCTGGTTTACCTGCACCAAAAGGGCTCTGAGGCACAGCTGAAACACAGGTACAGCACAGCACCAGCCCCTCTGGTGTCTCCTGAAGCTGCTGCTCTTATCCCTCCCCAGTCACAGTTCATGTCTCTGAGCTCAGGCTTCAATGGAAGTGTAAATGAGTGAGCACAGCTGAACATGCTGCTCCTGGAGGAACATTTGTGCCCAAAGGCTTAGGGACAAGCGCATTTGAGATATCTTAAAGATAAAATACTACAGGATTTGAAAAAAACCGATGTTTGAGAACTTTGTGGGCAGTGGGTGTTGTTTCACACGAGGCAGAACACTGCAATCAGCAGCAGGAATAGGCATTTTAAAGAACAGTGTTCAAGAGTATTTCAGACATAACCTACCCTTCCTTAATTATTCATCCAAGGTGCTGAAATTTTGGTCCAGAGAGACAAGATCTGTCTGATTTCATATCAGAGCAATGCTTCCCACATAGGTGTGAGCTCAATTAGATGCAGGTAAGAATGTGGCTGAAATATCCAAAAAGAGCTTTTCATGCACCACCAGGAACCGGTTTTGGTTCTTTCTTAATGCTACAGTTTGAGGAGATCAGATAAAATGTTTGGGATGCTTCTTCCAGGGCAGGGGAGGAGGAAAAATGCAAATTCCAGCACAGCCCCAGCAAGGAAAGAAGAGCAAGGGACAAGCATTTCAGTGGAACTACCTTAAGCTCTGCTGAACTCCAAGCAGCATCCCCCATTCTGCTCATACAGCCCAAGGACCAGAGGTGCTGTAATTACCCTCCAAACCCCCATGTCATTTGCTGGACCACAATATTTTTCTTACTCACTGTACCCTCTTTCTTAAAAGACAAATTTGCTCTGTTGATGAAGACATGAATTATCCTGGTAGAGGCTTTCCAAAAAAACATTTCATTTTAAAATGGCTGGGGAAAAACCTAAAGGATGCCAATGCAATCTGTTTATTTTGTTTTAGAGAGGTGGTGTCCCTCCTCTTGATGCCAGTGACATTTAGCTGTGATACATATATTAGGAGCCTGATGAAAGCCTCCATGTGTGAGGAGGAAGGTCACAGGGGAGATGAGTTTGCAGCCCTTAGCCCTGGCCACAATCACCAATCTGCCTCTGAGGTCAACACATCTTCTTACAGTGGGTTTTCACAAGATGGACTGTAGGATTAAGTAACCCCTGGGTGGTCCTTCAGGGTCAGATGAAGGGATATTTCCACCCACTATATGTCAGGAGAGCTGGTTTGAAAAGGGCTTCAGTTTCCATTGATTCCTTCCACCCCCTCCCACTGGTACCAGGGCGCACCAGAGCTGCTGCCCTCTGGCAAGGTCTTGGTCACAGGCTCTGCTGCCAAGTGCCTGCAGAGCCAGGTCACAGCCCCACAGGACTCACTGTCACCCAGAACAGCCCCGAGGGGCCACTGCCAGCCCCAACCCCCCTGTGCTCTGCAGCTCTGCTGAGCTGAGCACAACCAGGACTTCTGGGCTACCAGGAGCAGAGAGGGTGGGAAAAGGGAGAGGAATGGGGCTGGAAACTTGGCACGGGATCAGGTGGAGAGGCCATAAATCTCCAGGGTTTCTTAGAAACTGTCCTGCTTTGTTTGCCTTCTTCGTTTGTCTTCCTGATCCCTCTTCCGTGATGTTTGATTAAAGGAGGAGCTCGAAAAGTCCCACCTCAGCCTGGGTGCTTGGGCACAAACAGGAAACTCCAGCTGCTGGCAGCACCAAGAGTTCCCAGGGATGAGCAGGTTTCCCCATCTGCAGAGCTCTCTGCTCGGACCTGCCCGTGCCCAAGCTCAGACAGCCTTTATTCACAGGAGGACAAGGAGGTGACCTGGGGAACCAGCTGGTGGCTTCCCCACCCTCACAGGAGAGGATTTCTTTCCAGTATCCCATCTAAACCTCCCCTCTTTCAGCCTAAAGCCATTCCCCCTTCTCCTGTCACTGCTTGCCCTTGCCAAAAGTCCCTCTCCAACATTCCCATGGTCTCCCCTCAGGTCCTAGAAGGTGCAAAAAGGTCTCCCCAGATAAATAAGGACAATTTGATGTCTCCTCCTTATGGGCCCTCAGCTCCTGTTGTGTAGAAGACAAGGACATGCCAAGAACCCATTTTACCACATTGTTTCATCTCTATCAGCAGAAGGACTCTCCCAAGCACCTATTTCTGGCCCTAAACCAGAGTGAGAACTTGTGGAACCTGCCCCAGACAGATGCTCACCTTTATCTCACACTGGTTTGTTTCCAAACCTGCCCATGCCATGGGTCCTTGTAGCTTTGGGCTCCTTTTGGGGTCCAACCATCCACATCCATTCCTCTGGATTTTCTGCCCAATCCTATTATCTCAAGAGACTTGATTAAAAAAAAAAAAATCCAATTTCATTTTGGCTGCAGAGCTTTGCTGCCCTTTGGGGACAGGAATTGTGCCATGTGCCCACTGTTCCTGACAGTTCATTTCTGGAATGAAATGTTCCATTCACCCCCAGGGCCCTCAAACACAAACTGTCCTCAGCTCTGGCTTGCACAATAAATATACAGGATTTCAGCACTGTGGATTTACATTCACCAGTGTGTGTCCAGCACAGCAGCCTGGGATTCCTGGGTAATATATCCATGGCATTGCTGGGTTTGCTGCTGTCCCAGCCTTGGAGGAGCTGCTCACCCAACTCAAGCTGCTTCTCCTGACTGTTAATCACACAATATCTCTTTTATCAGAACGAACTGCACTAAAAAATGTTAGAGAAAATTGATAGCAGCATTTTCCTCCTCTAAACCCAGAATTTTATCAGATGTCTTTCTAATTTCAGCCTCCCTTGCACTGGTGAGATGGGGTGCAGGTTATTTTTAGCTCACTAAAAAGTTAGGAGCCCTGTCTGAACCAGTTCCATGGTGAGTGGGAGAGTGGCTCAGTCTGTGTCAAACAGCTGAAATCAGCTCAAATGAAATATTGTTACAGGGAAGGAATGAGGGAAAGGGAATTCAAACAGATACATGTGTATCTGGTTTTTCTAGAATTTTTTTTTTTTTAAACAGTGAAAAGTCATTCCTGTTCACAAGGTTAAACTGCCCAACACTGGAATATTTTGAGGACAGGAAGAACTAAATCCAGTCTAATGAAATAAAAAAATAAAACTCAATTATCAAGGAAGAATCTCAGGATGCATTGATGAATAGCAAGTCTTTAAACAGCTGAAGAAGTTCCTGGAGAGCAAGAGTTGATGGTTTTGTAAGAATGATGAGCTGTAATCATGAACACTGATTTAAATATATTTTTGTTTGAAGGACTTGCCAGACCATCAGTATCTATTCTAATTAGAAAAAACCCTTTTCTATTCTGTGAAAAAGAGAATTATTTTTTTCTAAGATGTCATGAAGAATTGGAAATGAGACATCAATAAAAGACAATGACAAGACTAGAAGACAAATGAGATTTTTCTCCTTTTTTTTTAGGCCTGGTTTAGTTCCTTTCACTCCTAAGTCAAATCAAGACAATAACACAGTCACATATTTCTGTCCCCTGGCAGAACAGATACCTGGCAATTTAAAAAACTGTTAAATTCCACAAACAATTGGAATCTCTCTCCTCCACTGCTGCCTTATAGCAGGAATGTTCCCTCGGGGCTGGGCTTCCAAATCCCTCCCCTTGGGCTCATTTCTGGGAATTCTTTGCTGCTGCTGCCCCCTGAATTATCTGCTTGTGTGTATGGACATGAAAAAAGGGCACAGAGAATAAAAAACCCCCAAAACCCAACAAATGGTTCCCTCAGAAGTGTTGCTGCTTTTGTCAAAGTCCTGTGCTCACATTTCCAGAATCATTACTGAGCATGGAACTGGTTTCCTGAGAGACACGTCCTGCTGGGGTGGGTGGAGGGTGGATTTGGAAGGGAAAAAAAAACCAGAACAAAAAGGTCTTGAAATTGAAATGAAATTGCTTTTCAAGCCAAGATGTGAAGGGAAAACCTTGGAGGAGGTGTGATGGGATCAAACTGATGAGGCAGGGCATTTAATTAAGGAAGAACAAATTGACCATTAAAGGAAGGGCTTTATTCCTCTTTCTTCCAACAGTGGCAGGAGAACACAACCAGCCACACCTCAGCCACACCACGGGGCTGTGAAGCAGCATCTCCTCCACCAACCCCCTCCTCAGCTGGTCCACTCGAACCCACATTTTAGCTCTGAGAGGACACAGGAACTTGGGTTATCCCCTCCCAGGCCAACTGTGTCCTTAACCAGCCCCACACTCACACAGAAGCCACGTGAAATGGGCTCCAGGTTCCAGGAACACGAGCAGGTAGGGAGGGGGAACCGCAGGGGCAGCCAGGGGGACACGAATAATCACTGTTGTTCTTGTGTCGCCTCCAACTCCTTCCAAATGCGGGTCATTAAGGGGGGAGGGAAAAGCTGCCTCACAAATCACTCCAACGAGACCCTGGAGTGAAAGTGGAGTCTGCTTACAATTGCTAATGAGGTGTCAAGCAATTTGTTGCTTCTTCTACTGTGTGTTTTATTTTCAGAGGAGATAAGTTCTTGACTACAGACTGTTTTGCTTGATTGAATCTGGGGAGGTTGCGAGCCCTGAGCACCAGGCTTGACCCCTGCCAACTTTTGCTTTCCAAGTGGATGGTCTATTCTGCTGAAAATGGGAATTGGGAGGTTGAGAACACCCTTGCCTGGTCTCCGTGGGACTCCAAGAGCCCAGGCAGTGGAGCTGTATGGCCGTTTTCCAGGGGTTCCCAAAAGCTCAGGACAGCTGGACATGGTACTGAAGGCATCTCTGAATTTTTGAGGCTCCGCACATGGAGAGTTAGAAAACATTTATGGTCTCAGCAGGTTCTCTTTACTGAGCCTGAAAAAAGAAAAAATTGATTTGCTCCTAAGGAGTCCTCCTGAAGCCACAAGGAGCTGCAGTTCAGATCCAAATGGTAAAAACCTCAGAGCTCTGAAAACTCCACCGTGTAACTCTGAGCTCAGACTACCCAGTGCCTCCAGATAGAAAAGCTCAGGAGCAGCAGAATCTGATACATTTTGGCACTTTTGCTTCCAATTGCAGCAAAACAAGTGGACTATTGGTTAAATTTAGAGTCCAAGTCAGTGGGAGCCTTTACCCAAGGCTTTGTGTGAGGAGCAAAACGTACCTTGCAGATGGTGAATGTCTGTTTGACCAAGGGTTGCAAGATGTGCAGAAAAAATCTCGAGTCCTTTGCACATTCAGCTCCAGGTTTGGCTTTTAAACAGCCCAAAAAACCAGGATCAGGCAGCACTGAAGGAGGGAGAGAAGGTGGACAGAGCTGGGCACCTGTGCCAGGACAGGAGCAGGGAGGCACCAGGAGATTCATGAGGGAGGGGAGACCAAAGGAAGGAGAATAATGTAGGGCTGAGCTTGAAAGTTGTTGATAAATAGAAAACATGCCTTGTGTGTCTGTCTGCCTTTGACTGACAGACCCAGGGCACCCAAAGAGTTTTTGGAGAGGGAGAATGGGACAGTGAATTAAAATCTAATTTGAAAAAAAAAATTCATTTAAAACCAAGTCTTTCAGGCACTGTCTGCCCTTTTGGCTCCTGTAGAGGAACAATCCATGGGTATGGACTGTATTTAATGGCTTCAAAGTCACAGAGAGTAGGTTTAGACTGGATATTAGGAAGAAATTCTTCCCTGTGAGGGTTGGGAGGCCCTGGCACAGGCTGCCCAGAGAAGCTGTGGCTGCCCCATCCCTGGGAGTGCCCAAGGCCAGGTTGGAGCCCCCTGGGACAGTGGGAGGTGTCCCTGCCCAGGGCAGGGGGTGGGACTGGATGGGTTTTAATGTCCCTTCCACCCCAAACCAGGCTGTGATTCCTCAAGTTTGACAACTCCTTCCAGCCCAAGGCACTGCCCCCATCCTTTGCCTTTTGCTGACATGAGCCAAACCCTTGGGGAAAACCTTTTGGCTCATCCTCCTGGGGCTGCATCTGCCGTGGCAGGTCCTTCCCTCACACTGAAGTGATTCACTTGTCTGCTCTAAGTATCTTGAGGCAGAATGTTCCTCCCGTTCCACAGCCTTGGCAGGAGGAGAAGCTCCTAATGAGTTGCAGACCCACATGCAGCGATAACCAGGAGCCAGAGCACCTGCACAGGGAGGGGAGAGCAGCAACTCCTGCCCTGGTGCCAGATAAGGAGAGGACTTAATTCACCCACCAGCAGCACTTGCTTTTGTCTTGGAAAATCTGGCTTAGCAGCCTCTTCCCGAGCTGTGTTTAATGATGAGCTAATCCAGGAAAAGCCAGATCGATGCAGCTTGAGGACAGATGAGCTCAGGCTGAGCTCTGGAAACATGACTCAGAATGAGAACCTCTCACAGATCATGTGTGGGAGGATAACACTTGAGATGATACGAGCTCTGGCTCCTGGCTTTCCAGCTCAGCTCTCCATCAACACACAGGAGCAGGAGGATTTCCAGCCCCTCTGCAAGGAAAATGCTTATGGGAGGGATCCAGCAGAGGAAAACGTGCCGGGCTTCCCTCGTGGAGCTCTCTCCTCCTCCTGCCATTGAGGAGGGGTGGAAAGCTCAGATCAGAGTTTGAATTTTGCTCCTTGGGCACTTCAGAAGTGGGTGAAGCTGCTGCCTTGGATGAAGATGCTCCCCCTCTTGCACTCAGGGACTCGCAGGGACAAAATTCAGATGGTGGTTGTACACAAGGAGTTTCATGTGAGAGGCGTGGGGGGGTCCCTAAACTGAATGCAAGACTATTATTAAAAGAGAAAGAAGAGGGAAAAAACTTGTGATGTGCTCCCAGACCTGAGGTCTCCCCCTCATCCTGCAAACACCACGTGTCCCCTGAGCTCTGGTCACACAAGGACCTCAGGAACAGGGGGATGGAGGAGCCTGAAACACCAGCCACAGGCTCCAGGAGTGGTTTTTAGCCACGGGATGAACAGCAGTGACTTTGCCTTTCCCTGGGATGCACTGGGGAGGAAAAGTTCAGGACAGGAGAGGCCCTGTCCAATCTGCTGCCTCTCCTACAAAATTTTAACTGCATTGTGCTGTAATGAGCCATGCCCAAACTACTGTTTGCTGGCCCTGTGTTTATTTTATTTCCTCATTGTAATGAAACTCAGATGGTGGCTGTTTACACTCACCCAGCTCAGTCTAATTAGCTGCGAGTCACTTTTGGAATTAGGGCAGAGGAAAGAACAAATTTTTAGTAACTACTTTAAATTGAAGCCCTCATTTATTTTCATTAGGGCCAGACAAAAGCAATCCAGTGTTTCCCCCCCATGCCCAGGGTTGGCTGCACGGGGCTGTGTCTCACTTGCAGAGCATCCATGTCCCAGCTCTGCTCCAGGGATGGGATGCTCTGCTCCAAGGATGGGATGCTCTGCTCCAGGGATGGGATGCTCTGCTCCAAGGATGGGATGCTCTGCTCCAGGGATGGAGCTGAGCTCACAGGCCTTGATCCCACGAGTGAAACAGGATCAGAAGGGTGCTGGAAGCAGCTGTCCAGGTGTTCTGTCCACGGGGTCACACAGCTGGGGCTCAGGCCACCCCTGGGCCTGCTGGTCATCCTTGTTCTGTTCACGAGGCACATGAACCATGAGGGTTCTGCTTGGAGTTCACTGCTGGGTGGATCCAAACCCTGGTGGATTCCATGGAAAGCCTCTCACTGACTTCACCCCCTGGATAAAGCATAGTTTCTGAGCTCCATGAGTTGGGGGTCACACAATCACTAAGGTTGGAAAAGCCCTCAAAGACCCTCGAGTCCAACCACTCCTCAGCACTGCCCCATGTCCAAGTGCCACATCCCTTTAAATACCCCTGGGAATGGGGATTCCATCACTTCCCAGGGCTTGGTCTTTGTGTAGGGACTGTCCTGTCACAATGACATCAAACCCAAAGCACCTTTGGATGCATAATGCAATTAAATGCATTTGTAGCTGTTAGAAGTTCTTCTTTAATTTGATTTACCAACTGTTCATGTTGCTGCTTTGTTGTGCTGCCCACGCTTTGCTTCAGATAATGATCAAAATGCCAAGTTTTTCCCTTCAAAATTAACAATAGAGTATTTCCAGAGCAACAAACACTGATGATCGACCCCAATAATGCTGCTTTAGAGCTTTACAAGGACTTGCTACGAACAGCTGAGGCAGCAGTGATGGAAACACCTTCCCTGCACTTGGAAAAGCATCCCATGATCCCAGAGAGTGGATGGAATAGAAAAGCCAGTACTTTCTGCTGTAAAATCCTTACAGATAGGTGATTTTTATCTAGTTTTTCAGCTGCTAAATACCACCAGGATCACAAAAATACAGAATATAGAACAAGAACAATGGATTTTTTTGTGAGTAATGCTATAATTCAAATATTACAACCCTGTATCAGATATAATAGAAATAAATTTTGGCTTTCTTGATAAAGTAGCACCTCAGAATGCACAAAATCCTGAGGTACCTCTGATCCAAACTGCACATAATGCACACACTGAGTAGTCATATGTGCACAGATGATTCCTCTTTATCTAAAACTGCTCCTGATTGAAATGCAAATAATTCCCACTGACCCCAACGGGTCAAATTCTCCACCTAATGGGATATCACCACTAAATTACATGTTTGAGTTACATCCTATTACACAGACATATAAAATATTCAGACCTCTAACACCTGAGAAAAGTGTCCCCAAAAGAGTTCTGCTGAGGAACATTCAAGAGAAAACAGATAATTTTTTTTTTAAATATCAATTTTCAGATCCTGAACTCATCTTTCCAAATGGATTTTTAAAAAAGTATATATGAAGTAACACATTTGTTGAAACTACTGCCCTCAGATTAAGCTGCAATCTCTATTATTTACAATAGATCTGTTTTCCAAGAGGGTTCCTGTGTGTTGGATGCAGAGTTGCCAACTGTCAGTAAATTTACGAACAGCTTGTAAATTTAAATGCTTTCCAGAGAGCTATTGGTATGTGTGTAAAATACTCATTTTGTTCCTAAAACATGGCAAGACATTTTTTTTTTCTATGCTTGAAAAATAAGGAAAAACTCCTCATAAATAATATCATTGAAGTGATGATGTATCAGTTTCTAAGAAGAAGAAACTCAAGTAACTCACTTGGAGAGGCAGAATTGCTTTCAGTGGCTCAGGAGATACCAACACTTTGAAGGCAAGAGCTTCCACAAAATCCAAGGGCTGCCTCATTCCTCCCATGAGAATTAAGAGCACAAGGGGAAATGAATAAAGAGAATTTGATAACAGTATTTAGGAAAAGAGGAATTAACTAAGTCCCTTTATTTAAGCTGAGACTTGGAAATACTTCAGTCAGAGCTGGTGGCCTGATGCAAAAATAGTTGAGAGAAAGAGAGAAATTCAGAAAAAAGTTTGTCATGTCTAAATCCAGAATTGAGAATATTAATTTTATTTCAAGAATAATAGAACAGTAAGAATATTTCAAGAATAATAGAACAGAAGCAGCCCTTGAGCAGCTGCCCAAAAATCAACCCAAATCTACTTTCCTAAGCTTGACCAGGATAAATCCAGACAGAAATAACCCTTCCTAACACAGGAATCACTGCAGATTGTTTTCTACCAGTTTATATCATGGAATAGCAGATTTTAGACCTGAAAGCAATGGGAATATTTCTTTCCTTCTGTGCAGCACCTATGAAGTTACCTTTAATTTTCTCCTTGAGGGTGTTTGCTGGTCTTTAAGGTGCCAAAATCCCAGAGAATTCCAGAGCAGAATCCCATTTTGCTCACTTGGCAAAATGATCTGACTGGGAAATAGAAGATAAAGGACAGGATTTTGCATCTTCTACTCCCAGGATGCAAAGCCTGATCCCAGTTTTATTCATGGGAGACCTGAGGACAGGGCTGTTAACCCTGAAATCATTGCAAAAACCATTCAATATTCGGTGTTTTATCAGCCATTTCAGTGAAAACTGAGGTTGCAACTCAGCATTTACAGGGAGAACAAACTCTTTGCAGAGCTCAATTTAAAGCACGTTTGTGTCTAAGTTTGATTTCTGTGCATCAAGCCAAACTCAGCCACCACAGGTTTGGGTGGGGAAAAACATGGATCCAGGATGATCCAAGACATTAAACTTCATTTAAAAGAAAGAAAATGAGAGTAAACCACTAAGGAAAGTCTGGGCTGCCCTTGGGGTGTGTGAGGATCTTCACAGTGACCCAGAGAGGGGCCAGGGGCAGGTTGATCCCAGTCCTGGCACACTGGGAAGGGCAGGGATGCTCTCCAAGCCATGGGATCCCCATCCCACCCTGGTTTTACAGCTGTTTGGACAGTTCTTGTCCCCAGCCTCAGCTCAGCTGTGCTCAGCTCAGCAATGCACAACCCCACCAACCAGCACCGGTCCAAACACATTTTGTTTGGTTCCACATTTTGCCGAATTCCACTTGCCTGCAACTCTCAGTGTGGGCTGAGCCAAGAGCCAGGATTTTCAGCTTCAGCAGCAGGAGCAATTCTGAGGGTTGTTCTGGTGCTGCTGCCAGGAAAAACTCGGAGTGAAAGGTCTAATTTATCACACGGTGGGGTTGCAAACCTGTGCTCTGGGTACCAAGGCTGTGCTTGTCAGGTTTCAGAATGAGTCTGGAGGAGTCCCTGGGGTTGGAAGTGGTGAGAATTCCAGGTCTCTGTTCTGAGGGAGCAAGAGGAACATGCCTTGCCAGGGTGTGCACACACAGGAAGGATGGATTTGTCAGTCTTTTGCTTCACCATCTATCCCCAACAACTCAATAATAAAAAATAGCCCATTTTTGAGGCAAAGCTTACTTATAATAATGGGGGTTTTTTTAATAAAAAAAATCTTGTCCAGCAGCTTCCTGTGTTGATACAAAGGGAAAATGAGGAGAACATACCCCCGAGAAGTTCCTACAGACTGAATTATTTAATTTTGGAGGTTTATTTTTTATATCTTTATTTACACTCCCTTTTTTCTCCATGTCTCCTTTATTTAGAATCATGGAATGGTTTGGGTTGGAAGGGACCACAAAGATAATGTAGATCCAACCCTCCTGCCATGGCCAGGGAAACTTGCACAGGTTAAACACGGGAGGACTGTTCCAAGCTGCCTTTGACAGTAGCTTTTCCTCTTATCACATTTCATCTGTCTGTGATTATAAAGCTTTTATGAACCACTTCAGCCCTGACATTTTGATGGCAAAGTCAATACACACCTTCCCCTTTGAATCCCAGGAGCTGTTGCAAAACACATGGATATCACTGAAAAAGCTCTTCAGTTTTAATTGAGATTAAGCACATTAACACCTCTTTAATTTGAACATCATAAATATCCCAGAGTGTGACAGATCTGCTCATCTCCGAGATCAGCAGAAATAATCCCTCATGAAAGGGATTTGATCTGCTTGAGCAACCCAGGGTGCACATTCCCACCACCCAGGAATTCCGTATCCCTGGAGAAACAACAGCAGCATCCAACCCCTAAATTCACCTGAGGAGGCTTTCCAGACTCCAAACCTCTTATTAATTGCTCCAGCCCCTTTCCCAATGACCTTCCAAGAGCCTTCCTGAACCCATGCAGGCGATGCTCCCTCTTCCCAGTGACCCCCAGCCGTGGTGTTGTCCCCTCTCTGCCTCCATCCCCCTGTGTTTCTGCAGTGGGGGGAGTGATTTATACACAGAAATAACAACATGCAACAATGCAAGAGGTTTGGGACGTGGTTTGGGGTGAGTTGTTACACTCTCATTGCCCACAGAACACCTGAGATAACCCATAACATCCAGACAACTCCAGTTTCCCACCTCCCCCTGGCTGGAGACCTGACACCACCACACCAGTTCCCAGCTGGGGATCCCCAGGACACAGGTTTTCACACTTTCTCTTCCCTCTCTCCCTTTTCCAGCAGCAGGGGAAGGTGTGTTGGCAGAAGACAGGCTGAATACCTCAGGCTTAAGAAAAGCCAGTGGAATGCAGGCTGTCCTTTTAATCTTCTTGAAATCATAAGACAGAAAATAATGGCAGATCACACCCATCAGATTCCAGGAAAGGGAAAATCTTCAGACTCAGCCACAAAGAAATTTAAAAAAAAATTGCAGAATTTACCTCCCTTGTTTTTCACAGAAATTTCAATTTGAAAAGAACAATCACCAGCACAGACCAGGGCAAAGCTCTTCATCATAAAGATAATGCAAGAAAATTTCTGATCAATGATGATTCTGGATAGAATGAGAGAAATGTAGGGGCAAAAGTGGGGAGAGAAGGAAAAAAGTAAACTGGCCCAACCATGAATGAGACTTTTTAGAAGAAACAGGTTCTCTCTAAATTTGGGAGGAGAGAACATTCCACCAGCCAAGCAAAGCTCTTTCCATGCTGCCCATTCCTCAGCCAGGACCTGCTGGGAGTAATTCCAGTGCCAACCTCCCTGGAGCCCTTTCAGCCCATTCCAGGGCCTTAATTGGGGATTGCAAATGTGGGGGTTAATTAACACCAGTTGTGCCAAACTGCACTTGGCTGGTGTGGGCACCTCTACTGGGAATGGGCTGGAGCCCACCAACTCAATTCCCCCAGATATTTCCATTTTAATGGTTTTCTATCCTGGATACCTGGAGCTGTTTTAGTTAAAGGAACCCTCTGAGGAGTTGTGTGGGAATATCTGCATTCCTATAGAAAAACCCAGGCATTATGCACAGCAAATGCATATCACAGGCTAATTAGAATTGCTCTGTAGGTGCCAATCAGAAGAACAACTTAAAGCCATTGAGAGGGGGAGAAAAAAAAAAGCATCTGTGGTTTCCAAGGTAGGTGGACTTGACATGTCCTTTTATTAATTCTAATTATAGAGGTTCCACAAATGGATGTCAAACATTTTCAGGGTGTTTTGCTAAAAAATGTCTGTGATGGAAAAAGGAAGAACTCCACCCCAGCAGATCATTTCTTCTTGTTTGTTTTACTATTTTCACTGTTTTCTTACTTTTAGGGTGACCAAAAAAGACAGAAAGCAAAAAAAAAAAAAAAAAGCCAAAAACCCCTTCTGGCCCGTGTTCAGTGGCTGCACATCCCTCAGCTGAAATGGAAAGCAAACATCCCCAGAATCTGGGAATTCAAACAAATGAACTGCCCAGCACCAGCCTGGGAGAAAGAGTTAAATGGGAGCAGTAGGGATAATTCCAGTGGCAGGGTAGGTGAGTCCTGACATCTCTTTAGCACAGCTCCCACCTCCTGTCTCTCACTGTGGATCCAAGGCCTGGCATCCTGCTCATATCCTGCCCCTCAAGCTTTTCCTGACCGAAAATTGTGGTTCAGGACCCTCCAGGATCCCAGGGCAGCCAACTGTCCCTATTGAATGGATTTAAACTGGAAGAGGGTGGGTTTAGATGGAACATTGGGAAGGAATCCTTCCCTGGGAGGCTGGGGATAGTGGAGGTGTCCCTGCCCATGGCAGGGAGTGGGACTGGATGGGCTTTAAAGTCCCTTCCAGCCCAAACCACTCCATGATTCTGTGATTCCACAGCTGAAACAGAATCTTAAATATTTGCTCCCACAAACCTGGAAACAGTAGGACCCAAACCCATCCTTCTCCAAAAAGCACCTAGAAATGAATCATCAGCTCCATCCCTGGCCCTGATCTTGAGTAAATGGATCAAACTTCACACACTTACAGCAGTGGAAAATTTGAGCCAAGACCCAGATCCTCAAAGGGACCAAACTGCCTCATTTCTATTGAAACAACTTGGACTCAGACACCTAAATACTTCTGAAAAGCCAGACCCATGTGTTTGTTTTAAATTAAATAATACAAGTCCAGACAAAAATAGTATTAAAAATATCTTAATGGGCTATTCTGTAGCCCTACACTTAAGGATTATTGCTCTTGACTGGCTAATAAATTATATTTTTATTTGCCAATAAAACAATAAGAATAATTTGGGTTATTCTCCTTTCAGAAGAAATGATTTCTTCCCTTATAATAATAGTAAAATATGCTACAGAACACCAAGTGATTCAGGTATCAACAAAGATATAATGGAAAAATACCTCAAGCAAGAAAAACCCCAAGAATAAATTGTAATCTCTGTCTTGAAACTCATTAGATTACAGTTCTCCAGCAGTGAGTGACCTGTGAGAGACTCAAAAAATGGGCAAACCACTCTGAGATTCTATGATTTGGGGTTAGGACACAGAATTTGATGAGAACTTCAAAATAAATCTTGAATTATAATTGACTGAAGCAAATTTGTCCTGTCACTGGCAAACCCCAAACTAAGGGTGAGTCTCAGCAGATGCTCTGCCCCTCCTGCCTCAAATCAAATATTTAAAATAAACCCCTCAGAAGAACCTTTTCCTTCCTTTTTTAGTGAATTCCTATATTCCTGTGCATTTCTAGTAGGACTGACAGCTGCATCAGTGGCTGGGGATGGACCCACTCACCCCAAAGGCCCTTGTTTGGTGGCCAGCAGCCAGCGAGGAGTGGCCACCACCTTTCCGTGGTACCACACAACACCTGTCCCGGGGCTCCCCTTTGCCAACACACCTTTTCATCCCTGGTTTCTCACTGCCCTCTACCAGCTGCCTGTGCCTGCAGCCTCACACACTGCAGGAGAGCTCCAGACCAGATTCCACTTGGCACAGAGCGGGGCCAGAGCCTCAACGTGGGCTCCTTCTCTGAACACCGACGTAGGTGGGAGAATTTCATGGCACATCAGGATTTTGCTGAGCAAGAAAGCCAGGAGCTTCCATGGGGAGGCCAGTTCATTCAAAAGCTCCGTGAGTTGGCAGCCCAAGGAGCCTTTTCCTTGCACGCCTGTCAGTTCTGCTGGCAGCACAGGGGAGCCCCAGCTTGTGCTTCATGGATTTTGGAGCCCCTGGATGGCTTTGTACTGTGTGCCAAGGGGGAACAACAGCCTGAGAAAACAAAGCTCTGGCTATCAGGCAACCTGGGAGGGATTTAGTCTCCATGTAAATGTTCCCAAGGAGCAGTTGTGGGAAGGTCACAATTTACATTCCAGTGATTGCCCACGGCGGGAGGCACCAGTGTGGTTCAACCTCCTTCTCCCTGTGCATCATCCCCACAGAAATGAGGTGGATCAGTGTTCCATTGTCCCTCTGCTCTTCGGGGATCCTGGTTTACATTTCAGTTCTGGCTGGTAAACAATTCTTGATTCTTCCATGGAGAGCAGGGAAGACCAAATGAAACCAGGCGAGGAACAAAGCTCTTGCACTTCAAAGCACGGGGAGACTCCTCCGTGTGGATCCTCTCTGTCCTTGGCAGCTCAGGGGATGCTCTTTGCTGCATTTCTTTTGTTGAAGCCTTTCAATTCCTCCTGGTGTAAGGTGTGAGAGTTCACCTCGAGACTGAATTTTCTTGTCCCTGTTGAGCAAACTGGGGCTCTCCTTTCCCAGTCCCCCCGCAATGTTCCTCAGCCTGTGGAGCAGCAGATCACAGTGCTGAGGGGCAGGATGTCCCCTCGTGCTTTCTGACCTTGCAAGACCTTTATTTTGGAAAAAACGTGGGTTTTTTCAGCAGGTGGGTTTTAAGAAATTACCCAGCAGAACTGGTGATACCACCAGCTTGTAGCAGCCACGTTCTCCTTGTTGTTGCCTTTGCTTCCATAAATAACCTTTCCATGCAGGATCTGGCTTTAGTGAAGAGATTTCCTAAGTTTTCGAAATTTTGGCTCCTTCAAGTGTTTTATTTTGCAGAAGCAGTTCTCAGGAAAGGGATTAGACAGGTCCAGAGAAAAACTGCATCAGGTCAGAAGGTTTACACTGGAGACCTCCTCCATCACCTGCCTTCCCAAGTCCCACCATCCCTTTCCTTCCCCTCTCTAAGGACCATTTTTTGACAGGTGTTATATTTAGACCCCTCAATTTTGCCGAGCTGGTAAACACGTCCTGCCACCAGTGGTGTGGTCCAACTTGACTTTTGCAGGAGCTGGTGGAATGAGTTGTGCTTGGCTCAGCCTGGAGGCCTTCCTGGCAATGACCTTGGCAGGGAACAGCGAGGACACCTCCCCCTGGGATCACACAGACACCCAAACACGGCTGGGCAGGGGGGGTTAGTCACCCTCCTTGGCCCTGAGGTGCTGCAGGACGATGCTCCTGTTGGAAGCTCTTGGAGACAGGGACAGCTTTTTTGTTTGCTGTCTGTGAGCAGCCTGGCACCGGTGGCTGGTCGTGAGCAGGACTCCCAGACTGTGAACAAATACATGCAAATAGCACAGGTCAGGTGAAGAACCGAGAGGCCAGTCCAGAAAACGGAATGTTTGTGCAGTTCTCCTCATTCTGCCCCTCAGCCTGCAGTGGGAATGATGCAATTTGCTGTCTGCCTCCAGAAATACAACTGGATCTCGTTGCTGCTGTGCTGTCACTGCCCCATCAGCTGGTGCTGGTGATGTCTGAACTGGCAACACCCCCAAAACCCCTGGGATATTTTCAAACCCCAGGAACAAAACGCCCCAAACCAGGCACGGTGAACAAAGCCAGGCTTTCTGACACGTGTGGGGCTCCCAGGCAGATTGGGAGTGACAGGGAAGCAGAGAAGGGAAGGGCTGGGAGGGGGATCCCACATCCCTCTGCAATTTCCCAGGCTGATGTTTAAATTGCAGCAGCCACGGGCTCGTTCCAGGAGCCGCTTGTGGTTCGATGCACTTTTGATCATTTTGAGAAGCAGGAAAAAGAAAGGGCATAAAAAAAAAATTAAAAAAAGAAAAAAATCAAATTGTTCTCGGAAATCATGTTTAATGTAGAAATGTGGTTGATATTAAATTGTAATCTGCAGTTTTCAAGTCGACTATTCCTCGAGGAAAACGTTTCCTGTTGGGGTATTAAGGGTTCCCTTATTACATCACTTCCTATGTCAGACCCACAGGGCCTTCAACATGCATTAGTGTATTGATAATGGGAATTTCAAACTGGTTGTTTGGGGGAAAAAAAATTACCTGGGCAATATTCCAATCATATGGATCAATTTAGCCTTGGAGCAGTGGGGCCAAGCTGGTATTTTTGACACTGGATGCAAATGGTGCTTTCCTGAGAGGTGTTCGTTGCAACTGGGATCCAGGAGCAGGGTTTGGCCATCGCTTAGAGCACCACGACGATTTATTTGCTGCTGAACTGACTTTGCAGGCAAAATTCCCCTTAATCCCACCCAAATTGCAAATTGATAACTGTGCACGGAATGGAATGAACATTATGCACCCAAGTGTAAGAATTTATTGTTACAATAATAATAATAACAACCCACAAAATATCTGGACACTCTTACATATAACAAAAATATATATCACCAAAAACCCCAACCACTAATAAGCAATTCTGCCAGCAAATACTACACACACAACCCAAAGCCTCACAAATTATGAGGAAGGAATTTTTGCAGGAAGACACCACTTACACTTCCTATAAAATATTGATAGAAAGAGCTTTCCAGAGCTGTTGACAAGAACAGAAGAGGACTGGAACTTTTAACTCTATCAGGCTTAAAGATCATTAGTGGCTTAACATTTTATTTATCAAGGTGATCCATGAGTTTTTTGTAGAAATGTTCCTGGAATCTTCATCTTCCATAGGCCAAATACTTACAGATCTTGGTTCTTTCAGGACTTAACAGGTTCAGAGCCTTTTCAGTCTAACATTGGTTGAAAGTGTTGATGGGAAACATCAGATAAATGTATTTCTCTTTGGAAAAGAGAGAAATTATTGAAAAATTCAATTTGGCATTTCTTTAAAAGTCCAAAATAAGTTTTCACTTAAGAAAAAAATCAAAGGAAGTGCAACATGAAACTGTTCCTAAAGGAATGCAAATAGTATGAACTGACTTGGAAAAAGTTCTTGTATTATCTGATGATGATGAATTCTTGGGTGGTGCATACATTGCTTTCCTTGGAATTACAGTGATCTGCTCCCAAGCATCTCCTCACAGCACAAGAAGTCACTGTTTGGGCAGATAAGGAGGTTCCAAATGCTCCTCTAAATCACTGTAGGCAGATGACTCTTTTAATCTTCAAATGTGTTCTCCCCAGACAAGGTTAATGTCAGCTCCTCTGATCACACAAGATGATTATTCTTTCTGAGAGGCAATTTAGTGCTCTACAAAACCCTCTAGACCTTAAAATATCTTTTAACGGGACTATTGTCTCTTTGAATGGACCTTTGTATCACTTGATGAAAAATCATTTTGGTTAAGAATTTAAATACAGCTCCATTTGCATCACTTGACCCCAAATCCTGACTTTTTCCTAAACATTAACCTGTATTTGGGGCACAACTCCACTGGTTTTTGCAGGGCACCCCCAGGAGTGAGTTGCCTTCAGTAGGATTTCAGTGGCACAAACAATAACCTTGCCTTTCCTAAGGAATAATATTGACTGTCAGATGTGTTGGGATACATGTTTGTCTTTGCTAAATCCAAACAGTATCAATGAACTGCTGTTAGTTTATCACATAATCTTAGTGAAATAAGCAATAAAATCAACTAGAACACCTATAGTTCCAATGAAACTTGTAGTCAAATTCTCTCTCAGCCAAGAACATTGTGTGTATTTCTAACATATTCAAAAGTGTCTAAACCATGTGTTATGTATTAGAAAATTGATCAATTTTCATACAGTTCAAGCCTTGTGGCACTCCCCATTAGATTTGAATCTATCATCCTGACATATAACTCAAATGCAATGAAAACTGAGCAGTGTTGTCATGCTGGGAATATGCTGCACTCTCCATATATTACCCTCTTTTATTTGCCTGGATATGTAAAGAATTGGTATCAAAAATNGGAAATCCTGGTTTCTTTAGAGGAAATAAGGAAAGAGATAAAGCAGAAAAATGATCTTTTCTTAAAGTTTTGTCCTGTAATGTAATTCTTTCGAAACCTTTTGTTGCGTTACAAACAGTCTGGGAACAAAAGCATCTTTTCCTCTTATTTATGGCAGGAGAATACAGAAAATAAGCTCAGAGCAATGGGTGGATTTTTCTGCTGAAATAACTTCACTGGCCCCAGGAGCTGCTCTTCTCCCTCTCAAACTAAGGACAAACCTGCAGCTGCCACAAAGAAAATCGGACTTGATGCTCAGCAGCAGGATTTACCCTGTGGGATTCAAGAGCAGAGGTCCCTCACAGTGGGGCCAGACTCAGCCTCTGCTTCTCACACAGCGCTCGGATTCAGCTGAGCCCGGAGTTAACTGGGGACCAGCGCGGATGGAGATGCTTCCCTGGGATTCCGTGGAGATCTGGCTCCCAGCCTGTGCACGGGCATTTCTCCTGGGCTGACAGAGCAGAGTCCATCCTCCCACCGCCCCGCTGTGTGTCCATGGCACAGCTCAGCCTCTGGAGCTGTTGCAGCCCAGCCGAGTCCAGCAGAATCCAGCGGCAACACCAGCGGCTCATTTTTCGGGGGCTTTGCAGCCTCCTCTCGGCTCCGGCTCCATCCAGGAGCCAGCCGTGCAGACTTCCCAATATTTTCATAATTAACTGACCCCGAATTTCCATCATTTGTAAACACAGGCTTTGAGACAGAGGGTGTGCAGTCAGCGCGTGTGTCGGGCTGAGGGGCAGGAGGGGGACGTTTCCTCAGGCAATTTACATTTGACTCAGGAAATCTGGGAAGGTGCCCACTGCAGTTAAGTGATCGGGCTCACGACTCAAAGCGATTTTTCTTGAAGTGTCACTGCTCCACACAACCACCATGTGTTCTTTCTTGGCTCAGCTTCCCGAGCCGATGCTCCAGCGCTTGGCTGTTCCAGCCTGCCCGGTTTTCATCCGTTTGCTTCAGCAGGGAAGAGCACAGAACTGGGGTTTGATACGTGGGAGTGCTCCCCGAGCCCTCCTCCTCCTCTTCTCGCCTCCACAAGAAGGGGCCCTCCTGATTTTTGGGATTTGGACAAAACTGCAAGGAGCTAATGGGCAACAAGGTCTAGGATGTGTGTCTCTGTGCAGGAGACAGAGGCTGTGAGAGCAAAAGGAATAAAACAAATTTCAGAAGCAACTCAGCTCGTGTTTGCCAGGCTGACCCCCTGGAGGTGTGCTGATAGCCCCAGATAAGCCAATAGCCCTGACCCTGCTTGGTTCTGCATTTGGGTCATCCCTCACACTGGTCCAAACAGCTTCATCTCAGAACTGGACCCACCTGGGCCCCTGGGACTGGGAGAGGTGTGATGGGATTACCCAGGGCTGGGATCAGTGGGAGCATGAGCAGGGAATCGTGTCTGGAGGGTCAGTCCCAGTGTGCAGATGGAGGACGTGAATTTGGTGCTGTTTCATGGGGACGATTGAATCCGTGCCACCATCTGCATTCTAGCTGGGAGTACCTGGATTCCCCTTTGGATTTTTCTCCTGCAAGAAAGCTCCTTATTTCATGTTTTGTGTCTCAACTCGTTCTCAGTAATTCACCTATCCCTGACCTGCAGAAGCTCTTTCCCTTGCAGCTCAGCTCATGCAAGTTCTCCTTCACCTGCACTGGTTCTGTTCACTCTCACATGGTGTGCTGAGAGCTTGGGCTCCTGATCCATAGAAGGCAACACATCCCAACCAGGACACCATCAGCACCAACCCTCAGAGCTCTGAGCTGCCCCACCACTGCCTTTCCTTTAAGCAGACCCGAAAAACGGGATGCCTTGAGCAAACATGTCAGTGCAGGGCATTTTGGAGAGCCATGTGTGAAGATCAAGGAGTCTCCCAAGCCACCCTGCCTTTGGATCACCCCGTGCTTGTTCCCAAGAGCCTGGCCTGCAGGGACTAGTCTCCTAATTGAGCTGTCTACATGAGGTGTACAGCATTCCCTGGTGGAAGTCAGCCTGGAGTTTATGAGCCTGGGTGGGAATGGATCTCCCAGTGCAGAGGGAAGGCCGTGCTCACACTCTCTCCAAGCTGGAGCCGAGCCAGGCCCAGCCCAGGAGCCTTCGAGCTGCATTAACGTGGCCCGTGGCCCAAACTAATAAGTCCCGTGGAGAGCAGCCATGTTAACATGGCCATAAAGCTTCCAGGTTGGAACAGCTTCCCGGGCTGGGCTGCCCAGGAGCAGCACGGGCAGAACTGGACCTCAGACCTCCTTTGTGTGGCTGATCCTCAGGTTAGAACCCAGTTCTGGCTGAGGCAGCAGATCTCCCACCTCAGGTTTGCCCCTGAGCTTAGTTATCCTTGTAGAACTCTCCATGCCAACCTTGGATGTTGGGTGTTTTTCCTCCTTGCCATGCACAGCACACACAGAGCCCATGTGCACACAAGGACACACACGAGCTTTGGCCTGGCTTTGAAAGCAACCTGGAACAATTTGGCCAAATTATGGAAATGAACACAGTGTCCTGTTTTCTCGGGAGGGTTGGGGGTTTTTTTTGCCTCCCATTAAATGAAAGATAAACGGCAGAGAATGATTCCCTCATCTCCATCCACCTCATAAGCCCCGGAATCAAATCCTATTGCAAAGGCATCTCAGGTATGTGGTGCTGAGGAAAAGTGCTTGTCAGGAGGGATAGAGAACAAAGGGTACCTGGAGGTTAGTAAATGTTTTTCATGGGTTCTGTAAGCTGTGGTTTCCTCTATTGGGGGTGTTAGAGACTTCCAGCTCTGTCAGACACAGGGCCAAACAAGGCAGTGATTACCAGAGCTCCCTGGTCGAGGCTATTGTTGTAGGTATGGTTTTAATACACCCACAGTTCTTGGCACTGACGTTCATTTTCTGACTCCAGGAAATCTTGAACTGTTTATTGATTCAAAGGCAAGAAATAGAACATTGAGATGGAGCTAATTGGCCGGAGACATCATCTGCAAGTCACCCAAATAAATATTTCCATTAATTGAGCCCCAGTTTTGTGGGAGGAAAGAGTAGCCCAGTTTGGGAGCGATAATTTCTTGCAAATCTACATTTTCTTGTTTGTTTTTTTTTTTAAGGGCAAAACCTTAAGTGCAGGCTTAGCTGAAGATACACTGATCTCACACCACAAGACCCAAGTGCCCAAGTCTGCTCTGGCCTGGACAAAGTGTGCCCTTGTTGGCCAGGGGTGATGCCTGGGACATTTC
The DNA here is from genome assembly GCA_013399895.1 of Serilophus lunatus. Lineage (NCBI taxonomy): Eukaryota > Metazoa > Chordata > Aves > Passeriformes > Eurylaimidae > Serilophus > Serilophus lunatus. The sequence goes on along the minus strand of VXBA01001643.1, from coordinate 883,352 downwards.
AGGAACAGGGTCTGCAGAGACCTCTGGCCATGGCACCCCGGCTGCTTCTCCTGCCCATGGATGCTCCTCAGTGAGAGATGGGGTTGGATGGACCTCAGGTGCCCAAACTGGGCCTTCCTGTCCTGGGAGAGTCACACAAACCTGCATCAATCCCTCTGGAACATTCTCTGCTGTGCTGGACTCCTTTTTTAATTTTTAATTTACTTTGCACTTTCATGCTCTGAAATACCCCTGGGATGCTGGTTTGCTTCATCCAACCTTTGCAAGAGGCAGACATGGTACCAAGCTGATTTTTGGGAAAAGGAGCTCATGAATAGGCTTGTTGTGCAACATGGGAATAGAAGAGGATGTTAGAGGGGACTAAGAGTCCCTCTGGCCACCCTCCATGTGCTGCAGGAAGAGCCACCTGACAGGAGGAGAAGCTTTGGCCCTTTGCTCCTCTCTCCCTTCAGTGTTCACTTGTCAGGCCATCAGGAGGAGGGCACTGATCCAAAGCACTCGGGGGAGAAGCAGGACTAAAGGCAGAGCAGAGAGCAATATTTACAATGTCCTTGGAACATCAAGGGCTGGGTTCATGCATGAAAACTCCTGCACTGGAGAGAAACACTGTGCTGGCTAAAGTATCTCAGCAACCCTTTTCCTGATTAAAAAGGACTCCTCTCTTCCCTGCCTCTCATTTTACAGCAAATTAGATATGAAATCAGATCTGCTTTCTCTGCTGCTCTGAACTCCAATGACAGCTTACCATCAAGAAACATTTTGTTTGGGCCCAGGAGAGAGGACAGGAGCCAAGAACAGTCTCCACAGCTGGAAATCCACAGAGAAGTGGTCAAGAAATTTCCTCACTGCTGCAGGAACAAGAGCAGAGCACGCCACAGTCTGGGAGCAGAGGAGAGCACAGAGCTGGACATTGAGGGGGAGCTGCTGTTGCTGCACAGGGATGATGATGGCACAGACCAAGATGTGCAGAATTTACCTGCTTCTGGTCTGGACAGCAACAGATTTACCTCTTCCTTCTTGCCATGGAAAATCAGGCAGGCAGACAAAACCCTTCACACTTAATATCCCACTGGAAGGTAAAGAAACTTAAAATCTTCACCATCTGTGCAAAGAGAGGGTCTTCTAAAGGCATAATCCCACAGTCCTCCCCTGAAGTCATGGGAGCAACTCAAATCCTCATCTTCTCTAGAGGAAAGGTTTGACTGACCCCAGAGTAAAGGGAGCCTGGGAATTCCACAGAGAGACCTTGTCAGGACTAAAAAATGAGCCCATCTCAAGGTATGTTATGAACAGGATGAAAAAACATTCCTGCATCTTTTCAGGAGCCTTGGGAAAGCGCCAGTGCTGGGAAAGAAAAATCAAATTCAATGAGTTCATGGAATACAGGGATGAAAAAGCCCTTCCTTCTCTGCCTCCACTGCTGGATGGGATGCAGGACAGTCTCCTGCATCATGTCACAGCAGGAGGAGCCTGTGGCTGGACATCAGATCAGAGGGGGACACAATCTCTTCCAGACCTGCTGCTCCATAATCCATGCTCCTGAGCTGTACTGGAAAAATCCCTTGAGGAACACAGCCCTCTCTTCACCCTAAGGAATAAAACCAGCTCAGGAATGCAATGGCCTGTCCAATCCTGTTATTCTATTTTATTTTCTCCTGAGTGCAGAAGTCCTCTATTGTTTATCAGTGTTTGATAAGATCATACTGCAATTTGCCAATCACAAAGGACTGGCAGAAAGGGAAAGGATTTGCCTGACTCTGAAAAACCAAGGAGTGCCTTTGTTAATCTCCCTGCATCCCTGGAAGGCAAACAGGACGAGGGACGGGTGACAGGGGTGGCAAGAGGCCCCTGGGCCAATCAGCAGGTCAGAGGCTCAGCTACACCTCTGAAAGTCAAGCAATCCCAGCACATTGTGTGTGATAAAATTCGAATCAATCCTCTCTAAAACCTTCCCAGGGAAAGTTTTGGCGCAGTTGTTGAGTGAGATAAGGAAGTTGGAAGAGATGAGGAAGTTTCTTGTTTAGCCTCTGATCACTTTTTCCCTCGGGGTTTCTTTAACTCCAAGTGCAGTCTGAGGAAAGGATTTATTTGTGTGTTAAAGTCCTCTGGTTGCATTGCTGAATATCAAATCAGAGAGGCTGGGAATGAGCGCAGGGAGAAGGAGTCCGTGCACAAGGACACACATGAATCATATTTTTCTGTGGAGAGCTCTGCAAAGCCAGGTTTTCACTGAGAACCCCAAAGTTGAGGAAGATGCACCAACACCCAGGAATTTCTGTCTGTGCTCCCAGAAGGATCTCAGCCCGCAGGATATGGCTCCTTTGAGTCCACACCTCATCACTGCTGCTGCAATGAGGGCCTTGATGGTGCCATTCCTTCTGCAAACCTCTTGTCTTGCAAAAGGATAAAATTCCTCCCCTTTTGCTGCTCCTCACCCCTGGGATCTGCTGATGAGCCAAACTGGGCTGCAGCACCTCCCACTGAACTTCCCAAGGGCCCTCCTGAACCACAGAAACATGCCCAAATCAAACACCAGCAGCAAGAGAAACAAGAACAAACATTCAGTTGTATGCTCCAGGGTAAGAGGTCCCCAAATGCCTCCACAGAAATAACGAAAAATCAAAATTACAATAAACAAAGGCAATATGCTTATAAAAAAAATATCCCACTCCAAGCACTCCTACCACTTAATCCCATCTGTCAATAACACAGCTGCACTGCAGGGACTGTTCAGCATCTTTCTTTATTTTTCTAGGCATCCTGGCTGTGTGGAGCACATGAAATGACTCAGAGTTCCAACATTTTAAAAGTCACTCTCTGTGGCTGTTACATGTTTGCTTTTCTCTTGACCTCACCACTCATATCTTGCTGCTGTTGCAAAACTAATTCATGGGTTGGATCCAGAAAAATGGAAACTGCAGTCCCTTCAGATCCTTGCATTTGTGAAAAAGTCCTTCCTGCCTCCTGTTTGCCCTCTCGGCAGTGTTTCCAAAACAAAATTTCCACTGCCTTTGAAAGCACAGAGCCACGCTGGGCAGGAATGTCAGTGGCACATCCAGGGCAGCCCAAGTGAGTGGTGTGCTCGTAGAAGAGTTTGGAGGCTGAAATTTTATTTTTATAAAAATAAACAAGAGGCTTCAGGCTTCCAGTGTCCTTTGGGTGCAGGTGGGAGATGGAGCTCCCCAGGCTTTGGCACCTCTTTACCATCTCCCACTCTCTGGCCCTGCAACAGGTTGAGTGCCATGAACATCTGCCCTCTGCCAACGTGACTCAGACAGATGTGATCAAGTCAGAAAGAGGGTGAGGACCAAAGTTAAATGGAGTTAAAGGCAGTGCCAGCTTTCCTCAGGGCACGTGCAGCAGCAGGTTTTACCCAGTAGTTCACAGGTACTCCAGGAGGATCAGGTACTTTCTGCAACACGTTTAGAAGTGGCCTCTGCTGAGCCTGGCAACTGCTGCTCAGAAAAGAAATGCTTTTGTGAATCCCCAGAGGAACCAGACTGACCCTAACAGAGTAACCTTTGGAGGAATTTTCAGCAGGACCAACAACCTTGGGTGCTAAGGAGTTACAAACCAGCTACAAGAGTCATGAGATGGTCTGAGTTAAATGATGAGAATCCTTTAGTTCTTTTTATCCAGTGCCTGACTCATCTGGGATCATACTTTCTCTTCAGTCTTTCAAGGTTATCTTCAAAATACTTTGAAACATTTCCTGCTTTATTTCCAGTGAGTGTTGTACATATTTCACTCCAGCAGCTGCAGTGTGAGAAAACTGCTGTGTATCCTTCCATAACTTGTTTTCCTCTGTCACGGCTTCTGCTGATTAAGTTTTGGGGATAATTAAACCAGAACTGTGTAATTTACTCATCCCAGTTTCCTACAGATTCTATGGCCCCCAAAAGCCCAGATCCCTGGTGGGATGAAAAGAAATTACAATATGAGGAGATGAAGACTGGGAAGGACATGAGGCTCCAGCAGCAGCTCTGAGCACAGACAAGGCAGGCAGTGCAAAGCAGAGCATTTGGAGTGAGAATTTCCCATGGCTCAGGTCATTTTCCCCTTTCAATATCCCTGGAGAACCCACACAGCTCCTACCAACAGATGGGTGGAAGGAAACCATCGTGGACACCATCACTGTCCTGCTTCCTTCATTCTTTTCAGTGAAAAATCTGAGTTACTGGAACCCTCCCCAGTTCATCATCCTGATCCTTTTATCCCACCTCTCCTTTTCCTGGTTGGGAAAATCTGGGTTTGTTTCTGGGGCAGCAAATTTCAAATCTCCTTGAGCTGCTCAGGAGCCTGCAGCTGGCTCTGGATTCCCCTCCTTGGTGCCCCTGGTTTCTTAATGAACTTTTGTCACTCATTAGTTTTGTTCATTAGATGAGAATCTGGCAAGTCTTTAACTTAATTGGCCCAGAGATGTGGAGATTATTAAGGAATATCATTGCTGCCATCTGGGCAGGTATGAAGCAATTCAGTTGAAACTGGCTGGAGTTTTGGAGTGGATCAGTAAATGGGAATTGCAGACACCTGGGCTCTGCAAATTGTGCATGAACTTGTTTTACAGCTTCAGTTGGTGCCAGATGAAAGTTCCTTGGACACAGGAGAGACCTGCAGGTGATGGTTTATAATGGCAATAGAGTTAAACTTGGCTGGGAGAAAACATGATTCCACTTCAAACATCCAGTGAGGTCCTAATATTCTTCCTTAATATTGTGGCAGCTTATCTGGAATACTTTGTCCTGCAATTTCAGGAAGAAGGTGGCTAAATTGTAAAGTTTTTCTGGTTTGTTTTCCTGGTATCATTTTTTTTCTTTGTCAAAACTCAAATATCTCTTTCACAACCAGGGCTCCTCTGCAATTACAATGTCAGTCATCATTGCCCATATTACCTACATTTCGTAATTTGTGCCTGGCACCTGGGCTATACTTGAAAAATGTCATTTTATATTTGCTCCAGCATTCACAGAGATGTGCCCTGTGCTGGATATCAATCCTACAGGGCTGCAAACAGATCTGGTCTAAAATACCTATTTGTTGTTGTGAAAAATGTCTAAACAAAGCCTTGCAACTTTTAGAGGATTTCTCCATGTGATGAAGGGAACTGCTTTGCTGTGCTGTAGGGAGGATGAATTAAACCCCACTGAGATTTAGCCACTCTATTCCAGTCACATGGAAACTGAGCAAAGGATGGAATTTGGAGCTCAGATGTGCAGTGCTGGTGCCCTTCCTGCACCCATAACCATTTTCAGGGAGCCATTCCCTAATCTATTTATAGCATTGCTGAGCCTTTTCTCTCACAGCAGACACGTGGTATTGGACTTGCCAACTCCTCAGCCACCTGTGATTTCAGATGAAACATCACTACAATCATTCCCTGTGTTCCACTCAGTCAGCTGACAGGCTTTTTTTCCAGGTTCCTTTCCTGCCTCACTCCACTAATTCCCACAGAAATCCCTTCTCACAGCGGGGTCCAGAGCTCCCATGGGTGTCCCTGACCATGGCAATGTTCTCAGGAGGGTCATTACCCTGTTGTAGGTCTGCCCTTCCTAAATTGGGCAACACTATGGAAAACAAGCTCATGGAAATGATGCAGCACCAAGTGGCATCAACACAAACCCAGAGAGAAGAACCTTCCCACAGACCTTGCCTGTCACCTCTGTGCTGGGGACCATTATTGCTGATAGGGATCCCTGTGTGTGCTTGCACAACTCCATCAGGATCACTCACATCCACAGAGGGAAAGGAATTGCCTGTTAAACAACTGCTCACTCTGTCCCTCTATAACCTGGTGTCAGCTGCTCATCAAGCAACATTGAATTCCCACTCCTATGAAGATTAACAGAGGGCATCTTTCCCTCCCCTCCTCTCCCCTCCTCTCCCCATACACTGTTCTCTGTGTGAGGTACCTTGCTGTCTATCCTGACAACTTCCCAAATTTTCCCTTCCATTTTTGAAAGTCAGTCATGAACGACCTGAGAATTTCCCTTTCAACTGAGTTGTTTTAGGAGAAGCCCTTTAATTCCCCCTGGGAACTGAAGCCATGCTGTTGGCTGGGGTTCCCTGCCTGCTCCTGTCTTCTCCAACTGCTCCTCCACCATATTTCTGAGCACATTTGCTCTCCTCACCCAATACTCTCATTTCTGAGCATCTCCTGAGGCCAGAGGGAGATGGTTGTCCCTGGCTCTGAAGACTCCACTTTGCTGCAAGAGCTGACAGGGATGAGCTGTGACAGATCTTCCTCCTTCCCACATCTGCAGCTGAGAGGAGCCTGTGCTGGAGCCCCCAGACCCCCACTCAGGTAGTCCCCAGGTATTTCAGTGTCGAATGGAAGAGCAAAGGAGAGATTCAATCCGTGTTTATTTTGAAATGATCTCTGGAAACACCCCGTGATAGCAGCTCCAGGAACTCCTTCCCTTTTGGCAGTTGCAGCTCCTCTCAGAATAAACAGGTAAGTTACAGGCCTTGGGGGGATTGGAAAAACCACTTGTCCCTCAATCATTTTTCCACTTTCCAGCTACTACACAGCACAAAAAGACTTAAATGTTATTTATGTTCCTGGAGACTTGGCAGCGTGGGGCTGTGCTCATAATGGGCTATGTTTTTGGGACTTGGGGGAAGGGGGGAGAAATTTCCACTCATTTTGTATAATTATGATATAGAAAATATTTGTAGATCATGTTTTTGGACCGTAACTAATGTGCTGTTCAGTCCTGGCTCCTACGTGAGCCTGACACGTTTGCCCCCTGACTGTGGGGTGTGGGGGGGGGATATTTACACCCTGATGGCTTTTCAGTGACATCATGGAGCAAACTCAAGAAGATTGCAGTTTTGGGGCTGTTCTTCATCACCTGCTTTATCTGGAATTCCCTCTGCCACGAACAAAACAAACCACCAAAGAAAGAAACACCCCCAAAAATCCTCAGCTCACCCACGTGCAAGTTTTGGTTTGGGTTTTTTTTTCATCTTGTCCTGGTTTTGGTTTTCTGATGTGTGGGGAAGTCAGTGGTGAAAACCCCTGGGGAGAAGGTCTGCATGGCTACCTGGGTTGGCCAAATTTTATTAAAATTTACTTCTGGCTGCTCAGATGTATGATTTTGTTAATTTGCTGCTGCCTTTTCCTGTATCTTGGATCTACCTCCATCAGTGCAGTGGGGAAAAGAAAGTGTCTTGTGTTACAGGGTTCAGGATTACAGGATTCATCACCTGGCTTTCAGAAGGAGCTTCAAAGGGAAAGGAATTACTAAAATTTACTAAACTCCACTCCCAGAATACACTTTTCCAGGATTACTCCAGGTAATCCTGAGCATCCCTGTGGAAATGCTGATCAGCTTCTCCCACCAGGTCATTGCTGATCCTTATCTACCTTGGGACAAGGAAAGAGAGCTGATTCAAATGGGCAGCAAAACCCAGGACAGACTGAAAGTTCCCTCTTTCTCATCCATATAAATTTCCCAAGTCCTGTTCACCCTGCCCAGCCAATATAACTGCTTTTTTTTCTGGCTCCCAACCATGAAGACAGAAGGAATGAAGAACTTCAGAGCAGAGCAGCTTTCTCAGCTTTCCCCATTCAATTAGCAATGCCCACAAATCCCACCCATCTGATTAAACCCATAAAAATAATATCTTCCCACCTCACCAGCTTGCTGTGCCCCCTAAATTAAAATAAACAGTTCCAGGCTTGACTTTTTTTTGTTCACTGTAATCATCCTGAATCGGTGGCTCCAGCCTCCCTCACTGGCTTCTGTAAAAATAGTTCTCCTTTACTGCTAAACCAAAGCTTCTTTATCCAGCCCCGAGTGCACAAATGCTGCTCTTATTTACACAGAGAAATTACAAACAGGCTCTGGATTCTTTGATCCCAAATATTCCAAGAGCTCCGAGTTCTGCTGGTTCTGGCTCCAGGAATCAGGGGGGTGACAGTGGGGCTTGTCCTGGTTAGGGAATCATGGAATATCCTGAGCTGGGAGGGACCCACAGGGACCATCCAGTCCCACTCCTGGCCCTGCACAGACACCCCAACAATCCCACCCTGTCCAAAGGCTTCCTGATTGTGGTGGAAAAGGTCCAATTTTAACAGTCAGAGGATTTATTTGGGCAAAGAACCTTGGGAAAGAGGAAAGCTCGTTGTCCCACTCTGGTGCTCTCAGGACACTGAGCACTGGTCACTTATTTTGGCATCCAGAAATGGATCTGCTCCTGTTGGCCATGGATCTGGGCCTGGTGCTTGGCTGATCTGGGAGGTGAAGGAGGTTTTTGGGATGCAACCCACCTGTAACTGGTTTTCCTAACTCAGGGATTGGCAGAACCCGAAGTGTGTTGTGTAGACTGGAGAAGTGGAATGGTTTGAGGGCTCTGCAGAGCCTGGCTCTGCTGTGAGCTCCTGGTTCTGCTGCAGCACTGGTGTGACTGGAGAGAGCAGCCAAGGCAGCCCTGGGAAAGAGAACCACAAGGAAAAGTGCCCTTGAGCAGAAGCTTTCACTAAAAATGTCATTTTGGATTCTGTCTGAAATATTGCTGGATAAATGAAAATGAAACAAAACAAAAAACCCACCAAAATGGAAAAGAAACCAACAGGGAACTGCCATTCTTTGCTATTTTATCTCCACTTCTAACTGTTTCAAAATGTATTTTAAGTGTCAAAGACTGGAGGAGACCAGGAGAAGGATTCTTTTCTTAACTCTTTTTTTCCCAACCCCAAACTTGACTCCAAGAAAAGGGAATTTAGGGAATATTCCCCAATCTGAAAATGTAGAGGCGTATTTTCAATTTCTAGATGCCAAATGGATGCAAATACTTCCTCCAAAAGGAAATTCAGAGTTGATACATCAAACCCATTTATTTTTCTGCTTTATCTCTGCCTCAATAAACCAGATCCTTAACAAAGAGCCAGGATTTTCCCTAAGAGTTGGGAAAATTGTGAACCCAGGGAAATTTTCCCCATGTTTCCCTGATATATTACAGTTGAACTGTTGCAGGGTTGTTCAGATTGTCCCTGCCTTTGCTTTCTTGCTTTGCTCTCCCTTTTACTGGGAATTTTGTCCACAGTGGCCTTCCCATGGGTTTTGCCTGGGAGTGGGAGGATAACCCAGCCAACAGATTCTGCAGAAATGTTTCTTTGCAAGATTTGGTGGTGATTCTGTGATTCATTACACAGGCAGGGTGAGCTCTTATCTCCTGGCCTTGACATCTCCAGCCTCTGCTGGGGTGAGGGCTGGATTTAGGGAATATATTTTTCAAATCCTTCCTGGACAGATTGCCAGGCAGGACCTGACTTAGTGCATGGCCTTGCAGGCTACTGGTTTTGCAAGTATTTAATGGGGCTTTTTATTGTTACTAATATTACTGAGCTGCATGTGAGATGCTGGGCCAAATCCTGTGTTAATGCTGGCCTCAGCCAGCAATAATCCCAGCAGTTTTATGGGAGTTTGCTACTGAGCAAGGCCAAAGAAAAGGGAGTTGGGTTTTCTCCCCAAGCCTATATCCCTGGAACCAAATGGAAAGACATCCCCCAACGAGGGGAGCTGTGGACTGGGGCTCTGAGCAGAGCCCAGGAGCTTCCTGGTTTTGCCATTCCCCAATTCCCTCTTCGGGGCAGTGTGTGTCTGTGTCTCCATGAGAGAGATGAACAGATAAGCTCCTTATTCCTCACGAAGACTGTGCCTGATTCATAATGCCCTGACCAGGATCCCTCACTCTCTCCTTTCTCCCGAGCTCCTGTCTGATAACCCTCATTCATCTCCCTTTACTCACACCCTGCCAACCCTCCCTGCTCTGGAGAACAGGAGGACCCTGCACAGCCAGATCCCATTTTATCTTGGTTCATGGATCTCTCCTTATTTATTTAAACCTGGCTGCCTCCAGGCTCAGGAACGATGCTGCTGCCCTCAGCATCAAGGTCCCTGCCAACAACAACAAGCTCCATTTAGTCTGCTACAGCTTCCTACAGAGAATTGTTTTCTCACTTTACTCCTGATCCTCAGTCCTTTAAAAATAGGCAAAGCCTAAAAATTATCCCCAACAGGCTTTTGCATTCATCCACTTTGAAACAAAGCCTTTACACATGTTTGTTCTACAGGGTCCCACTGATTTTTCCCCTTACAAACTTTTCTCCCATTGCTTTTTCAAATCCAAGTCTTTTCCTTCAAGGGCTTTTTATATATGAATGTGAAAGGCTGAAAGGGGAGAGGGAAAATTACAAAAAAAGAAAAGATAAATCCAATGTATTTCATTTATTTGATTACTGGATCCTTATTTATGCATCTACAAACATATCAGGACAGATGCTCTGTTTTAATCTTGCAATAATTGGCTTTGGAAAAACAGTAGCTCATAATAATAATATTGTGAGTGGCCAGAATAAAAAGAGCTGTTTGAGTGATGGGGCAATTAATCATGTGTGTGTAGGCTCGTGCAGCAGTGCCAGGCAGGGAAAAATCATCTCCTCTCCATCTCCTCCTGCCTTCAGAGCCGCCTAACTGGCAGTCAGAAGAGAATATCTCACTCCTACATTTACCTGTCCCCCAGGCAGAGCAAGGCCCCCGTGGGTGCTCTGGGTGTTTATAAATAAACCATATCTGAATAACTAACTCCTGACACTTCCTCTGTCCTCAACAACGTGGCAATGAGCAGCCTGGAGGGGACAGAGGCCGTGGTGGCACCATGGAGAGGATTCAGCCTCCTGTGCCTGCTGTCCTGGACTGTCCCCAGCCTGGAACAGGGAACCTGGAGCTGTTGGAAAACCCCAAACAACTTCCTGACTCCTTGTTTTTGGTAGTTCCTCCTAAGCCTGGGTGTGTTTCCTGATCCAACTCATGGTTCAGCCTCCAAGGAAGAGAGCTGACCCAAGAGAGGGGAGGATTGGAGCATGACAGAGACATAGCAGAGATGGGTCCCACTGATCCATCAAACCTTTCCTCAGGGGAAGCACAGCCTGGGAGGACTTTGCAGTGGCCTTGTGCTCCCCAGCCTCCCTCTCTCCAGCAGTACCACAATGAAAATCACAACAAGGCTGCTCTGCCTGCAGGTCACTGCTTTGTAGCAAGGGTTGCAAGAGGAAATCCATGTCCTGCTGACCATGCCCCGCTGGGAAGGGAGGAGAAGGCAAATGCTCCTTCAGCTGCAGCTGCTGGGGGACAGCTCCAAGTCAGCAGCTCTGGCTGAACTCATTGGAGCTCCTCTGTCTCTCTCAAGTGCAAAGGTCCAAGTGATTGTGGTGTTTGGTGCCTCCAGCCACTCTGGAAGATGGTGAAACTTGAGCTCCTCGGCCTCCCTTTGTACTTTGGAAATGTTACTTTTGGGAAAATGTCCTCGCCACGAGTATGTCTGGTCAGTCACAGGATATGATTTCATGGTTGGGCTTAAACTGATCTTAGTCTACTGCTGCTGAAAGGGCAGATCCTGCTCTTCCTTCTGCCTCCAGCTGCAGAGTCCCACAGCCTCCCCTCTGCTCAGCTTCTCACAGGACCATGGCCAGGTCTGGGAGCAGATCCAGCCAAAAGCCAACCCTGTTCCCTGGCCAGGCACTGGGAGCTGTAACAGAGAAAGCAATGGACCTATTTGGGATCCTCCAACCTTAACCATATGATCTCTAGGTCATCCTTTATATCATTTTGAAGAGCATGGAATGCCATTATTATAATTTCCCTGCATTGTGTCTGTGACCTTTATGCTTTCAGAGAGAAGGTGTTTTCTCTCCTACCTTCTGCCCCTCTCACAGGATGGGTCAGGATAAACCCACCCCAGTGGGTGATATGGTCTGATCTCCCTGCTCAAGCAGGATCATCTGAGAGTACATTGAAATTCTCACACATCCTCCAAAATCTCAACATCCTGCTGGAGACATCAACAAGCCTCCCAGCTCCAAGTGGGCAATTGTGGAACTTGAACTCTCCCAAAACTCCAAACAGACAAGATAAATACATTTAGCTCACAGCCCTTCCTTTTCACAAGCCTCCTGTATTAGTTTCTGTGGGGTGGACAATCCTCTGCTCACATGGGAACCTCTTGGGAAGCAGAACTCCTGCTGGAACTCGATCACTGACTCCTGATAAACTGTGTCAATAACCTGGATCACTGTTGTTTTCAACTGTGCTTCCTGGAAGCTGACCTTTGGAGCAGCATGATGGCATTTTTGGAGCCATAATCAGATAATTAGCAGTGGCTTTTCAATCAGGCAGATCCTTAGAAAGGGAACATTGTATTGGGGAAAGTCCAATGGAAGGAGAACTGGTGACTAAAAGGGGTCTTTTCCAGCAGTTACAGCATCTCTTTTATCACAGGATCTTGACATCTTTTGTAACTGACGGGGAGTTGTGATTTGGTTTTGCTTTCTAGGGGCTGGAGGGAACCTGGGCTTTCCCATCTCACATCTCGAGGTGGTGCCACCGAGTCTGTGATCCTGATATTAAAGATAATTTAAAAACTCATTCCCAACCATGATTTCCCATTCCACACGCACAGTTGTCATCTGGATGCAACAATCCATAAAGGCAGCAATGCCTCTGGAGGGTTCCTTTGACTGAATGCTGTGGAGGAGAACTTTGTCCCTGGTTATCCCATAGGAACAGGCTGAGCTGGAGCAGCTCAGAGAACTGCTTGTTGGATTGCATGTTGAAAAGTCTGCCCCAGAATGAAAGTCCTTTCAAAATACAGGCAGTATATCCGAGGTGAGCCCACCAGAAAAGAAAAATAATACAGAAAGTAGCTTTGAAAGACTGGGCAAAGGTCTGGAGGAGCCACAGTTTTCCTTCCCTGCAGTAAAGCGTGGCTAAAACAACACAAACTCCTAGGGCTTACTAATTTTTCAACCCAATATTTTCATATAATTTGTGTGCTTTATAAGCCTTGGAAAACCCACAAGAGGCCACACATTTCTGATGTAATCGTCTTTGAATTCAACAAAGACCATTACCATGTCAATGAGGGGGATGGTTTCAAAGAGCAGAGGGTGGTTTGCAGAGCACCCAGAGGGGATTTTCACTGCAGCTACTGAAATAATAAACTCCTCTTTCCCCCTCCCTTCCAAATTTTGGCTCCAGCTGGAGACATTTCAATAGTTTAGTTCTAATCACAGATAATTCTTTTTTTATTGTGTCATTTGGAATTCTGTTATTCTACATAACAAACGTTGCTATGTTACTGGAGCAGAAAGTCTAAGCTTTAGGTGAGGTCAGTTTGAGCACAACCTCTTTGCATTTTGGCCCCTAAGGATGTTCCATGTTTGGGGTGGAGGTTGCCTTTGTTCTGAGGGGCTATTTCATGGAAATGGCTTTTCTCTCTTCATTTATCCCAGTTTTTCTGCTCTCTGTAAGCTGCGCTGATTTTTTTTTTCCAAGCTTTAATTAAAAGAGGTTAATCACTTATGCTGAAAACTGTCAAACACTTCTGCATGGGAATATTTGTATGCAGAAATCCCACAGGCTTACACTGAGCTATTCATGATGCAAAGTATTTTATAGACATTCAGCTTTTGCACGTTTGGGACCTCACGTGTGCCCTTCTAGGAAGCTGAATAAAAGGGAAGGCAGGAGGTAGGAACACCATGATCAAGCTGCATCCAACTCCTACAACTGTAGAACAGGAAAAAGAAAAAAGAGCAACAAAAGTTTTGCTGCAAATGCTCACCTTGGGTACAGCCCCTTGCAAAATGCTTTGGGGTGGAATATTCAAAGATATTCCAGAGCTAAAGTTGCAAGTTGAAAATAACAGCTCAGGGTGAAGGAGTTGAAGAGCTGGAGCTCCCTAAAAACAAGTGCCTTGGCACTGTGATATGTATGTTCTGTGAAGAAAAGAAAGTATTGGAGCCCTTTCCCTGTTGCTCACTGAACATCATGACTGTGGTGATGAGAGTCTAGTTTTTTAGGGAGTGACCTCACCCTGCTCCCTCTGCAAATGCCCCCTGAAGCTCCAAACTCAGTGAAGCTCCAGGTCACGTGGAGTTTCCAAACAGATGTCAAAATGCCTTGGAGAGAGGGATAAATTCTCATTAGGGAAGGAGCCTTGTCACCCAGCTTGGTCTGGCTGCTGGGGGCAGGATTTAATGGCCAAAACCTCGATGTCTGCTGCTCTCTGAGAGCCCTGAGGTGGCCCAGGTGTGTGTGTGGGATGGCAGACGTGATTTAGGAGGTTATATGATCCCTGTGATTTCACAGGAGATTCCAGACCTTTCCAAAGTGGCTGGAGAGCACCAGGGACACCCTGGGAATGAAACCCCACCTCATCTTGGAGATGGTCGATGGGCCAAGACTGAGTCACAGAGAGACAAAACCTTTTTGTGGGGGGTTTAGAGGAGGGAAAAGTGTTTTCCTCTCATTTTAAGAAGATGCCTCTTGTAGGGCTGAAAAACTTGCAGCTCACCAGAGCAGAACCATTAAGGGTTTATTACAATTGAGTTTTATAACACACGTTCTAATAAGTCCTCCAAGAATGTGGCTGTATGCAGTAATCATTTCATAAATATTAATACAGCATTTAGAAATGGGGCCTTAATTTAAAGTGTTACCTTTTTATTAGCAAGTGCACAGTTTAATTACTGCAGTAAAAATATAGATTAGTTAAGCTTTGCTGCTGTTCTAATACCTGGGAACCAGCACCAGCCCAGCTTTAATAAGCAGCTTCTGAGGAGGTGAAAGAAATTCCTCTGGCTAGAGAGGCTGAGGGGGGAAGGTTTGCTGCTGGAGAGTGACTGTATTCTTTAACAAGGCTAGACTGTGGAATGACTTCTTCTTGCTGTCTGCATTTTTGTGTGCGGGTGTGTTAATTCACACACGGCTCCAGTTATTTCCATTAGGGATTGACAGGCTCGTTCTGGGCAAGCAAACAAAAATAAAGCACTGGGACATGCAACAAGCACAAAAGCTGCACTTGAAAGGGTTTGATTTCTTTCTGGTTGGGTTTAAAAAAGAAAAAAATTCTGGAAAAAATATTGACTCATTTTTTTTGTAAAATGGTTGTTTTCACTGGATTCCGTGCTCTTGGAAGCTCCTTTTTGTTGCTGTGGCATTTTTAGGTCACAGATAGAGCAGGGAGGAGGCAGGACACCATGTTTCCACCAGTGCTCAGATGGAGGGAACAAGTCAACCTTGGTGTATCAGTTTCCCAATGATTTAGATAAAAATAACAATCCTGGAGTCACTTCTTCTGCTGTTGTTCAGTTTATGGGCCTTGGGAAGAGACAGAGGCTCAGCAGTAGCTGTGTTTTAAGTCAGACTTGATTAGTACCCACTTTGGAGAATGGGAAAACACCCCACTGCCTAAAATCCCAGTGCCTCAAATCCCAGGGAGCTGCAGCATCAGCTCCTTTCTGA
This sequence comes from Serilophus lunatus, assembly GCA_013399895.1. Classification (NCBI taxonomy): domain Eukaryota; kingdom Metazoa; phylum Chordata; class Aves; order Passeriformes; family Eurylaimidae; genus Serilophus; species Serilophus lunatus. Next base: position 868,044 of record VXBA01001643.1, on the reverse strand, counting down.
GCCCAGACACTGCTGACACTTCTGCAAAGAAAGGATAATTCCGGCAAATAGGATGGGAGAGGGAAAGGAGGGACCACATCCCTGCCTTGCAAGAGCAGATTTGAAGAGCAGCCCACTGAGGACCTGCTCTGAGATCACTGAGCAGGGCTGTGGCCAAGCCAAAAGCTGAACTCATGTTCATTTAGTCCCTGTCTAGCAAGATAAGCTGGTCTGTGACAGAGCCCACGGGGGTGAGGAAAGCTCTGTCAAGGCACTTGCAGCTCCTCCTGCTATTTGCAGCCCCCTTAGTCTTGTGATTTATTACAGTTCTTGTTTTGCAGACCCAGTGTCCTCTGGCCAATGCAGATTGAAAGGTTTGGAGCCATTGCAAGTCACACCCTCCCCCTGGAAGTCCTGTGAGCACAGAGCCTGAGCTGTGTCCTGACACCCCAGTGTGGTTCTGGAGAGCACAGAGCTGGGATGGCAACAACCACCTACAGCTGGAGGCCTGAGGGGATTCTCACACTTGGTGTCTGGAAACAAGGGCAAACCCCCTCTTTGAATCCTAAAAAAATCCCCAAAAAACAAAATGAAAGCTCTTATAGAGAGGAATTGGAATCTTGGAATATCCTGAGCTGGAAGGGACTCACAAGGATCATCCAGCCCAATTCTTGGCCCTGCCCAGGACACCCCAACAATCCCACCCTGTCCCTGAGTGTTGTCCAAACCCTCCTGGAGCTCTGGCAGCTTTGGGGCTGTGATCAAACCCTGGGGAGCCTGGGCAGTGCCCAACCACCCTCTGGAGAAGGAAATTAGGGCTGAAGGACAGAGCCCAGTGAGCCACAGCAGAGGGAATTGGTGGAGCCTCGTGCTGTTGTGGAATGTCACCCTTTGCTTTCCTCTGGTGAGAAACTGTAAAGGAAAAGGGATGACAAGTAGCAATATCAAGAGACTGGTGCTGGCTCCAGAGTGAATCCTAAGCCTTCGTGAGAGACTGGATGTGGACAGAGAATCCAAGTGCTGTAACCTCTCCAGCTCTTCTGCACCTTACTGGGCCAAGCTGAGCAGCATTCCCAGCTGTGACACATGGATCATTATGTTGCCATGGCTGATTTCACAATTAAAAACAAATACAGCTTATGCTGCAGCCCATGTTATAAAAATAAATGGAGCTACTTTGCATAACAGCATAATTAGGGCCTAATTGCCAGCTGGTCTGTTAAACCATAAATTAAAACAAACAGCGTAATAAATTAAATTATTAGGAAGATATTATGGCTTGGGGAGGTGTTACACTGTGAGAGCTTAGTTTGAAGATCACAGAGCAAACCCAAGCCCAGCAGAGTCTCAGCAGCCCCTTCTCCACTCGTCTTCCTCACAACCCTGGGAATCATTCAAACAATTCGTCATCATCTTCTTTCCACTTGAGATCATCAGAGCACCCTCACACCACCACAGCCAGGCAGCAGTTTCCAGAGTGAAGAGATGCAGCAAATGAAATCACATAGAAAGGCACAGAGATAGAAAGGGAATATGGATTTGTATATCCTGACTTATTTCTTAGAGGGGCTTGGGGTTGGCAGTGGCACTGCTCCCAGAGTTTTCCTGGAAACTTTACCTTATGCTAAAAAATGATCCATCATTAAAGCTGATTGAAATTTTCAGCATTTATATTTCTGCCTTAGTTTCCTGCTGGTGTTGTTTGGCTGCCAGACACAGTCAGTGCAGCCTCACAACCTGGGCTGGCAGAACAAGGAATGATGCTGAGCATCACCTCCAATAGCCCCTTGTCTTGTCTGGAGTGTGAGAATCCCATCTCTGGGATGAGAACTCAACCTTTGCCATCAGTATACAGTCAACTTTCTGGAAATATGTCTTAAAGCTCGACACATACTGAGCTTTTCCATTCCTGTGTGATTGTTTCCTTCTTAGTCTCCCTTCAGAATAAGCTTTCCTGGGTATTTCTATTGGAAGCAATAAAACTGGCAAGGAGGAATGCCTGTCCTGTCAGGCAGCTGTTAAAAATGAACTTACTCAGGGAAATAACAAATTCAGGGCGAAAGCTGCTGAAAACAAAGCATAAAACATCTGCTGAAACGGAGCAGTGGAGATAAAAGTTCCCAGGCCACAGGTGTAGCCAGAGCTGTCCCAAAAACTGCTCATGTATTTTTACTTGTAAATGCTGTGATTAGAGCAGGACAGGAAAAAGGAGAGGAAAAGGAGAGGGAAAAAGAGAGGAAAAAGCCAACCCAAAGACAAGTCAGTGGGTTAGAAATGCTGAATCTTTTACAAACTCCCACCCTTCCCATGGTTCCATATTGGATTTGACAGGAGAGCTTATCCTTGTTTCACTGTGTAATTCAACTAAAAATATAAACTGAAACGAGCAACAATCCAAAGGTCCCTGGGACCCTCAGGGGAGTTGGAAACCTGAGGAAACAGCAGCTGTTGTACTGGAGAGGATTTGCAGCTCCCCTGGAACTGGATATTTGGGATATAGCTAAGGGTGAAGGTGGCAATTAGATGGAGAGATTCCAGCCAAAGGGATTTTGAGCAGAGGTTGGTGATCCTTGTGGGTCCCTTCCAACTCAGCATATTCTGTCATTCTGTGCTCCCTTCTTCCCCTCCCTGGCAGAGGATGAAGATAAAATTAAAGCTTCTCTAAACACAGGATTAGTCCTCTCCTAACACCCCAAACTCTTGTTTTTTGTTTTTTTTTCCCCTCCAGAAATATCCACGAGTCTCAGTGATTCCCCAGTTTGGCTGCATGGGAATGACAGCAGGCACAGCCCTGCTGGCTCCTGGAGTGGATTGTTGTTGCAGCAAGTTACTCTGTGCTAACAGAACCCACTTTGTCAGGCAGCCACAGGGTTGGCAGCCTCTTCCCCCTGCTCGGGCTGTGCCAAGCCCAGGGCAGCCTGTGGAGATAGGCCACTTGATTTACTTCACAGTTATTCCTTGCAGGATGAAGGAAAACTAGAGAAAGGAAATGAAAAGCAGACTTGGATCACTGAGTCAGCACAGACACACTTGCTCACTGCCTGCTGGGTCATTGGTTGGCACTGGCAGAGCTCCACTGGTGGAAGTTTATAGGCTGTGTTAGAAAGCCTTTTGCCTGGAGTGGTTATCCTGAGAAACGTGGGAGCAAATCAATCCAGGCAGGGTGGGGAGGATGCTGTGAGGATTAAGGAGCCCTTTGTGTCGCCTTTTAACCACTGCTCGTTATTTAAGACAAAGGGAAATATCTGCAGCCAGAACCAGTAAATCAGTGTAACTTCCCCAGCCTTCCCCTGCTCCCTGCAAGTGTCCCACGAGCAGCTCCTCTTATCCAGGCTGTTATTCCAGGACTGGCACCGTGGTCTCATCCCCTCTCTGGGTGGGGACCGGCTCCCCCAAGCCTGGGTGAGGATGGTGGTCTGTGGGAGGATGTTTCTCTCTCCTGAAGGAATAGCAGCTCTGGGGATGACAAATTCCACATGCAAACTGCTGTCCAGTGTCCAGCACATGGGGCCAGCTGAGCATCTTCCAGGGCAACAAGGATTAAGGATGAGGATTTAGAGAACATTTGGTATGAGCAGAGCAGCAGGAGGAGGGAGGTGCTGGGAGCTTGTTTAATATATACCAAATGTACACCAGACACAGCAATACCACCACTCCATGTCCTTTCCATACAGTCCCACTGCTGCTTTTTCCTTTTTCCCTTCAGCCACAGATCTTCCCAGTTAAACAGATTATTGAACAACTGGTACCTGCTGTGCTTCCCTTTGCTTAGAGCCACATCCATCTGCCTGCAGATGATCTAATCTCCTTAGTTCTGGGAGCAGAGTTTTCCTGTGGATCAATCCTATTTGACCTGAGTCTCTGGGAGTGCAGGGAGCATTCCCACCTTTGTCCTGGGCACTTTCTGCAGAGCCATGTTGCCATTCACGTTTGTTTTCTGTTCTCTTTGGCTTCTCCCATCACTCTCCTCCCAGGGCTGAGCGTCAGCACTTCTGGCACAGGAGGAGAACTAATGACTTTGGAAGGTCCTATTTCATGTAAAGTTTATCTCTTCCTGACTGACAGCAAAGTGGACCCTTTCCAAAAGCTTCAGGTTAGTTTCCCTGCTTCCTGATGTCCTCTTATGTCAGACACAAGATTTATTCTCCTGCCAATACCCAGAAGGTTTGGATCACAGAACACTCCTCTTGTGCTCTGCCTCTCCTCAGCTTTGATGGGCATGTGGGGATTAAATGGACACTTTCTTCCTTGGGAGAAAAAAAAAAGGGGATTTTATTTTAACGTGTTTGCTCCATCCATGAGAGAGGAGCAAGAGAAATAGAGGAGGAAGGATGCGAAAGAAAGATTTGAAAAATCATGAGCGAAGTTAGAGGCAAAGAAATTGAATAAAGGATTAATAAAAGTCAATGAGAAATGAGAAAATTGATGAAGATCTTGAAATATCCCATGGAAGAAATTCTTCCCTGGGAGGGTGGGCAGGCCCTGGCACAGGATGCCCAGAGAAGCTGTGGCTGCCCCATCCCTGGAAGTGCCCAAGGCCAGGCTGGAGCCACCTGGGACAGTGGGAGGTGTCCCTGCCCATGGCAGGGGGTGGCACTGGATGGGCCTTAAGATCCCTCCACCCCAAACCATTCCAGGATTCCATGAAACACAGGGAATAACCAGAAGGCACCATGTTCTCCCTTCCCTGTTGATGCAGAAGAAATCCAGAAAAATCTGCAGTTCCTAAAGCCCCCCTTGGAAGGGTAACACAATAAAACAAGATAAAGGAGGGAGCCAAGACAAACAGAATGGACCTACTTTCAACATTTATTCATATATATTTTTTTAGAAAAAGAAAATACAGACTAAGCACATAAATGGACAAGACTTACTTAGCTAAGTCATTTTTTTCCCTCCCATGCACCACTCTGGAAAATAAATAGTTTTAAAAAATATGGAGTTTTTTTTCTTTTTTCAATCCAAGGCCCGTATGTACACTAACAGCAAACCTTTAAGAGCTACATTTTTGCCTTTTTTCCTTGCTGTAATTATGGTCTCATTAAGATTCCAATAAAAAATAGTCAAGAAAACCATTTTTTTCTTCTTCTTTTTTTTTTTTTTTAGAGAAAACAGAAGTGCCCACAGTGTCTCTCTACATGTTACGCTTTTAAAATATTTGCATTTGAAATTCCTCACTGCAAATAATTCCAAGCCAAATGTAAATATAACACTTAGATTACTCCCAGAAGAACATTCTTTTGACCATTAATCCCTTCAATTCGGAATCAAATTTTTCCCTCTCTCTCTCTTTTTTTCCCCCTTTTTCCCCAGGACTGTAATTTCACTGTATTGACTGGATCCTGCAATTGGACAATTGGCAATGTGTGCTGGGAAAAATAGATGTATTTTAGAGCCCAGTGGAGATCCCTTGGTGTCCTCTGCCTGCTCCTTGTCAAGCTCTCTGTCAGCTCTTGCTCTGCCCATGGGGACACAGGGCTGTTTGTTATGACAGAAGGACTGGATGAGGTTCCTGGCAGGATGGTGAGTGGATTATGAGCTTCCAGGGATGAGAGACAAGGTGCATTAACATGCTCAGCTTAGCAGGGAAGCAGAGAAAAACAGGGAGCTAGAAGCTGGTAGGAATGTCATCACTCCTGCTTCCCACCTTCATTTTCCCAGGACAGAGACAGGAGAGGCAGGAGAACAATCCAAACCTTTCAAGGCAAAGCTCCTGTGGAATACAGGCCAAAAGATTTCACCCAAGACCTTCTGTTGGAGCAAATCTTCCAAAATCAGAGCAAATCCTTCAACAAGGACACCACGTGTTGGAGCTCCCACCATCTTCCCAGCTCATTTTAAGGGGAAATGTTTCTGAACCAAGAGACAGTGGGTTGAGATTAGATTTTAGGTAGAAATCCTTCCCTGTGAGGGTGGGGAGGCCCTGGCACAGGGTGCCCAGAGAAGCTGTGGCTGCCCCATCCCTGGAAGAGTCCAAGGCCAGGTTGGAGCCACCTGGGACAGTGGGAGGTGTCCCTGGAACTGGATGAGCTTCAAGGTCCGTTGAACCCAAACCATTCCATGATTTAAATTTGTGCCAACATTACCCCTCCTCTCCTTTCCTGGCAGACCCCAGAGCAGAAGTCCAGGGCAGTCCCACCCAGGGTCGATGCCGAGGGCGATCAGCTCCCGAATTTCACTCTGGGTCTGTTACTGATGCAGAGAAATGAAAGACCTGATCCAGAACCTTCTGCACAACGTGTTTATTGGTATTTGCGTAGTGCTTTGGTCCTGGCCCTGTCCAGAGGGGGATCTGAGTGTTTGAACAGAGCATTCCCCAAACAGCAGCTGGATCCCACAGCCAGCGGCGGGATCCGACAGACAATGCACGTCTATGCACTCCCAGGCTGCCCTCTTCCAGCCCCCTCCTCTCCCACCCCTCAGGAAGATGGTTTATGAACTGTGTACAAATGTTTTCATTCAATGGGAGGAATGTTGTTTTCCTAAAATCAGGAATTAGGACTGGGGCTCGTTTCAGGAATTAAGGTGTTAAGCCTCAGGAATCCAACTGCAAAGACACTCAGCATCCAAGGTACAGAAATGCCAACCAGCAGGAATCTGGGTGCGGAGACTCTGCAATGTTAATTGGCTTTTCTCTTTTTTTTTCTTTTTTTTTTTTTTTTTTCAAGGATAGGTTTGTCCTGGTTAGTGGAAGGCATTTTGTGCACTCTCAGTTGAAGCAGCACTTGGAAAAAGGCCCTGGGGGACTTCTTTCCAGACCTTGTGTTCGTTGGAAGCAGTTGGGTTGGATCATCCAGCTTTGCCCCTGGTTTTTTCCCTTGTGGGAATGGAGTGTGGTGGTGTTGGCACAGGGCTGCCTCCCACCTCTGTGCCTGGGGTGGAATGCAGGGAGCACAGACAGATCATCCCAGGAATGCAGTGGGTGTTTCCTTGGGTCTTGTTTCTATGTTTTAATTGCTTTAAAAATAAGAGCAAGCGTGATTTTAATAATAAAAGAGAGGGGGGGGAAAAAAAAAAGCTGTGAAGTGAAGGGGAAATTAATTTGTAAGACAATGGAGCCGATTGCATTGCCCTGAGCCAAAGTCCTGGAGCAGCTTTCTCCACCTCTCCCGCTTTGCACTTGGCTGATGTGTATCTGCCAAGGTCTCTGCTGCCAAACCTCAGTCCCAACCTGCAGCTGCCACCCCTGCCCTGCTTAGGGACCACTCCAGGACAGGATGATGCATTTTCAGCCTGGACCTGTTGTTTCAGCCTCAGTCCTGAACCAGGCATAGCTCCCTCTGCCAGGGGTTTCCCTTTGGGATTTTAATGTCTCCATCTGTGATGCATTTTGCATAAAATATATACAGATAGATAAGCATCTTTTAAAGCATTTTCCTTGTTTGTTTGCTTTTCTTTCAGTTCTGGAGGAACCACAAACTATTCATTAACAGAAATTCCGGGATGCAAATTATCAGCTGAACTCACCAGCACAATTTAAATACATTTGCAAATGCATCGAAGCTAAATCAGACCAGCGTTTCTGTGAATTAGTGCTCAGGATTTTAGGCTGTTTGTTTCTTCTCTATGCAAAGGAAACACCAGCCTCTGTCCTTGGCACAGGGAAGATACAATCTCAGGAGACTCCCTGAGCTGGAGAGAAATCAAAGCCATTGGATTGGCCTTTTATTTGGAGACACCGATCCCTGCTTCATGTTTCAGATACAATTGCAACATTTGCCACGAAAGCTGCTTGGAAAAGATAAACTTCGGTTTCCCCACCACTACAAAATGTATTTATTTGTTGTCAGCAGCAGAGATTACCCTGTACACCAAGTCCAAAACACTCTCTCCAGCTTCCACCTCCCATCTCCAGTGGAGGCTTTTCCCATCCCTGCACCCGAGTTTCCTGATCAACTGACCCTTTTCCTTGGCTTTGGGTATTTCCTTCTGGATCCCTGCAGTTCCCTGAGATGGAGTCTAAGGGTGTCATGGATAAATTTAGTCTGTGGAGCAAATTTCTTTGAAATGAAAAGTCATCCACCAAGAGTAAGTGTTGTGAGCTCTAGAATTCCATTGTATAAAGAAAAACTTGAAAGCAGAGACCGTAGAAATCACTCAGAATTAACTGCAAGGCCAGTTGTGGGATAACCTCATCCAGCAGCATGCTCTGAGCACTCCAGTGCAGTCCTGAGGTTGAGGCACATTCAGAATCCCAGCAAAGCTGATGGGTCTGGTGGAAATGCTTGAAATAAAGCAGGTGAATGAGCTCTTGGATGGAGCAAGTCCATCAGATTGGTCCCTGGAGGCTTCACCCAAGCCTGCTGCTGTCTGGGGGTGTTTGGCTCCAGATGTCAGTCAGTGGAACAAAGAAAGGAACTCCACCAACATAACTCAGAGTGGCTGGAGAACTCCCTGTAAGGCCCAGGATTCCCCTGGCAGAAAGGTGGGAGAGAGATTCCTAGTTTAATCATCACCCCAAGCCAAGGCTGGTGGACAGGAGGAGGCTCCTGGCTGGGGGAGCAGAGACTGTAAATCCAGTCCGTTTCCAGAGTTTACTCAACAGTGCAAACAAAAATAAACGGGTGTCAGCTCGCCTGCTTAAAGAGGCCATGAAAGGTGACACTGTGTCACTAATCCCTTGTTGCCATTCATTAAATACATCCTCTGGGCTGTTAATCTTCACACCTTCCTTTGGGGGCCACCAGGCGACAAGCTGGGAGGTCTTGACCATGGCAGAGGATGGCAGCAGATGCCTAAGGTCAGCCTGAATAAGCAAAAACAAGAGCACTGGAATTGTAATAAGATCATGTGTGAAGAATGCATGTTAAATATTATCAAGTTGGTGAGGCAGGAGAAGAAGTAGCAGCCCAGCAAAGCCAGCAGAGGATATCCCGGAGTGCCCAGAGAAATCTGATAAGCCCGGATTCCCACTGCTTCCCAAATGGGGGATTTCTGTCAGTGTGGCAGCTCACAGCCTTGGCCAGGCTGGGCACAGCAACAGGGCTGGGGAAACCCTCGGGGCTGATGACAGTGGATCTCTCTGGCCTGACTGCAGCATAAAACATCCAAAGAAAAGGAATAAATGTGGATTGGCTTCCCACAGAAAGCAGGGCAGCTGAAGGAGGGCTCCCAGACAGCCAGGGTGGCAGGACAAGAGTGGACACAGAGACCTCAGATGGCCTCCAAGGGCAGGACAAGGTCCTCCTCACCTTGCTCGAGGTTACACCTGGATCAGAGTTAGTCCTGTGCATCCACCTTTTCCAGAACAGGTCTTTCTGGTTTGTGCTGGATCAGTAAGGCAGCAGTGATCACATCCAGGGCAATAAAACAGGGAAGGGCTGCCTGGGCTGGGATGAGTGGCTCAGATCCCAAACCCTCTGCAGTGCTGACCTTCAGGGGTCACAGAGGATTAGGAAAGGTGATGGTGTGTGCTGTACATGCAGACACTGCATCAAACTGCTCTTGTTCTCCCACCTCCCAGGCTGGGAGCTCGGGGCTGTGCCCTGTGAAGGGCCCTGGGGCTGTGTGTGATACAGGGGCTGGTTTATCCCTCCCTGGGCTGCTCATCCAACCAAACACACTGTGGATGTTCACTGCACTTGTGTGTTCTGGGCTCAGCTTATCTGGCTCATGCAAAACCAACCAACAAACACAAAGCAGGGGCTGGGAGTGGGGCTGCTGTGGGGACCTGCCCATGGGATGCCTGTGCAGGAATGTGGCACAGCTCAGGCAGGATAAAACTGCCTTTACTCAAGCAGCAGCTTATCAACCCCATCCTGCCTCCTGACCTGCTCTAAATGGAAATCTCTGAGCCCTTCCTGGGCTCGTGGAAAGGAGGTGAATATTTGGGACTAGAAAGTTTCTTCCTTCGGTAGGTAAGTTCAGCAATGGCTGTGCTGTGGTTCAAAGGATGATGGTGAGCCTGCAAGGCAGAAATTCAGCTGGAATTCTTTCCAGGGCTGCATCACCATCTAATTCTCTACAGGTGCTGTTGTTGTTAGTGTCTCATGATAAATAATCCAGACAAGTGGGTATTCTGTTACAACATTATCTCACTGCCACATATATCCACTTATTACTCACTGGCTTTCTGTGCTGCTGCTGAACCACAGCAAAATGCAGTAGCACTGCCCTTGTCTGCAAATGAGAGCTCAGACTTCACTGCCAAATACACAGAAAATAGGAATGACACCTGGCAGGGAAGAAATAATTCCTCCTGTCTCGTCAGCCGTCAGTCTGGGCATATTTTCCCATTTTCCCTTCGATACACTGAGTTGTCAGGGTGACTTTGTTGGGTGAGAGACAGAGGAACAACTCCTGACTCCCTGCCCCTTGTGTCCTGTGGAATTACTCTCCTCTGAAAGAGCTGCCACAGTATCCTTGAACTAAAAGGAAATCTCTCATTTGGCTCAAGGAGATGACAGCCAAGAAAGGACCCGCACTGAGGAAAAACACACCCTTTTTGTCACATTAAATTGACAGGAAATAAGATATTTGGAAGAATTAGCTTCCTGAGATCGACTGCACAAGGGAGAGATGGACAGAGGCTGCTGCAGCTGGTGGTGGCTCAGTGACCCTGTGGTGAAAGACAGGGAACTTTGCCTGGATTGAAGGATCCAGCATCATTTCCACATGGCAACGAACAGGCATCTCCCTCCCTTCCTTGGAGCAGAGCTGGGACCCAGACCCCAAAACACAGGAGCTGCTTTGCCACAGGGCCCTGGAGCTGCTGGTTTGGCTCCCCAGGACATGTTTGTCCATGTGCTCTGCCACCAGAATGTATCTGTGTTCATTTTAACAATAAACCCCCCAGCACACAAGCCCCATCCTCACAAACCAAGGCCCTATTTACTGTTTGTCTTTGCTGGGAACATATGGTTCCACTTTCTTGGGCTGATGGTCTCCAGGGTTAATGACATGTGACCATATGGCCCAAAGCAAAGAGTGATGGGACCAACGTGCAGGACAATTAATCTGGGGGGAAACAAAAAGAAAAGTAAGAAGAGAAATACTGGAACGCCTCCTCCCTTTCCCCATAAATGTCAGATCCTCGGGCTGCCATCTAGACAGATGTTGTTAACATCTGGGAAGATGTTAAGTGCAGGCTTTCTTTCTCCTTTTTACATTTAAATGCTCCAAATGTAAATATCAGGCATAAAAACATTTATAAATGACACTGTGTCTTTCCCCCTGCCGAGGCTGTGGTTGTCTCCACACCACTTCCACCTCGGCTTTTAAGGGTTTTCCAGTGACACACTCCCAACGTGTCCAGTGACAAATGATGTAACGTGTTGCTGGACCCGGGGGGCAGTTTCAGGGGAGCCCTGGGTTTCCTTAAGCTCAGCACGAGAGGTTTGTGTCCAAGGAACTGAGCAGCACAACAACCCCTCCCTACACACCACAGGGCACCTCGGGGCATCTACCCACTGACACAGCGAAGGGCCAGGAGTTCTCTCACACCCTCTTTTACACCCTTTTTCATACACAGCTTCATACCCTCTTTCACACCCTCCCCATGGACTTTGGCCTCTCTCTTAGCAGAGAACAGGCACCTCTGAGAGATATTCCACAACCCCGAGGGTTTGGGGGGATCTGGGCAGCTCAGAGCCCTCTGTGCCTCCAGGCTCATTAAACGTGCCCATGGATTTGTACAAGCCAGGAGCAAATTGGGCTCAAACTCCACTCTGGAAAATCCAGCCTCCATCCTGCAAATGCTTTGTTTGGGGCTTGGTTTGAAGTCTCTGGCAGAAACAACAGTTTCACTGGTGTCACTGAAAGGAAGGATTTTCTTTAAGTCTCTGGCCACAGTTTTACACTGGTGACACTGAGGGCAGATAGAGTTTTGCTGAAAGAAGAGTGCTTTTTGGAGCATTGCTTATTTTGTTTGGGGCACTAATATAAACTGTGCTGGCAAATCCTTTCTCCTGTAGGCAAAGGTTAAGTAGTCCATTGATTTAATTGGCTTAAAGTTAAGTAGGTGTCTACAAGATTAGAGCCCGAGAGCAGCCCTTCATTTCAAGCTGGCTTCCTTCTTCCTCTGACATCACAAAAATCTGGGGCATTTTTTTCCCCCCAGCTTTGAAACTTCAACATTATCTTTCGTCAGCATCTCAAAAGTTGGCAGGGGGATGCAAAGCAAGGGTTCTACAATGTGTTCAGCTCTTGTTCCTGCATTGCTCAGCCAGCTTCACCCACTGTCTGCAAACAGCAGAAGACACATTTGTCCTGCACCACGAGCACGTCTGAGTGAACATGAGGAGCAGCTCAGCTCACGGGCTGAGAATATTGAAGGCTGATATTCCAAGTTTTCACCCTGTTTTTGTGATGTTTGCCCAGATCATATAGAGACCACAGGGAGAACTCTGGGGAAATATGAGACATAAAATGGGCAGAGAGTGTCACAGGCTCTTTGAGATGCTTTGAGCAACATCCACCACGCCAGGATTTGCTGTAAAGGATCATCCAGCTCAGTGAATCCCCCCACAAACTTATCACCCTCTCAAATTTTGGGAGCACATGAGAATAAACAGCACTCTAGTGCTGGAAAACACAAAAGGTTAAAGCAGGAATCCAAAAGATGAGGAAAAAAAGGCTTTAAAAGGCTCTTCTCCATCATTTTTACCAGTTTGAGTCTGTGCCTTATCACTGCCAGAATAAGAAACCTCCCAGCACAGGGACAGTCACCTCCAAATCCAGGGACCCAGTAACTGGAAGGCATCTGCTTCAAGTTAGATGTAAACTATTTCACAACCTCCCCCCCTCCTTCTTACTATTTTTGGTAATTTCTGAATACTCTAGAAGGTTGTTGGATTATAAATGTTTATTACATATGTTTGTAATGCATGCCTGGATCCCCAGGGCATGTTTAATATTAATATATTAGATTATATGATTAAATGTTTATTGAAGACATCTTAGTGACGTGCAACTTTCCATTGCAGCAGGTTTGAAAGGGAAGGTTGGCATTAATTTAGTGCTTCAAAGTTCCATCCATGTTCTTCATCATCCTGTTCAGGGCAGAAACACTGGATGAAGAAACAGGTAGGTAGGAATGTCTTCCTTCCCTCCTTAGGCAGTGTCTCTCCAAAGGAAGTTCCAAGGACAGTTCAAGGGAGTGAAAAGCACTCCATCAAAGTCTCCCACTGAAATCAGGGCATTTTAATTCATCTCCTTATGCAATAAACTCCTCAGAATGGGAGTTCCCTCTGTTTCCACAACACACTCCAGAATGAAATTCTGGTTTTGTCTCTCCCTTAAAGGCTCCCAGTAAATAAAATAAATAAAGATAAAATGGAGAGGTCTGGAAGCAAACACAGATTATATTTTGAGAGATATTTAGATGTTAAAAATACAGATAAATGCATTATGTGTTTGGCCACAAAATTAATCAGGTTCCTAATTCCTGCGATTTAATCTTCAAGGAAAACTTTGCAAGTGTCACTAAGAAAAACTCTCCACCTCTAAGAACTTATGGACCTCCAGTGAATTTGTCCCTTAATTTATGCTGCTATAACTGTTATGGAATTGGAGGAAAGCTTTGCACCAGTAATTGCTGTGTGCACATGTGGGTTTTTAAGGATATTGCTCCTGATGACCCCCACTCTGGACACCTCTGGCTGCAGGATTTCATGGGAGAAATGGCTTCAAATTGCACCAGAGGAGCTTTAAATTAGATATTAAGATGTTTTTTTCCACAGAAAGGCTGTCCAGGGAAGTTCTGGAGTCCCCATCCCTGGAAGTGTTCAAACAATGTGTGGAGGTGGCACCTGAGGCTTTGGTTTAATGGTGAACACGGTGGTGCATCACAGAATGGTCTGGGTTGGAAGGGACCTTAAAGAACACCCAATTCCAAAACTCTGCTGGGACAAAACATCCAAGTTCCAAAGCTCTGCCCTGGTCAGGGACACCTTCCACTTGAGAATGCTGCTCAGAGCTCCATCCAACCTCATGGTTGTACCCGTTGTTCCTAAAGTCCTTTTCCAACCTGGAGCTTTCCCTGATTTGCTCCCTTGGCTCAGCCATGGGAATGTCAAGAGCAGAATGTGCTGCAGGTAAAGTCCTGCTCCACAAAAGTGGGCTTGGAGCTGCCAGTGCTTTATGAGGGTGAAGTCACGTACGGAGGGATTTTAATGCCAAAAAGGCATTAGAGCTTTAATTTAAAAGTGCAGATCCCTTAATGCAGAAATTACCCATTAAACAAGATAACACAACCCAAAGCCCTGCTGGAATGAGAGGTGGATGTTTATGTAAACACAGGGAAGCTGAGCAAGGGAACATCTGTAGGTTCTGCTGGTGTCTGGGCTGTGGGATGCAGACACACTTTTTTCCTTTCAGCTGGTACTTTGAAGGGTTCTGCTAATTGCTTATCTCATGTTCTAATCTAATTACCTCCGGCTTCAAACCCAGCCACGCTCTGCTCTTGTGTGTGTTTGTTGCAGGTTTTTTGAACTGTGAAAGGCCTGCAAAGTGCAAAGCCCTGACAGAAGACAGGTTGAAAAAAGTAGAATAAATACCTCCAGGGTTTGTCTTTTACCTGTTTCCTCAACTGATTATCTGAGAACAATCAGACTTCACAGTGCTTTCTTTGGAGCTGCCTGTGCCCTTACAGAGTTCCAGGAGAATGCAAGATGAACATGGATCATGTTGGAGCAGGCAGAGGCTCAGGAGCTGTGCTCAGGATTTCCCCACCTTCCTGGGCAAGAGGGTTATAAATACATCATTAAATAATAATAATAATGTACACGTGGCCAACCATTTGATCAAATGGATCTCCCTGAAAAAATCATGGAATGCTTTGAGTGAGAAGAGACCTTAAGGTTCATCTCCTCCACCTCCTGTCCTGGCCAGGGACACTTTCCTCTATCCCAGGTTGCTCCAACCTGGCCTTGGACACTCCCAGGGATGGGGCAGCCACAATTCCTCTGGGAAACCTGGATAAGGCTTGCTGTTTCCAAAGTGCTTCTGAGCTCCCTGGCCAGGGAATGCCCTTTCCTTGTCACCTCCTTAATTATCTCTGATGCAGGGGGGATGTCCTGGGTCAGTCACATTAAACATGTTGGGTCAAAGACACACTTGGACCTCAATTTTCATATCAGAAGTAAAAAAAAATAAAAAATAGCACAACAATCCTTTAATACTTTATCAAAATAGGAAGCGTTATTTTAAGCAACAACTGAAGCTTGCAGTGAATATTTCCAAGGCAAATCCCAGTCAGTGTGCAGAGAACTGGAAAAGGCATCTGAGAAGCTTAAAGTTTCATCAGAAGTGAAATGGGACTCTGCTTCATCCAAGTAAAAAATATTTAACTGAGACAGCAATAAAGCTGTACCACAGCTCAGTGGCTCCTGCCACTTCCAGCCCTGTGCACTGGAGGGTTCTGACTGACCACCACTCAGCCACCAGCAATCCAGGCTTTCCCTTCCTTATTTTGTGATAACCCACTTCACAAATCTACATTTTGTTCCTCGTGTGAAATGAGAAAATTCTTGGGCCTCAGAATAGTTCATGGGTTGGGGAAAAACCAGCCTAAATGCTGAGTGTTCACTTACTCCAGGCTTAACACAAATTCCAGGTCAGCTCCAGAATGGAATTTTATTTTATCCTTGACCCACTGCATCTTCCTATTTAATCTCTAACACAACCAGCTGACCAGAAGAGAGCACTCAACCCACCATCCTGGAGATTTATAGGTTGGAATAAGCCTGGATTCCCTTTGGAGCAGACAGACAAAGCTGAAGCACTGAGGGAGAAATGAATTTAAATGCTCTTTGTGTTTATTTGACTTAACCAGGTCCATTTTGCTGCACCAACTCACTGGTGCTTCCAAGGGGAGGGGACCTGGAGGAATCTGACTTTGGGAGAGATTCGTGTGACAGGCAGTCACTGGATCAGACAAAATAAATTAACAGAAATTTAATTAGCTTGTAGCATTTCTGTCAAAACTGACAACTCAAACATGGGGAAAAGATCATGTTTTTCCCCAGGGAGCATTTTTTATTTCTCTTTTACTCTCTGTCTGAGAAGAAACACGGAGTTGGAGAGCTATTTATAGGTTTTACATGGCCTACTGCTTCCTGTGCTGTGGGAGGGTCCAAGAGTGAAGCCATAAATGAATTCAATTTCCTTCTCTCCCTTTAGGACTGGGGATATGGACCCTCTGCTTATTTACATTCTGGCTGACAAGTTTTTCAACTGACTGGGCCATTTTCCTCTAATCCCCACTGGATCCTGGACGTGGGTTTCCATCACAGAACATCCTTTCAAATCATTATGTCTTGGTTCTGGCCTAACTCTAGAGATATAAATACATGTATAAATACATTAGGAGTTTCTCAGAGAAGCATGAAATAACTCAGATGAATTTCCTACAGCCATGAAGAATTCCCTCAGAAAAAAAAAAAAAAAGGCAAAAATATCACTCAGAGCTGGAATTCATTAACAACAGAAAGAGTTCTGCATAATTACATCTTCCACTTCCAAATCCATCCCCCACCTCCTGCCAAATGCAGATGTTGATTGTGGTGACAGTAATGGTGTGGATGCCACAAGTGGTGCAGTGTCAGCTTTCTGTGCCAGGATCCAGTTGCTGGAGTGAGGATTTACCTCCCTGAGAAGCTCCTCTAGGCTGGGCTGGCACTGGCACAGAGCTCAGGGAGGTGTTATGGTTGGAAATAGCTTAGTAATGATTGTGGAGCTTGAAAGCAGCTGCTAATTGCTTTAATTAAACAATTACCCATAAGATCAAATAAATAGCAAATAATAAATCTTGCAGGTTTGGGGTATTATGCATTTCACTTAGATAAGCATCTATGAAATACAATAGAGCTTCATGTTATTATTAGTTTTAACTGATAACTTGGTGCTTACCAATCCCAGTTACCCTGAGCTGGGCAGGCTGTTTGCCCAAGGAAAGCAAGAAACCAAATTAAATCTCTTTTTATTTATTTTTTTTTCTTTTCTCCAAAGAAAATTTTGCCTTTGCTTTTCATCTGGCACTCCTGGCGTGGTGGGGGAAGATGGGAGAGTGACCTTAACTCATCCCTGCCATGGGCAGGGACACCTTCCACTATCCCAGGTTGCTCCAACACTGCCAGGGATGGGGCACAGGGATGAGAATGTGCAACTGAACGGAGGTTAAATGCTGCTCATTCTGTGGAATATTTGCTGGCAGAGCATCCAGACACCTCCACCTGCTGCTGTTGGGTTGGGCTCAGTTCTCCTTCCTTCTGGGACTCTCCAAGAGCAATTTTTTGCTCAAGAAGGGACTGACTCTCATCACAAAACCTTGTTTCTTGCAAGTTTAGTGCAACCACAGCAAGAGCAGGGCTCAGTTCAGCCTGGTGCTGGCCCTGCACTGAGGGCAAGACACAACCATGGCCCAGGACAGATGAGTTATTCCTGGAGAGGGGAGTTCTATAAAGGAATGAAAGTAGGGAGAAGAACTGAGCATGAAATAGAGAAGCCTCTTTGCAGCTCCATGGTTCAGCTTCCCTTTAAAACAGGAATATTGACAAGCCCTGCACTGTGCTGAAATCTGGGAGTTTGAAGTGCTTGAAAAGAGAAGGGTTTTTAAGGAAAAATAAAATAAGCTTTGAAGAGAGAGTGAAAATCCCCCAGGATATAGAGACTACATGACACACTGAGCTGAGGAGCAGGAGATGGCTGGAGATCCCCATTCCCCTCCCCAGTCCAGCTTGTTTATCCTGGTTTGCAGTAACTGCAGAGGGAAGGAGGGGGGGGG
>VXBA01001643.1:658553-850315 GCA_013399895.1 Serilophus lunatus | reverse complement strand
GGACATTGCCATGAAAGCTTCCCCCCATCCTTTTTTCTCCTTTCTCTAATGCTGCCCCTGATATATTAAGCTACATTCCAGCCAGCTTCAAGGACATGTTTCTGAATCCCATTCAAGATGCTGACAGGCAGTGAAGGTGTGAGAGGAAACATGCCCTCAGCTGGACTGCATTTATCCGTCTGCTTGTACCTTTAATCTGACAAGTTTAGCAAACCCTCGGCAGCAGCTGCTGACACTGTTCCAAGGGAAGAAAGGAGGAGAAGGAGGATTCAGGTGTTGCCTCTCAAGGCTGGTGTAGAGTTGGTAGGGCAGCTCCAAACTCCATGAGCAGAAGGTGTTTCCAACCAAGGGATGGGGCTCCCTGGTGCTGTTGGACTGGGCAAACCTTGGGTTTACAGCTGGTTTTACTGGTCTTTTCCTGAAGCATTTGGTTCAGTGGGAGCCCAAGGAAGCCCACAAACTCCTTCATATTCTCTACTGCAAATAGCCACAGTCTGTGCCTGAATCCATTCTACTCTCGAGGGTCACAGAGTCCAATTTCCACTCCTGACCCAAAACAGGGCTTCAGTGGAATGACTTTGTGCAGATCCTGAGCTCAGACTCCAGGCAGACAAGATTTGAGGCAGGTAAGGGCTCCTGTCCTTGTTCTGCACAGGAATTGCTGAAATCCTGCCCACTCTGAAGGGAGATTTGCTGATTTTGCAGGAGAGGGGCAACTTTCCAGTCCTGGCTTTAAATACATCAGAGATCTCCTGCAAACAGCTGCAATTTATTTCTTTCCTTCTTTTTCTCATTTTTTTTTTCCTTTCTCTAGGTGGGACTAACTCAGTGTCTTTTCTTTTTGTGTGTATGTGTTTGTTCTGCCCTGGTGAAGTACTGGTTATTCCTATTTCATTTATATCAACATCTGTCAAGACTTATTCACCAGCCTTAAACAACATTGACTTAACTTGGGATTAAGTAGAACAAAAAATGACTCATCACAGTCAGAGATTTCTGAGGGGAGAAAGTGGAACAGCCTAATCATTCTCTAATTTCTTTAAATCCTTCTTTTCTCCCTACTGCTAAATGTGAGGAGAGGATTCTCTGTGGTGCTGAAACTCTGGGGATGGGAAAAAAAGATCACTTTGCAAAATACAAAATAAAAAGTAACTTTAATCTCTGTGATAAGATTCTCCTTAAAAACCTTCAGTTCTGCCCTGATAGTCCTGCTGACACTCATCAGCAAAGGGACCTTGAGCCATGTTAAATTGTATTTTCTGTCTCGAGCTCTTGTGGTTACAAACTCCATGTGGGAGAGTCAGTGTGGAGAGCCCAGGGATGGGCTGATGGCAGAGAAGGTGGACCCAGAGCCCCAGGGGGATTCAGTCCTTCCTTGTGCTTTCCATTCCCTCAGGTCTGCTGCATTTTAGACCAGGTTTTACAAAGGGAAAAAGTATCTAAAAAAAAAAAATTAAAAACAAAAAAAAGAGATTTAAAATATTTTTCAAGCCTGGCCCAGGCACCCCTGGTCTCTGCATGGTTTTACACAGAATCTCACAGTGTCTCTGCCCCCTTTGGCACAGACAAGGCTGGGACAGAGCCCTCAGGGACCTCCATGGGAGCCCAAGGATGCCCCTGTGCTCCTTCATGGTCCCTACTGCAAACAGCCACAGTCTGTGCCTGAATCATTCCACTCTTGAGGGTCACAGAGTCCAATTTCCACTCCTGACCCAAAACAGGGCTTCAGTGGAATGACTGTGTGCAAATCCTGAGCTCAGACTCTGGGCAGACAAGACTCAAGGTGGGATTTTGCAGGAGAGGGGCAACTTTGCAGGGAGATCAGAGCCCCTGCAGGGTCTGCCCATGGAGGGGGCAGGACCCACAACCCCCTGGACTCCCCCACACACTCGTGGTGGGAGCCCCATCCCAGACTGCAGCCCCTGGAACACACTGAGCCCAGAGGGAAAGGCTTCCCAGGGGCTGGGATTTGGCAGCAAAAGCCAAACCCACATTATCCAAGTGCAGCCACTTCAGTTCCTAATGGAGCACAGGCCTTAGATCTCCACTTTGCTCCTTTATAACAAGTAGAAAGAGCAGATCATAGGACACCCCAGAATCCTTTGAGGAGCATCCAGCTCTGGTTTTAGAGCCCTATGACTTAACTGCCAGCAGTGCTTGCCACTCTCAACGTCTGGAATAAAAAGACAGACAGAAAAAAGCACCTTTGGAGCCTTTAAGACTAATTAAGAAGTGCATCAAAAGAAAAACAAATGAGAGAAAAAGAGAGAGAGAGGGGGAGAGATACATTTGGCTGACTGTGAATGAATCTTATAAGATGGAAATGGGAAACATGTGCAAACACTTTAAATATTTTTGCCCCTGCAAGATACTTGAAGACTTCCCTTGTAAAACAAATAGGGAACAAAATAAAACCAGGTTTCCTTCAGTCAGCACATAATCATTTTCATGTTAATTTTTATCTTGTTAACCCAAAAATCTATTAGAAGAAAATTATCTGCCTGAAATCTAGCTTGTGACTCACGCTAAGTGGTCCTGATATTTTGAGAAAATAAATCTGTACACTGTTTACACAAATCTAGTTGAAATTACAGTGTGTAAAAGAAATAATGGTTTCAAGTGACCATAGGTGACAAATGATCAGGCTTCTGATGTTACTCACTTTGGCCTTGTCTACACTGGAGGGTTTTTTCCCTTTAATTCCCACAAGTCAAAACAATGGCAAAGCAGGAGCAGAGCTGAGTGCAAAACTAATTGAGCTCATTCAACAGAAAAACAGTCTTAGAGTTAACCATGCTATGGATTGTGCCCAAGTGCTGAACATGGTCAAAGCCAGTCTTAATTAAAATGGGCAGAAGGGTAATTTAATAACAGGTCTGTCCTTAATTGTGATGAGCTTCCTCCTTTTCATGCCAATTGATGCTACCAAAGGAGTTTGAGATTTTGGAAAGGATCACTTGCACATACAGGGCAAGGTGGTTTTGATTAGAATCATAGAATTAGAGATCATAGAATTAGAGAATCATAGAATTAGAGAATCATAGAATTATAGAATCACAGAACATCCTGAGTTGGAAGGACTCACAAGGATCATCCAAGTCCAACTCCTGGCCCTCTAACAGAGTAGAGGTTCTGAAAGCTCAGTTTGATTTGTCAGTGCCCAACCAACTGACTCTTTAATAGCTCTGGGTTTATTCAGAAAACATGGAATGCTGGTAGCCAGGAAATTCATGTGGAAGGCACACCTGGCATGGACATATTCCAAGGAAATCCTTACAAACAGGGAAGCACAGCAGAGAAAGGAAAATAGGCCAACAGTGTGAGTCTGGATATGGGACCCTGTAAACAAATCCATTGTGGTCACACCTAGAAGTGAACGTTCCAGGAAGGGGAAGGGAATTTTGGTGTGGATTTGTCCAGGGGGCTTCTGCATTTGGAAAATCTGGAGAGTGACTGTTGCTGCCATAGCTTTTAAATAGTGTTTTCCCCACAGGAATGAGAGGCTCTGGGATATCTGTGAGGGATCTGAGAGGCTCCTGGGACACTTGGCTGGCAGAAGAAGGTGTCCTGGGCCTGTGAGCACCCAAAAATGTCCCACACCACCAGATGACCAAGGAGCCTTGCAATGAGCACAGGCAGGAGGAGGCTTCATAGTTGTCACCTTAATTTTTCATTTTCTGAGCTGGCTCATTGGTAACCATTCTTACTGAGGAGTAAAGAATTAAAGTTCTTTCATAATTTAAACATTCCTATTTCTTCTCACAGATCCCTTCGGTCTCCACACATTCCTTCCGTCATTCCCAAAAATACAGTACAACAATAATAATAATTCAACATTTGTGGCTAATCCTCCAAGCCAAAGACTATAATTAATTCTAACCCCTTTCTTCTGCTTGAATTTCAGCAGCATAAAATAATAGGTAGAAGGAGATGTTCAATATTGAAAAATCTGGATAAATACACAGAAGTTCTAATTAATAAGAAAAAGTGGTGTGTTTTGGCTAGAAACCAGGTTTTTGGGGCAAAGAGAAGGAAACAAATTGGGCATTTTATTCCAGGATTTGAACCTTCCATATTGTGCCTCAATTTGCTTTATTGCCTTTGCTGAGGCTACAGGAGGACAATTATTTAGTGGTTTATATTGAAGTTATTTCTTAAACTCACTTAAATTCATAGTGGGCAGCTTGGAAACACTTCCTTAGCTCTGTGATTCCTGAGGAGTGCACAGCATAACATGAGAGTGCAGAAAAAGCTGCTTTTTAGCAGTTTTTTTGTTATTTTGCAAATTTACTCAGTTTCAGCTACACCACTTATCAAAACGTTTACAGCTGACTTTTGCTTTTTAAAGGGAATTTAATCCTTTCCCCCCTGCTTTACAAGGTTCATTCCCATGCCAGTTTTTCCATCCTCTGCCTTCGAGCTTTGCTAAATTAATAAATAAAAGGCAATAAATAGATAAATGGCTCTGCTTGGGGCAGAAATCCTGGGAAGGACAGTCAGCCAGTCTGAGTGGTGGGAGTGACACATGGAATCTCTCCTTTTATCCACACTGGGAAGGCAACACATTGGCACAGCCTGGTATGAAGAGATGGCAGGAAAGAAATGTTGTGCATAAATATTTGCAAGGTGAAAAGCACCTTGAAATTCGCAGTAGGACCAGAAAACCAGGACGTGGCTTTGGGGCAGGACAGCTGGGATGGGGGGGTGGAGGTGGGAAGAGGTGCTGCCACACGGAGCCCAGGCTTGGCGCCTGAATTCCTTTGGGAATTTTCTCCCGTTTCAAATCTGCGCCTGTGGCTTGGCTGGGCACGCTGGGCTTGTTCAGTGAGCAATAACACAGATGCTTCCCCTCCTCCCCAGGCGAGATATGGCAGAAACCAAAGAGCAAACCCACAACGTGCCTTTGCTGTTGAGGCATTTTCCACTGGGAGCTCTGGGATAGAGCAGAGCCACAAAGCCAACCTTTCCTCCTCCTCCTCCTGTGCGCTTCTCCTGCCCTGCTCCCAACCTTGGCACTCTGCTGCTCCAGGGATGGCCACGGGCTGTTCCACGGCCCCTGGGACCTGCCACATCACACAGGACAACTCATCACTGTTTGAGGGAGCAGCAGAGGTCTGGATTCCGTGGGGGAAAGGGAGGAAAAGCCATTTCTTGTGAGTCAGCACGAGGGCTCCAAATTTATGAGGTGACAGTCTCCTGAGTATTTGCTTTCCATCAGGAGCTACCACAGTGTCCTCAGTGAAAACAACATCCCAGCCCCAATGGGGGCAGCTCCAATGGCCAGCACCTCTTGGGATGGAATCCACGGCATTTCTGTGCTCTTTGCAACATCAGAACTTCCCCAGAATTTTTTTGGGGGAGGGGGGAGCTGCCCACACAACCACAGCAATAACTGTGTTTGTTTGAAGGTGCAGATCTCCCACCACCACAACTCACAGCTGGGAGGCACCAGCAAGGAAGGGCTCCAGTGAATTCAGGGAAGGATGTCCTTTGGGCAAGCAGGGAGAAGTCTTTCCTGCTCCTGGGAGCTAAAGAACTCCATGGGCACTGACTGGGTTTGTTCCTTTCAGGTGCTTGAGAATTTGTGTTAAAAACCCAGGATAATTTCACGGAGCTTAGGTAGAAAGGGAAATCCACTCTGAGCAGCACCACAACATCAGCCACAGAAATACACCCCGTGTTTCCTGGAGCAAGGAAAACTTTCTTCTCTGTTTCCCCAAACTGACACAACTGAGCTCAGTGGATTAATATCATTTAGAAACATCTAAGGATTTTAGCAGGGAAATGCAGTGACTCTGTTAACAACTGTGTCGGTGGCTGTTTGCCTGCTGTTAAAGTATTTCTATTTTCCCCTGAATTTCTTTAATTTCAGGCCCATGTAGTGATCTTTATGCTCACATCTAATAATCCAGATTCTTCTCTGTGTATGTGAATCGTGAGGTTATTAAATCATTGGGAACCAAATATGAAGAAACATGAAAAGGTGATAAAATGGGGCAAACTAGAAAAGTAATGAAATCACCAGAATATACATTATTCACCCAGCACAATCAAAAAGAGCCCAGAACATGGCTGGTGATAGAAAAATGTAGAATTCAGGAAGCTCATGGGGAGAAGCGTGGCCTGAACAGTATTTTTGGTATCTTCTGTGTAAAGGTGTGTTTGTCTTAATTTAGGAGAAGCTTTTCCCCACACACAAACTATGGGTTTTGTGTTGAAGACCACGAAGTTGGGAAAACAAAGGTCTGGCAGCAAGAGAATTGTTGCAGGAGCACGCTGGGGTTTCTGCCCCTGGAAAAGCTCTGGCACCTTCAGGGAGAAGCAAAACCTGTTTCATGCCCACAACCCCAGTGATTAAAGGCACCATGGCCACGGCTGTTGATGGATCCTGGGGACCCCAAGGGGAGGGTTTGTCCTGACATTTCAGCTGCTGTTGAAGGGATTTCTCCCAGTGCTCATTGCCCTGATGGAAGTGGCAGGGCTGGGTGTTATCTCAGCCCCAGTGCCACCAGCCAAATAAAGCAGGAGCTGCCTGCCACGGCTCCACAGGGATTAATAAAGTGGCAAGATTTACAGGGAAGTCAACTCAACTTGCTTTCCAAAAAACATGAATCAAAACCATTATATTGTCTTGAATATACGTCATTAGTAACTGGGTTTGATGGGTTTCTGGCAGAAGAACACCTTTTAAGCCTGATAGGCTAAAATATGTTTTATTGGAGCTTTGAGGGTAAGGGAAAGGTGGATGTGAGGCATGTGAAGTGAATATTAAACCCCCATTAAAGTGGCTCCACTGAAGTTAACAGTGTTTTACTGCTTTTCATCATCTCAGAGGTGTGCAAGTGGAAATCAAAGGGAGTGGGACATCAGGGAGCCTCTCCAAAGTTAGTGGAATGGCCCCTTCTCTATCAACATGGCTTAGATAACATCTTGGATAACATCTTTCCTTTTTCTTAATACCTGGAGATACTTAGGGTTGAACAGTCTCCAGGAATGTTGGTCCCAGGAGTGTTGCCCTAGGGGTGGAGATGGATGATCTTTAAGGTCCCTTCCCAACCCATTCCATGAATCTATGAATTCTACTATGAATATCTTTATAAAAAGCTTAAGAAGCTCTTCTAGGACTGAATCTTTCCAAATTCATAAAACTAACATAAAAGGAAACATTTTGATGTGTTGAAATAAAATAAAAGATAGAAACTGGATCTTTCTAAGGTTTGGTTGGCTGTGTTGTTTTGGGGTTTGGTTTTTTGCATTTATCACAGTCCTGTCTAACCTTTGGACATATAAATATGCTGCTGCAACCTCAGCTGGATGTTAAAGACAATGGAGCAGAAAGCTGTTGTCTGGAGGTAGTTGGCCTGGAAATTGGGAATAAACCAAGCAACGGGTCCAGACACATCCAGGATGTCTTTGTGTGGTAAAAACAACCCAGCAACACACTGGTTATCTCAAGGATTGACTCAGGAAAGATCTTCACCTTCACAGGAAGGGATGGCAGCTGATCTGTGGCATTATTGAAGGTCTGATGAGCTAAAAGAATACAACTGTTATTGGAAAGATATTTAAGATTAGGAAGCACAGACTAAATCATCTGGAAAGGAGATCAGGTCTGGATAATTCTGATTAGATATTTTTGTATTTAAAGTAAAAAAGAGTACTGCTAGAGAGAATCAAGGAATGGTTTGGGTTGGAAGGGACCTCAAAACCCATCTCATCTCACTGGGCAGGGACACCTCCCACTGTCCCAGGTGGCTCCAACCTGGCCTTGGACACTTCCAGGGATGGGGCAGCCACAGCTTCTCTGGGCACCCCGTGCCAGGGCCTCCCCACCCTCACAGGGGACAAGGTGAAGACCAAGAGTCAGGGCTGTGGCCCAAGAACAAGAAAAGCAAAAACTTCACTGGTAGATAGAAAGCAATTTCTGTTCAGGGAGGGTCAGTTAAACCTTTTGAATCAGGACTTTGGAGTCTAAATCACTTTGATCCTATTGAAAACCTAATTGCATTTTGATACACAATTAAGTGTGGAGATAGTGAATGAGAAAGAATAGAGAGTAGCACTGCCCTTAGAATTCAAAAATAACATAAAGCCCATGAAACGCTGTGAGCACATTGGAGTAATACACTGAGCAGTCCTTGGGAAGACATCTCTGGGTGCTTGTATTTGGTAGAAGTAAATCTGGATGAAAATAAGACCTATCCAGCAGTGAAAACATCCCTGACAGGATAATGTTCAATTTAAATAAGCAGTCCTAATGAGATCTGTTATTACCTGCTATTTTGTCATGCTCTGGCATGCAGTCTTAAGTCTAATGTTTCTAAATGCTGTCATAAATTTTTTCAACCTAATCTGCTCCTGAAAATTTTAGCTCATGTCTCTCATGGTTCACAGTAAATTACAGACAGTGTTGAAGTCTGCAAGTGAATCTAAATCTCCCTTAGAAAGCCCCAGAACACCAAAAACAGCCTTTCCCCATCCAAGGACAGATTGCTGGGACTGTTGATCTTAATAAAGAACTCAAGATGGACAAGTCAAGCACATAATTTTGGATAAAATATACACATAAAATTATATAGTTCATCCAAAATTAGCTATTTAGTGCCCAAAGAGGGGGAAAAAAGCTGGAATAACCTGTGTCTCCCTGACAGCTCCTCAGCCCTGGCACTGCTGAATGTGGTCCCTCCTCTGCTGTTCAGATACAGCTGAGAATGCTCCAGGTGACACCTCCCCTGACCTTCCAGTGGTGGCCCAAGCAGCTGGACCCAAGTTTTAGGTGCAAAACACAACTTCTGGCAGATAAAGTTGGTCTCAGCAGGGGAGGTGTGGCCATGGGCACCTGCACCTGCTTCAGAGGGTGAAGTGAAACCAGGAGCTGCTCAACTGAGCCTTTTGTGGCCCCTTCCTTGCTATTCACTGAGTCAGCCTTGGTGTGTCCACATGATTTAAAGCCTTCAGTCGCAGGGATCCCAAAGGGATGCACTTTAGAGACGTTCCCCAGCACAGGAGGCAGTTTGCTGTTCCATGGAGCTGGTTTTCCCTTTCCACACCAAAACTCAGCAAGGATTTGTTGAGACTTGCACTGCAGGAGTTGCAGAATAGCTCCACTCAATCCAGAGGACTT
Organism: Serilophus lunatus; assembly: GCA_013399895.1. Taxonomy (NCBI): domain Eukaryota; kingdom Metazoa; phylum Chordata; class Aves; order Passeriformes; family Eurylaimidae; genus Serilophus; species Serilophus lunatus. The sequence goes on along the minus strand of VXBA01001643.1, from coordinate 841,191 downwards.
GCTCTTAATTTTTTAATGAACAGACATCCCTGTAGGACTTGGACAGATCAAGGGGGCTGAGAATATCTCACCGAAGCAGGAAATGGTGGGAATAGTCAAAGTGCAGAATCCTGTGCTGGGTGTTGTGTTACTCCAACAGCCTTTGTGCTGCATATGTGTTTGGAGGAGAGACTGAAAGGCAGAGAAACTCAAAGGGAAAAGGGAAATGAAAGGGATCTACCAGAACCTCCTGAGTGATCCAGTTTAGTGTTTCACCTCCATGGTGTAACAGAGCACATGAATCACTTGGTCATGTTGCCTCCAGGAGCAGAGCCCTTGCATTCCCTTGTGGAAGAATGAGGAAGGAACACCGAGGCTGAACCAAGAATTTTTCATGCTCCTTAAATAATGCTACAGGCAAGTGGTGATGTTTTAAAAAATAGCAGAGACCTCAAACTACTAAAATTATCCAGTGATTCTGAGTTCTGCTGACTTGGGTCAATGGCTTTTGCTCCAGCAGAGAATGTCCCCCCAAAATAGGCACCTGATGCTGTTCAGAGCTGGACCTGGAAGGTTTGGGAATTGCTGTCCCTGCATCCTGAGCATCCTCACACACAGGGGTTGGAGGGGGGCTCCTCTTTAGTACAGTGTAAGTGATGTCACTCACTGGAAAAAGAGACATCATTCAAATTCATCTATGAATTGTGGAATGTCAGAAACCTTATCACTACTGTGCAGGCGAATGGAGGCACTGGGAACACATTTTTGGTGGCAATAATGCTTTTTAGCTTCCATTCCTGTAATCTGTAACTCTGCACAACTGTTGTCATTTCCACAGTCCAAACAGTTTCTCCAAAGACTGAGAGGAGTTTCAGTTTTCCACCAAGGTCAGACAACTTTGCTGTGCCCTGACAATCCCCGAGCAGGTAATACTTCTAATGCTTTATTAACTCAGGCTGGGGTCAATAAACACTTTATACTCCCCTCCTCCCATATCTCCCAATGTAATTCCCAATCCTAATGCCTAAAGACCAGAGGGATTCCCAGACCCCAGGCAGGGTAAGCTCAGCAGTTCAGCTCCATTTCAGCTCTTTCTGAGGCCACCGTGGCTGCCACCTTGATAAATGCAGTTGTTACTAGGAAAGAACAAAATCCTTTAATCATTTTCAAACATTAAATTCCATCATGTCTGGCCCATAAATGTAAAGTTCACTTTCCAGGAAGGATTTACCAAAGCTGATACCTTGTGCTGGCAGAACGTTAACTGTACATTTAAGCAAAATGATTTTTTTTGTGGGGGGAGGTTTTTTGATACATTCAATTCCAAAACCACCACGATACCCAAACTCCATCCCCTAATTTGCCCCAAGTGGCTCGAGCTGAACGTTGTCACCTGTCCCTAATATGGGCTTTGTTTGTCCCGGGCTTGTCCCGGGACAGTCAACGCTGCAGGAAAAGCTCCCGAGTGCTCCGAGTGTGTCGTCCCTCCCCGTCCAGCCTCGAAAGCCTGACGTCTGTGCTGGTTTCTCAGAGGCAACGAACAACATCTGGTGCTGAACCAGTGGGGTCAAATAATGTTCTCACCATTTAGCGTAATTAACTCCAACCGCCCGTCTGCCGCGCGGCCCCGCCGCCGCCAACACAAGCAAAGCTGGGCCAAGGAGAAATTTCTCCTCATTATTAAACCCAAATCTAAGCACTTGTCTGTCTGTAAAAACAGAGCAAAGGGAGGAAAACTGAAACCAGCGAACAGGGTCTGAGGTTTCAATAAATGTCAGAGAGCGTCAAGTCTGTTTGGATTGCAAATTATTGCTGGCTGATGGTCTATTATTTTACAACTAGAGATTGCTGTCAGGAGTTGGGGAGGGGGTGGGAGGGAGAGGGTTCTCCAATCCAAGCCAGAGGGGAACAGAAGTTACAAAATGCTGTAACAATCGTCGAAAAAAAATACACCAAAGGGAACTTTAATGATTGGTAAAATTAGAATTTTCAGAGGTTATCTCTTCAAAGAGTAAAAAAGTCTTTGGTGGGTGACCATGTCCCTGGAAGTGTCCAAGGCCAGGTTGGAGCAACCTGGGATAGTGGAAGGCGTCCCTGCCCATGGCAGGGGGTGGAACTGGATGATCCATAAGGTCCCTTCCAACCCAAACCCGTCTGGGATTCTCTGATTTTAAGTCACCCCGTGCTGTGCCTGTGACAGAACCCATCCCCAGATCCTCTCTGCCAGAGGGCATTTGCCATCCCTGCCTCTTGCTTCCAAGCATGATCCCTGGAAGAATTAGGACAACAAGGAGACCATGAACATGCAAGAGGGCATGACGACAAACTATTGATGATATTGCCCCAAAGAACACATTGTCCCAATTCTACTCAGCTGAACACAAAAAATCTTCCAGTTGCTAAAACCTGTTGGTTTTGGACTCTACCAAATAGTTCAGCTGAGGCTTCTGACAACACTGGGAAAAGTAAATAAATCTGTAGCATATGCAAAACAATCCATGAAAACATCCTGGAGTTAACGGGGGAAAAACATTTCCCCCAACAGTGCTGGTTCCAGATCCAAATTTCTCAGCCCGTTTTTTTGGAAGTGAACCAAGTCATTGAATAAAACTTTACAACTCAACACAGATTGTGGGGCTTTGAAATCTGTAATGGAAAGAAATGCAGGGAGATGTTTTACATGGAAAACATCGTTGCTCTAGACCAATATGTGAGGTGGGCTAAAATAATTTGCTATTTTATGAAGCAAGAATAAATCCAGACAGCCCACCTATTTATTTTTTAAATTATTTTTCAGCAATGCAAAGTGAAGAATTCAACAAGTTTGAAGAAAGACAAGCTTGAAATAAAATAAAAATTGTCAAATATGGCTGTTTGAGACCATATAGAAAAGAAAATTCTATATTTCTATTTTTTCTCCCTCTAAATTAAACCTGTGTTTTGCAAAGAAAAGAAAAAAAAAGAATGGGTTCCTGGTTACAAAAAGAGTGTTATACTCTGGTGTACCCAGCACCTCCTCCTCTCTCCCTCACACAGCAACTGGTAATAAAAGTGTAACTTATGATTTCTCCCCAATAACAGCCCAAGAAGGGTGCCTCGATTTTCCCCCAGAGCAAAGGAAAGAGGCCAAAACAATCAACGTCTCTTGTGCAGAGCTGAACGTGGGCTCCACTTGGACTCAGCTCCGTGCACCCCTGATGCCTGTGGAATATGCTTTACCTGCCAAACTGCTCAGCCCAAAATGTGATTGTGACCTTAAAGCTTATTTTGGCCCCTCACAAAGTCAAGGGAGGAACGGGAGGAACGTGAATCACCCAAAGGTTTCTCCTCCACAAACACAACGTGATCTTTCCTGCAGAGCTGATCGATAATTTTCCAGTGCAACAACTTTCTCCTGTGAAACCTGAGGGTTTTAAAGATATGGGTTAATTTTTCTGACTTTTGTCAACAATTATCACAACTGCTGGTTTCTGCAAGCAGGAACATTTCTCTTTGACTGTGTAGTGCAATGATGTATCTGAGAGGGGAAAAGGATGTTTGATTTTATCAAGGGGAATTTCTCATAGAATGGATATTATTATATAGTACCTCTTTTGGAAGTCCCATGGAATCATAGAATCATGGAATCCCAGAGTGGTTTGGGTTGGAAGGGACCCTAAAGCTCATCCACTTCCATCCCCTGCCATGGGCAGGGACACCTTCCACCATCCCAGGTTGCTCCAACCTGGCCTTGGACACTTCCAGGGATGGGACAGCCTGCTCCAGGACCTCCCCACCCTCTCAGGGAAGAACTTCTTTCATGAGTGAAAGGCTCCCTTTTATTATTAGCACATGTTTTTCTTATTAGTTACACCAAAGCTGCATTTAATTCTTGTCTTGGTGGAACTAAATTAAGACGCACAGAGAGGGCTGAGAATAAAATTGAGCAGTTACATTCTGAAATGCCCCTGGAAAGCTCAATATCAACATAATCACAGTAAGACCCCCTGTAACCAAACATGCACTTCCATAGTTAAAGAAAGAATAAACAAAAAAACCTCCTTGAGCTCGTTTGGCCTCAGCTCTGTTCCTTCACTTTGGCACTTGTTCACTTGGAATAATGGATTAACAACTCCAAATTTAGCAGTTTCTTTTTCCCCTCTCTGTGTTGGGATTAAGTGTTTTAGTACAATTAGTTTCTAATTGCTGTGTCTAAACCATAGGAGTTTAGGGGTGGATACTCATGGACACCTCAGCTCTCCTTAGGCAGGAGGGAGTGAATTTACTCTGGGAGACTGACCATGTTTAATGAGCAGTTATGGTCTGACAAATGATTGTGTAAAACACTTCCTCACTTCACATGTGCTCCCTGCACGCCTGGGCCCGGGGAGTGCCAAGTCCTTAACTTTTGGATTAAGTATCACAAGCTCTACAATTATTTTGTCTACTTGTCAGATATTCACTGTGTAAAGAAGCAACTGTTTTTGTTATTCACCTGTAGGGTGTTAATGGGCTACTCAGTTACCCCAGACAAGCATAACAATCATACACTTCTCAGATTTAGGAGAAAAAGAGTTTTACCCCCTGTGGGTACCAACATTGACACTCAACACTCTCAGCTTCGCTCCAGGTGCAGCATCTTAGAATCACAGAATCATGGAATGGTTTGGGATGAAATGGTCCTTAAAGCCCATCTCGTTCCACCCCTGCCCTGGGCAGGGACACCTCCCACTCTCCCAGGTTGCTTCAACCTGGCCATGGACACTTCCAGGGATGGGCCAACCACAGCTTCTCTGGGCAATTTTCCACTATGGGGGAAGTTCAGGTGGAATCTCAGGGAAAGGTTCTTCCCCCAAAGGGTGGTTGGGCACTGCCCAGGCTCCCCAGGGTTTGGTCACGGCCCCAAGGCTGCCAGAGCTCCAGGAGGGTTTGGACAATGGTGGAACAGGGTGGGACTGATGGGGTGCCCTGGGCAGGGCCAGGAGTTGGACTTGGATGGTCCTTGTGAGCTTCTTCCAGCTCAGCATGTTCTGTGATTCTGTGAGCCCAGGACTGGGTGAAAATCTGAAGAGAACAAACTTTCACACTAAATTTTACAGCTGAAAGATCCTGACCATAAAAATCCAGTGAATTTCCATTAAAATGGGACCCAATATTGCACCAGCTTTAATAAATCTCATTCTACTTGGCTAAAATATCTTTAGAAGAGTTTTCCAATTTTAACCAGCCACATTTACTAATTTGCCTCACCCAGAACACAGAGAAGAAAAACACTGAGAAGGAACATCACATTTTTTTGGACCTTCAGAAGATTTTCCAGTGAAAATTCCATCCAAACTGAGGCTTAACATTTAAAAGTTGGACTTGGTATTTTAAGATGTGGTTGACAAAAACCTAGTTTGGGACAAAACAAAAAGGGTTGTTGAACAAAACCTACCCTGAATCCCTGATGGATGTGCTCTGTCTTTGGCCACATTCAGCCTGTGAAACCCCCCGTTGCCTTGACCACCCTGAGCTCAAATATTATTTAATGCTGGTGTAAAAAGAAAATAATAATACTGTGGTGTGAGTGTTCCATAGCGTGGCTTCCAATTCACCTCTGGCCTTCCAGACTCGGGGCAATGATTCATTTGCTCCTGACAGGATGGGGTACAACATTCTCAGGACTTCTTGGGTGGAAGAAAGTTGGTAGGAAGCAAATCCACAGTGAGCCATTAAAGTTGATGAGGATTAATACCCTCCCTTACTGGCCTAATGTACAAAATGCATCGATCGCTTGGAGAATTGTGCTTAAATCCACAGCTGGGAGCAAAGCTGTGATCTGGGCTTTTTTTGAGTGTGTATGTACTACCTGACTAATGGGGAAACAAACCCCAGTGCAGTAGGGTTGGGGAGTCCCACTACAGCAATAACATATTGTAAAGGATCAGGTTTCAGGACAATTAGCTCCTGGCTGCAGTTTATTACCCCATCGGAGATTTAAAACATGATTTTTTTTTTCCCCCTACTGCATTCCAACAATACTTAAGTGTCTGGAACTGACACTGTAAAACAATAATAGAGTGACAAATATCTGTCTATCTGAAGTCAGACCCACTAGCTGGGATGTTTTGAGACAATAAATTGTAAAAAAATACTTTAAAATAGTCTTTTCTCCTTCTTCTCACAGGTTACAGAGCTGAGTGGAAAGGTTTTTGAGATGCTGTTTGGTTTTCCTGTTTGTGGGATGTCAGGATGGTTGTTCATGCTGAGCATGCTGCAGAGATGGAGAGCCTGGTGAGGCTTCTGAAGGACCAAGTCCAGGGGCTGAAGGAAGGAATCCTTGGTATTTCTCCATCAGAACTGAAGGACATCACCCAGTGCCTCGATGGTGAAGGATGAGGTGGACTAGATTCCTTTCTGAAGACACTCAGTTTTCCCCAAACATGTCAGCAGTCCATGGAGACTCCCCTGGGTGTCTCCCTTGGGTGACTGAAACTATCCATGGTGAATCTCATCTATTTGATCCACCCAGGTTTTGCAGAAAACCCTTAGTAGAGGAAAGAACCAAATGGAGTTTGTGAGAGATCTTAGAGGTCCAAAGGCTTCTCAAAACTACTTTCCTGATCAGGGTCACCTTCTAAAACAGCTTCTGTGCACACCCTCTGCAATGGCCTTGCAGGTCCTTTCCAGGTGGAAAAAGGGAGCTCGAGTTCCTGCTGCCTTGGGCAAGTTGGTTGTGCCCAGGTGAGTAGAGCAGTAGCCAGTGGATGAAAGAAGTGCAGGGGAATCATTCTTTGGACCCAAATTTTTCTTGATCATTGCAATTATCTGTCAGACTGAACTAATCACTGCCCATAAATGTCCTCCACCAACCAGAACTCTGCTAGTCTGTGTTTCCCAGCCATGACTGTAACAAGCATCTCCAGTCACAACTGGAAAACCTGGGTGTATTTGCACAGAGGCTCTTCCTGCAGCTGTACCACTGATGGGGGTAGACCTGCAGGTTTCCTTATTGCTGAGCACCTTCACCTCCTACTGAGCTCAGAAACGAGGAGAAAGAATTTCCTGAAGCACTGAATTCCCCAGTAAGCCAAGACCAAACTGTGCCAAGCAGGTACCTCACTGCAGCTCTTTAAACCTCCCCTCTGCCAGAACACGCAGGAGATCGAACAACAAAGACTAAACTGTGAGAGAAAGTGTTCCTATAATGTTGCACTTAAATCCACTGCACTGGGGAGCATCTGTAGCATTTAAACCGAGCTGCATCATTTCTAGAATTTGGAACTTGGAGAGCACTGCAGCATGAAGACAGTTTTATTTTCTGCAACTGGATGGCTGCTCCATTGGAATATCATTTGCAGAACATCAAGAGCAGAAATATATCTGGGGACATCTTGCTACTCTGGCTTTTAATGTGTACACCCTGTGGCCTGCAAACAGTCCTGCAGCTTCCAAAGCAGAATGCCAAGAATCAGCAAGAGAAATGAAAGCACACAGGGGAAAAAGGAAAAGTTGGGAGCTGTCAGGGTCGATCTGCAATCGTTTGCTTGGATTGAAAGTGAAAAGCATCGTGCATTTTGCAAAACATGGAGTTGCAATTACAGGAGCAAATTGTAGCCATTATACCACATATAATACTCCTGAGTGACACAATAAACAGCAGGGCAAAGTTATTTAAGTTTAATTAAAGTACTATTTACTTAGAAACTGAGGTTTCAGTCATAAGCAGGGGCTCCCAACAGGACCACACTTCCCTCATTGCTGTGGGTGTTGTGCAAGCCTGTCCATGTCAAGGCATCCAAAAACCTTCCCTGGTGTGACAGTGGCTGCACACGGGACCCTGGAGGGGCTGCAACACCAGGCTCTGCTCCAGGAACGGTGTCAGCACAGGAGAAACTCGAGTCTCCAGGAATCCAGGGCAGGACTGGGGCCTAAGAAAATACAGAGCAATTGGCACAGCAGAAGAACGAGGCTGTTCAACGTTGTTTTGCCTCCCATCGCTTTGGGTGGGATTCAAGTCGCCAAACTCTCCCCCAGCTCTAAGTCACCTGTCTGGTTTAAGCTGTTTCTCAAGCCCAGTTCCAAGCCAACAGCAGAGAGAAAAGCCATGTTAGAAATGGAGTCGTGCCACCTCCCTCTCATAGGGCTTCTTACATAAGGTCCTTTTTTCAGGTAATCACAGAATCATGGAAAGGTTTGGGATGGAAGGGACCTTAAAGCCCATCCCATTCCACCCCCTGCCATGAGCAGGGACACCTTCCACTCTCCCAGGTGGCTCCAACCTGGCCTTGGACACTTCCAGGGATGGGGCAGCCACAGCTTCTCTGGGCTGTGGCCTCAGCACCTCACAGGTTGTGTCCAGCTCGGAGGAGACGCCTCATCTTTCAACAGTGGTAGATGGAAAAGCCAAATCCCAGTTTTCCTGTGCAAGAGCCCTGTGCAGGTGGATGTTACTGATGCCACTAAAACTGCAAGTGCAGCCTTTGTTGACTTCTGGCTGGACTCCAAAGCCACCAGGACAGCAGGGTTTGCTGATCTTGTTGGCTGCCTGCACGGGGTGGTTTTGGACAGAGACTAAGACAAGCCTGGTTTCCACAGGTCAAGGTTAAGGCATGTTGGTGGAGCAGTGCAGGAGTGAGTCTGCACTGCCAATGTGCTGTGGATAAACACAAGCTGCTCTCTGTGGATAAACAGCAGCCCTGGAACGTCATTTTCCAGTGATGTCGAGCTGGCACCTTCTTGCTGCACTAAATTCACTTTAAGGGAGTAAAGTGAAAAAAAAAAAAAAGAAAGTGGGAAAACCAACAATGCTAAAAAAAGGCCTGCTATATTTAGAATAAAGCTGAGGACACGTTGGTCAGTCTCCAAGGGAAGTGGCCCAATGACCTGATTACTGTTCAGCAAAGTAGATGGGAAAAGCTGAAACTGGAAAACTGAATCAGTTTTATGACCTTTAAGAAGTGCAGTTAGAAAAGTGAGTTTAATGCCTCTATCTTACCATTTGTTTATAGTATTAGTCATTCTTAGAAGAGGCCCTGACTCATGTTGCCAGAGTTTCTCCTCCTGTATAAACTGAAATGCTGTGATATTAAGTTATTTAATTATTTTAGGCCACTCCCAAATTAATGCTCTCCTTGGAGCACCTTCTCCTCCCAGTGACACCAAGTCTGCACAGAACAACACCTGGCACATGTTCCTTCCACTCGACTTCAGGCGCCTGCTGCAGATGCCCAAAATGAGAAGCACATTCCCCTCAGCTCCGTGTTCAGAGAAGGAACATCCAAATCCGAGGCTTTCAGATCTACTTAGGGCTAGGATTTGCTGTTCTGACACATGTTGGTACCTCTGCAGTCAGGAACACCCCAGCATGTTTGTGTGTTCATGACTCCATGAGCTGAGAAAGTCAGGATTGGGCAATAAGGATCATTCCACTGAAATCATCACTCCCACCTCTATCAAAAGGGAGATTTCACACTTGATTTTAAGAGATGGGCTGAACGTTGTAGTTGCATTTTTCTGTTGATTCCTTCTAGATGCCACCTCTGCTTTACATGTCTATTAAGATGGAAGGCCTGTTTGTAAGTTCTGATCTGATAACAGCTGTAACCCCCAAATGTGCCCTTCTGTGCCTCCCAAAAAAAGTGTTCTGGGTGGAGACCTTTAAAAACTGGCTCCAAAGCACCACGCAGGTGTTTGCTTCAAGGATTGTCACAAAGGTGTGAGGAAAAGAAAGCCATTCCAGCCCAACCTGGCTGACACTTATTTTCTTTGCTGTTAATTGTGCCTGCAGAGAGCAGATTCCCTCGTTAGCCTGGAGAGCAGCACTGACTCATCGTGGCTGCCTCCTGCTTCCTGCACAGCACAGATTTTATTCCTGAGGTTGGCAGGCTGGAAAACTGGCCCCTCTCCAAGAGCCACAGTGCCCCAGCTGAGCTGCCTGGAACACAAGCCTTGCACCAGCCTCCCAAGGCACCACTTTCCCCGTTGCCACCTTCCCTGCCTCTTGCCCAACCATCCCCTGCTCCCCTGGGAAAGCTGACTGGCTCAGTTTTAAATAGAAAGTCATGTTTAAAAACAAAGACACGTGGCAGTGGTAAAAGGGACAGCTAAACATGCCCATGGAGTAAAGGGGGGTGATTAATTGTGAGCAAAGCTACAATTCGATCACGGGGCAGCGGGAAAAACAGATCCTGTGCTGTTGCTCTTCATTCCCATTTCATTTTCATGGAGTTTTTTTCAGTTTCCAGAGTCTTGGGGGCAGTGTGTGGCTCTGCTTTGCAGTGATTTGCAGCATCACCAAGTGATGCCACCTAAAGCCAAGGCCTGAGCCTGGGCAGGTATCAGAAAGTGCCTCGAGGGCAGATTTGTCACTGAGTGTCCTGGGGCAGCCACAGCTTCTCTGGGCACCCTGTGCCAGGGCCTGCCCACCCTCTGGCACTGGGAAGCCATTCCCTGTGTCCTGTCCCTCCAGGCCCTTGTGCCAGGTCTCTCTGCAGCCCCTTCAGGCACTGCAAGGGGCTCTCAGGTCTCTCTGAGCCCTCTCTTCTCCAGGCTGAACAACCTAATAAACAAAATAGGAATATTAAATGTATTTGTTAACATCAAATGTTATAAATATTCAATTTAAATACACACTTAAGACCTTTCACTAAATGATTGACCAGAGGTTTATGATATGAGTCAGTACTAAACATGATTTGTTTAAAGCACAGTTACATTTTAAAAAGCAAATGCTGTCAAACCATTCAAGGGAAAAAAAAAAGTGCCTTTGGCATTGTATTAACAATATATTTTTAATTTCCCAGTTGCTGCAGTCTTGCTGTTTGCATTTAAGTCTGTCAAAAAAGAATTGTTTAATAAGTACCACGGAACAAAGAGATTGGAAATCACCTCCCTAGGAAAGCTAGAAAAGCTTTCAGCAAGAACCTGAAGAAAGAACAGCCTGGTCAATACTGGTGGAAATGACTGTTTGCATTCTAATTAAAGGAATTTTAATATATTAAACATTCCCAGTTGCTGAATAATGTCTCCTGGGCAAGTGGCAGAGGGGGTTTAGAGAACAGGGAAATATTGCTGTTACAGTGTCAGTCATGCAGGGATCTCCTGGAAGCTCTGTTCAGTTTTTAGGCTCAGCATCTCTCCAAAGCACATTCATCAAACTCTTTGGTATAACTCAGCTCTCGAAACAAAAGGCAGAAGGACAAGGAGTGGCTACAGGGAAAGGCCAAATCAATCCAGATCTATCAGAGAGAGGCTCATCTCCTCTTGCCTCTGTTCAACCTGATCATCAACTTCATGAAAGCAAAGGATGTAGGCTGAGATATCTCTAAAAATCCCTGGATTTGTGGGTAAATCCAAAGAATTCAAATGACACTGGGTTGGTTTGGGTTGGTTGGTTCTGTTTCCATGGTTTGTAGCACAGAGCCCTTTCTTCATTACTAGCACAACCAGATGACACAACAGATCATTTGATACCATTCCTGGCCTAGTCAGCTGCACACCCAGTGCAGAGAAGAAGAAGGTTTGGGGGTGTGGGAAGGGAGAGAGCCACTTCTGAAGATGGGAAAGATCTCTTGAAACCTGTTCCTGGTGCCAGCACAGCTCCAGGCACTTTGGGTTTCCTGCTGTGGCTGTGGATTGGCCAGTGCTCTGGGTGGCTGGGAACCAGGAGCTTGGATGGCAAATGGAGTCTGGAAAGCCAGGACCATGTACTGGGAGGGACTGGCAAACACCTCCAGCTGTTTCTAGCAAACATGCACAAGGGCTGTTTCAGGACCTGACTCTCATTAGCAGTAGTTCCCTGGTTCCAGGTCCTTTACAGGATGGAGGGTTTTAAGAACACATTTTACCATCCATTTAATGTAACAATATTAAGCTAGATTTGGCAAGGCCACTTCAGACATAAAACTTTAAAATGAGCTTTTTCAGAGCATAAAATCACAATTGGTCCTGCTAGTAAAAGGATAAAATAAATGTCTATTCACCCTAATTGCTGTCAAAGTTGTGATTTTTTGTTTTGTTTTCTTTTATATGTAGTAAAGCCAACTCGGTTTTATTGTATAGGGTGCAAACGCTCACCGTATAATATTATAAATCCTGCAGAGAATTAAGCATCTGCACATTTTTCCTGGCTGTTTCTTGCTTTAACTCGAAACGTCTGTTAGCACTGGCACAAAAGAAAATGCTGTGGGCGAGCCTGCTCCCACCTCTTTTCCAATCCCCCTCTTTCCGAGCCCTTTGCTCGTCTATTGGCAGCAGGGATTTAAGAGTCTGAGTGCAGCTGATGACATACTGAGGATTCTGATACACAGCATTCATGGGCTTCATCCACCTCATTCTCCCACAAGGAGAAGGCTCAGAGTTGGAAGGAGTCAGCCTCCTGCAAGCTCAGGCTGGAAAACAATAATTATTAGATCAGCTACTCCAAGCTCGGAGCCAATGTGAGAATTGTTGGATCCACGAGCTGAGATCTCTGGCCTTTGCTTTGGTTAACGGGCCCTTGGGTCTCCCTGTGGTTCCAGAACAGCAATTCCATCAGCAATTCCTGCTCTGCCTTCACCTTGTCCCTGAAAGCCCCTACAGGGAGCTTTTGACATTCATTTTAGGGACAGGAATTGCTCTCTGGAGACAGAAACAGGTATAACTATGAAGGGAGACAACTCTGGAGGGCTCCAGATATAACCCAGGGACAGAGGGGTGTTGGATAACCTGGAACATGCAGCCAGCAATGTTTCTATCAAAGCAGCAGGGCACGAAAAGAACTCAAACCTCTCATTAATGATTGTATTTCTTTTCCTTGAAGGCTCCTCTGATCTCTCAGAGATGATCCAGCCACCCCAGAGAATTATCCAGGGATGACCAGGAGCCAGAGCCCCCTGTTTTTTACCACTCCTCTGCCTTCCAGCACCACTGTTTTTGCTTTTTAAGTGCCTCAGTCAGCCCCAAATATTCCTCTTCACTTGGTTTTCATGGCAAAGATGAAGAAATGGATTTGCTCATTTGGAAATGGAACACATTTGCTGCTAAAGAACAGCGTGAACTCCAGGTTTCTCAGGTTTCCCTGGGACTTGCAGCCACTGTGAGCCCTTGGGCACAGGACACAACTTAAAAAAATTATCCTTTCCCATCATTACTGGTGGCTCCAAGGAGAATTTGTCATGCCAGGCATCTCCTATTAGTAATACCACACAAAAGGAGCCAAAAAGGAGGCTCTTGTTTCCAAAACAATTTCATCATTTCCCTTATTTACTTCATTATCACTTCAATCTGCAAATGAGGTTTCAGTTGAGGCTAGAAAAAAAAAAAAGAGGGAACATTCTATGCCTTATATTTTTCAGTAGTTTCTTCCAATTTTGTAAAAAGAATTATTTCTCAAAAGCATTACTTTGGGGATTTTTGTAAAATCTTTACCAGTTCAAACCCAGAAAAAATTCAGAGATTTTGTAGAATTAGTTTTGAAATTAAATTAAGGAGATTTACAGGACATTTAGTTGTGCTGCTCCTCCTGGGATTATTTTGAAAGTGAGGTTTTTTTCCATTACAAATTGGATGTACTTGCAGGAGGATTCCAGCCTCCCAGGCAGCCCCAGCACAGATAAGGGCTGGGCTGGTTTGCACTGTGTTATTCTTCCACTAGATGTCCCAGTAAAATGTTATTTACGTTGATTAGGGTTGAAAGGACTTCCCTGGAATGCAGCTTTTTTGGCCACTTTTACAGCTTAATCCCGATTGGGCTCTTGGTGGCACCGTATTTTAAGCCTCAGGCTTTGGAATAAAAAGAGGGAGAATGGATCCAATCTATAAAACTCACGTCAGACACAGTGTTCTGGAAGTCCAGGCAGTGTGGGGATGCTGTGGGCATTTCCTACTGATCAGTGAAACAGAAATACAAGGAAATAACTTGGAGTATTTATCACAATTAATTATAGCTCCTCCTTTCATGGGAGATCTTACTCTAATGGAACATTCCAGCAGCTCAGATTGAGATTGGTTGCTTCTTCCAGATTTTATATCACAGAATCCCAGCCTGGTTTGGGTTGGAAGGGATGTTAAAGCTCATCCCATTCACCCCCTGCCATGGGGGCAGGGACACCTCCCACTATCCCAGGTGGCTCCAACCTGGCCTTGGACACTTCCAGGGACGGGGCAGCCACAGCTTCTCAGGGCTGTGATCACAGGATTGAACTGATCCTGCCTCTGATAAACTGTGCATGGGGAAGGGTTTTGTTCTTCTGTGGAAGGAGGAGACACAGAAGGGTGTTGTTCTTCTCCATCCTGCTCCTTGTCTAACCCAGGAGGGCTCTGACACAGCCCCTGTCCCATTCCCAGCCCTCTGTTTGCCTCCTGCACGTTTGGAAGGTGTCCAAGTGCCAGGGAGCAGGAATGTCACCTGCCAAGCCTGGCCCCTCTGCAGGAGACAGCCCAGGCAGCTGGACCTGCACATCCAGCCAGGGGTGGGTCCCACACCCAGTCAGGAGGATGGGAAGCAGCTTCCCAAGGACTGTGCTAAATTTAACCCGTTGCTTCATGTCTCCAAGCAGTCTGGGAGGGTGCAACCCCCTCGTCCATCCCTTGCAGAGCCATGGATGTGCTGGGTGCTCCCCCAGCCCTGCCGTGTAACCAGAGCTGCTGGGGCTGTTTGATGCCTTTTGTTCTTGGTGGTGGTCTGTTCCTAGCCTGCCACGACCAGAAAAAGCACCTCACTTGTTCCTTCTTGCCAAGCTTTTTGCTGTCCTTCAGGAGGGGGAAGGTTTGAATCAGACACTCTCAATGCCTGGAGGGAAATTGCAATGCAGACAAAGCAACTCCCCTCAACCAAACCCCAAAATACCCCCAAACTGCTCCAGGTGCAGAACACAACACACGATGAGAAACATGTTAAACTGTGTTCCTTTTTGAGCTGGAATTAAAGGAATTGGATTAATGATTATATAGGTAGACACACATGAAAACAGATTGACTACAGATAGGGAAAGAGGTGAGTACAAACAGGATGGGTGATAAGGGGACAGGTGGGTTAATTAAATTGCTTTTTAAAGTACAAAAGAATTGTGTGAGGTTTGAAGGAATGGAAATGCTGGGTTTTAGGGTGGCTGGTTTTTACTTTAGCTCCACAGGATAACAAAACTGTCACTTAAAAAGAAGGTGCTCAGAGAGAAGGGCAGAACTGACTTCCAGTGGCCAGACTTCATCTCTCCTAAAATTACCTCCCTAAAACATCCTCACCCAATTTAAATTTTGCTATCAACTGTCTCTCAAGTTAATGTGGAGAAAGAAGCATTTGGAAGAGTATTCCTAAAACTGATAACAAGGGAAGCCAAGGGGAACCAGCCCCTCTGGGAGCCTCTCATCCTTTGGGCTGTAGCAGCCCATGGCACGAGCTCAGGCCAGACACCTGCACAGTTAAAGTCAGCAGCA
The DNA here is from genome assembly GCA_013399895.1 of Serilophus lunatus. Classification (NCBI taxonomy): domain Eukaryota; kingdom Metazoa; phylum Chordata; class Aves; order Passeriformes; family Eurylaimidae; genus Serilophus; species Serilophus lunatus. The sequence continues at coordinate 825,834 of VXBA01001643.1, read as the reverse complement.
AGTCCTGACCTTCATCCCCTAGAAAAAATGCAAATAAATCAGAAACAGTCTTGAAGATGACTTCAGTCACTCTCTTTACACTCTTACACACTTCCTTTCTTTGGAGAAGATCTCTCCCAGAACACTCAAATTCAGCATCCTGTATTCCTGCTTGGGAACACTTGAAAAGGGTTGGGATTGCTTTTTTTTTTTCATATTTTTCTTCCTGGGAGTAATTAAATCAACAGACAAATGTGGAAGCTCTGACTGGAAAAGCATGTCCAGACTGGTCTGCAGAGAAAAAATACAGTGATAACAAGGCAAATCCTGCAATTGCAGGTTTCTATTACATTCATGGGGCAATGGGGAAAAAGTACTGCTCAGCTTTTGAAACTCTGTCTGAAGCCAACAATCTCAGACTCTTCATTAGTTGTGCAGTAAAAGTCAGTAAAGGATGGAAAGAGACAAAATATGGGATGAGAGTGCAGTGGCTGGAGGATGATTTCTTGGGTGTTGCTCTGCTCTAACATGATATAATAACCTGCAGAAAGGCTGGGGCTTTCAGACAGTTCCCTGGAGCTTGCCAGGATCTTCCTATGAAAAAAATGGACAATGTGTTTTACCTATTTCCCTGGTCTCAGTTTTCCTTAGCTTTGAATGCAAGAAATCCTGGGTATCCTTTTCCATCTCTCAACACAGATCTTCAGCCAAATAATACTCAGGCAGGAAATTTCGGAAGCCCATCAAGAAGGAATTAGGTCCCAGCCCAGCCAAACCCTCTGTCTCTGAGTATCTGCCTTTGCTTGTCAAGGATTTGATGGATCAACAGTGTCACGGAGCAGCTGATCAGCCCTGGGGATTCCCAGTGTTGATAAATCACAGTTACATCCCATCCTCAGGCTGGGAAAAGGGAATTATTGCTTGAGCTGTGAGGAATAAACTAATGGGGGAGACAGAGATGGGGGAGAGAACAGGAAAACTAATGTTTCTTTAATAAGGCAATTCTCTTACACAGTACGTGGTAAGAGTATGGGGTTTATCTGTGGTGGAAGAACAACTTCACTACTTGGAAATCCCATTTCCTTTCCTGGACTCATCACTGGCTCACTCTGGTAGTCTTGAAAAAATGAGGATTAGGATATACCCTTCCCAGGGGAAGGTGTAAGGCTCTGTTTCTCCAGGTTTGCAATGCTGTGCTCTGAGATTATTTTATGGTAGAGAGTTCCCATGGCAGGGCATTTCCATGAGGAAACAGGCATCCAAAGAATCAGTCCAAGTGCAAGATTCCAAAAGGCAACCCAAAAAACCCCTCCCCAAACTAACCTGGCACTGCAAACTATACCAGAGATTACAATTCTGTTTCCAAACCTACAAGAAACCTTTACTTGACTTAACCTACAAAAGATAATAAGGTGCAATTAACGTGTAACAAATGACAGGTCTTATTATTGCTGGAACCAAAAGCACCTCCAGGACAATTTTCCATTCCTGGCTCAATCTGACCCAAGCAAACAGTTTTTTTTGGGGGTGGTTTTTTTCTGTTATTTTTTGATTCCCAGAATGCAGGTTTTAAGAGCCCAGGGTGCAGGAAGGCACTATGGGATCCAGCAGGAATTATTTTAACCAGCCCTCTTCCTGAAAGGCATTATTATGAAACTGGGAGAGATGTGTCTCTGATAAACAACACCCACCTCTCCCAGCCTGCAGCCTGTTTGAAGTGGCACTTGGCCAGAAATGAGCTTTGTCAACAGGTTTCATTTGGGCTCTTTTAATGCAGGGTTTGGTTTGCTCCAGTGAGAGGCTGCAGTTCCCCCACTGGGAATCTCTCAGGTAAGGGGCAGGTAAGATGGTCACAGGGTTCAGAGCCCCCGAGGACACTGAAGGGATCATGGAATCATGGAGTGGTGGGGTTGGAAGGACCTTTAGGACCATCCTGTCCCAGCTCCCTGCCTTGCACTCCATGTGAAGATGTGCTGACATCCAAATGGACTCTAAATCACATCAAAATCTGTTTTTATTCCTTATTTACAAATCACGGCCTCACAAAACCTCTCCATCCTCTGGAAAGTTAAATCCTGCTGTTGGTGCTTTCAGGACCCACCACGGAATCCATGGCTTGGTCACACCAATTCCCAGGCTTTGGGTGGAATGTGTTAATGGGTGTCATCAAGGCGTGTCTTTGACCCAAGGACCAGCTCCACAGCCCTGCCAAGGACTCCATCAGGATCAGTGTGAGCAACTGTGCTCTACTCTGGAGTAAAAATAGCCCCAGGTCAGATCAGAGTTGGGGAGAAGCAATTCAGCCCTCCTCGAATTCAAGGAATGGACCAACTAATAAGTAAGAACTTCACAAGTTCAGTAGTTCCTTCCCAGGCCTTTAAACCCAAAGTACAGACCTGACACCCCTGCGAGTTGTCCTGTCATGGATCCACTTCACAGGCAAGTCAATTCAACCACAAAAATGGCAGAGAAGCTTTCTAAGGACCCATCACAGTGGAAATAGCTGAAGAGCTTCACCTCTGTTGCTTGTCTCAGCCTTAGGAAGGGCCCAATTATAAAACCAATTCATGAGCTAAAATTTTTGGTTCTGAGGATTTTTCATGTCCCAGCTCAGTCCTCCAGCCCTGCTCTCTGTGTCCATCCTACTTGCCCATTGTCTTGATCAAATTGGCCTTTTCCTTTCTGTTCAACCACAGTCCAGGACATTACAATATTCCCAATAACTAAAGCAAGCTGCTTTGGGGCTGCATGTGCTGCACAGCACTAAATTTCATTCCCAGCTCCTGGAATAATTCTTCCAGCAACCATTATGATCCTTCCAGATGTTGGTACATACATTCTGCTTTCCAAGTACAACTCAAATCCCACGTGTATCCCAAAACCACATGGAAGAGGAAAGTTAGTTCTGGGGGTGGACAGTGTCTGTCCTCAGCTCTCTGCAGCCAGGTCCTGTCCCCATTCCCTCCCTCTCCTTAATTAGCTTAATGACTGCAAATAGCAATGAAGGATTTGCTGTGATAAAGGCAACGTGTCACAACAGGCAGGGCTTTGAGAGAACCATCATGCTTTGTTTGCTGGCTCCCACATTTCTTCCCCAGACTTGTGAGACTTCATGTTGCCATCCTACAAATCAAAAATGGACCCATTATAATTATTTTGATGCATTTAAAATAATTCCTGAGGTTTCCTACATGGCTATAAATGTTTTCCTTTTGCCTTCTGCTTTTTCAGCGGCAGCAAAACCTCAGGTGAGGATTCTGAACAACCAAACCAGACTTTGCATGGGTTTCTTTTTGCTCATCTCTGGCTTTATTTGGAGAGTGGATTTCCCCTTGTCGCTCTTTTGAATTTTGACCACAAAAAAGAAAAATATTGAACAGAAAATTGGAGTCTGCAAAATGGTAGCAGTCTAATTTTAGTACTTTCATTGGCTCAGGGAGGACATTTCCATGTTGTCCTTTGGGCTGCCAGGCACCTTGGTCAGGTTGAGGCAGAGCTGATTTTTAGTGACTTGTCCTAATAACAATCCCAATTTTTCATCACTTCACCTGCCACTGTAACCCCAGTGTATCCTGCTTGATGTGATCCCAGTCACTCAGCAGGGACCTGGGCACCTGCCAAACGCTCCAGCCAGTGGAAATTGCTCAGGGGAAAGCACAGGGACTCTCCTGGAGACAGGCCCTCCTGTGGGATTGCATGTAGAGGTGAAAACATGGTGTGACATAAGCCATGCCATGTTCCAGGAAGGCCCCGTGGGTGACACTGCCTTTGGTGACACCTGGCAGTGGCCTGAGCTCTCGGAACGAGTCCTCTGGCTGTTGAGTGAGGTGGTGTTGTTGTGCCATGAGCATCACAGGGAGGTGACACATCAGGGCTCCCAGGGAAGGGACAGCTCGTGCTTCTCCTCCTGATCAGGGCTCAGCTTTGCTCCTCAGCCTGACAACACCCTCCACCTTTCCTTGGCCACCTACGGAGCAGCAACACGTCTGAGGGCGAATCCCTCCCTGAGCCATTCCCAGCATCCACATCAATTGCTGGGGTTAAGTACTGGCTTCCCTGAAAAACATTTTCTCTTGCCATTCATTACATGTCACAGAGCAAAAGGCAGCAGGTCTGAACAGGAGAGGAAGGGAGGAAGAGCCCTGTTTGCTCCCCTGGGGCTTCTCTCCTGATCAGACAGGTAGATAAGGACCCTGCTCCAGTCAGGCTGGAGGTGGAAGTGACGACCACATGCTCAGTGTTTTTCTTTGGGGATGATTTATCACTGGAGATGCTCATTTTTCCTCTTGTAGATGCAGTGTAAACACAGAATAAAAAGAAATAAATAGAGTAGGAGGTAGTGAGAGAAGAGTGTGACCTGAATTGTGACAGGAAAAATCAACCCCCAAACGTTGGCGTGGAAAGCGCTGCTGCCAAGGGATGTGCTCAGAATCCCAGGAACATGCTGGAGAGGAGACACAGCAAAGGCAGAGGAAAAGAGGAGTATCTGATAGCTGCTTTAAAGCTGAGTGGTTAATTGGGTGAAATTTGGATGATCTCTCAGGTCCCTCCCAGCCCAAACCACTCTGGGATTCCGTGATTCTTCAGGAAACACATCTGTTCAAAGAGCAGATATTTTCCAGTTGGCACATGACAGAGATGAACACAGAAATAAACTGGAATCTGTAACACCAATTCTGTGGCTGAAGCCTAGAAAACCCCACCATCAGGGATTAGACCTTATTTGTTATATTGCTCTTCATCATTTTGACATTTGAGAAGAAATCAGAATTAGAGTAACCGAAGCCCATTCTCAGGAAGAATCGTGTTTGCTCTTCCTGAATGAGCCTCACTCAACAAAGCTTTGTTCCAAAGCTGGGCTTTATTGTCTCTCAGCTGACTTTTCACATCCTGATTCAACAAAACACTAAAGCTTGAACAATCAGTTCTGGCGTAACTCGTGCTTTGAGATGTTCTTTGCTGAACCCTGTTCCCAGAATCTGTGCAGAGAAGGACCTGTAGCCTTATGGCACCAGGACATTCCTCAGGACCACAGTCAAGGAGACCCAGGCCTGGGATTCACTTCTGTATCTCGTGGTGACCAGAATTTCTCCTTGGATTGCAGAGGCTTTTGGGGTGGAAAGGAAAACACACAATCCATGCCAGGGCCCAGAATGTGTTGGACACTTTTTGCAGGACTGGGACACTGCACAACGGGCAGCAACAGCAGGGGGGGCATTGCTACATCGGGACATCTATTTCTATGACAGTGGAAGATGATGGTGATTTCTTCCTTTAGCCTTGGGATGAAGTGGAACCTAAGGCAGCACAGTAACTCAGCTCTGCATGGCAAATGCCATCACTGTTCTTTCATGGAACCAAATTCCAGCCCAAACTTGGGGTTTCCCCATCTTTTTTTTCTCCAGCAAATGGCCACTAAGAATGTTATGTTGTCAGGACATGGTAGCAAGTATTAAAAGGAAAATAGGGGGCAAAAGTATCAGGGTTCTCATCTGTGAACCAGAACTGGCATCTTTCCTTTTTTCCTGCTTCCTTCTCATCCCTAAAACTCTATTTTTCCTATCAATTTCTTCTTGCTTCTGCCATGACTCACCAGGCTGGCTGACTGCAGAGCAGACACCCGGGGTGTCAGTGCCTTGGGCAGCGCTCCAGGGGTGGAATCCCCCTCGGATCTGTCAGATCCTGCTGACAAAGCACAGGGAAGTGGCAGAACAAAAGGATCTGCTATTTCCCTCCAAGTTGCCCAACGTCTCATGCATGAGGAAAAATACCCTCCAAGAGACACAGTCAAATCCATCTCCTGTTGCGACTGTCAATTTTCTGGATGACTGGAAGTCTGTAACCTGTACCTGAACCTTCCTGGATGCTCGGGCTGTGGGAATTCTTTTGGTGGAAGGCAAGACAAAACAAGTCCCCGCTGACTGCAGCAGAAACACTGAGAGCCAAAGGTAATTCAGGAAAACCCACAGCCTTCCTCAGGCTCTGGAGCCTGTGGATATCGGGGTGGGAGCCTGGGAAGTGCCAAGGAATCCCCACTGCCCCTCTCCACCCAGGGAGCACAAACCCCCCAGTCCCAGCTCAGTGTTCCACTGGCTCCCTCCTCCTTCCTGCCCAGTCCTGCAACAGATGTGCAGGTTCTAATTTTTAATTAATTTAATTAATTTTTAATTCTCAGGATTTCGAGGTCGTGAAGGAAAGACACTGAGAGGGCAATGATTTGCAGGATCATACACAGCTATAACCAGGGGGAAGGTAAATACCACATTCCCTCTTCAATCATCCATTATTTGCATATTAAAAAATGCCAAAATCCTTCTGTGAAGCTCCACATTATGTTTGGGACACGGTCTTTTTTCCTCTATTGTGTTATAACTTGTGCTTGATAATGAATTGCAGAAAACTGTTAAGATTATTTCTCTTGAAAATTCTGCATTTACCCTTGTCAGAAATGTCAGCTGTTAATTATTCAGGGTGAGGAGCTCCATAGTTTTGCTCTGATGCTGCATTTCCTTCTGGATCATCTCTCTGAGCTGTACTCTCTACTCCTCTGTAGAGGAGTTTCAAGAGGTTTCCCAGTTCTTTCCCACCCCACACCTTCATGATGCTTCTGGAAACCATCCTTTCACACTAAGAAAAAAGGGATAACTCAACTAATCTGGGCTTGTCTGGAGCTGTGCAACACACAACACATTGCATCATAAAACAGAAATACTTCCAGCATTCATGGAACAATCAATTCCCATTTAACACCACTGTCACCCTCTGAAAAATATCTAAAATCTCTAGATCTTCTAAAAGCAAAAATTAGAGCTGTTTGACCATTGAGCAGAGTAGAATAAACCTTTCTTCAGATCAAAACAGTAAATCCTTTAAGAAGTTAAAGTACATTTATTAGAGAAAAGAAAAAAAGTTATGGATGTTTCTGAGGTCAGGAGAAAATGCCTGGGAGACCCATTTCCTTTGATCCATGGAGGTCAGTGTTTATATTTTTTTGCTATTTATGTGTGAAATGTTCTATGAATGAAGGGTATTATCTGACAATTTACTGCTGCATTTTGCTTGATTTTCTCCAAAAGGTGGGAAAATCTATAATTCCAAAGGTCTGGGTCTACAGACAAGAAAATGGGATTGGAATCAGTTCAAGGAGTTTTTGCTTCATGACCAGGATTCCTCCTGGCAGCTGTGGATTGTTTTCATGGGTGACAATAAATTAAAAAGAAAAAAAAAAAAGGAAGTGGGGCAGCGAAAAAAGGAGGCAAACCAGAGCCAGGGGGTTCTGCCTGGGTAGGTGACACTTCCCTTGTCTCAAAACACTTTTTGTGATGCCCAAAAATTGCCACAACTTGGACAAAGTGATGTCTTTGGTATCAGCGGTGATCTCCTGACTGCCCTCTTGCTTCCCTTAGTGATAGGAATACTTGGGAAGCAGGAATTCCAAATGCTTTGGAAGATGGTGACCTTTGTGGAAGGGAGAACAGCAAAGGAAATCCAGCAGAAATGAAGGCTGGATTTTATGTTTTAAAAAGGCAAAACCCCTCTGTGTTGATGTTCATTATGGAACAAGATAAAATAAGCTTTAAAAAGGAGGCCCCCTGTCCCCAAATGCCAGACAAGGATCTCTGTTTTACACTGAATTTATCATTTTTCAACTGCAATGTCAGTCAATTTAATCATCTGGGCTGGATGGGAGAGCCAAGCCTGGGGGCTTTGGGAAGTCTCCCCTTGGGATGGGGCCTTCCATTCCAGGGAGAGCCCAAGGAAAGTCTCTCTGAAGTACTTAGGAACATCTTTTCTGCTCTTAAAATACCCACAGGGAGAGGGGGAGGAGATTTAGGAAAACATTGACCTGATGGTACAGAATAAACCCCCTTGATTTTCTTTGTGTAGCCCCAGTTTTGGTGTGGGGACAGTTCTGCCCAAGCCTGGAGGCACTTTGGGTCCATCACACAATGGACACATGGAAAATCTCTGTCCAGAGGTTTTTTCCCCCTCTGGCATTGCTGTCCTGGGAAAATGATGGAGATCTGTAGATGTGACCTTATGTTTCAATCATAACAAACCTTACAAGGCCCAGAATGCCACAGAATTGGGACCAAACTGGAAGAAAGTGGCAAAAAAAGGAAGGTTGTTCAGAACTGAATAGAGTTTTCTGTTACTGTTTGGTGTGATCTTTTTTATATGAGGATATTCTTTATAAGCTTTTGGAAAAGTAGTTTATTTGTAGTTTATGAAGCAAAAGGAAAAAAACCATGTTGGACACATATATTACTTCTTTAAAGCATTTAAAATCTCTATTTTTATGTTGCTAAACCAGAATAAAAATAATTATCACATCCAACAATTTGCAAACCTCTTAATGAACAAAACCAGCAACAAAAAGTAAGGGAGGAAAAAAGCAAAATCTCAAGAAAACTTGCAACAGGTTTTTTTCTAAGCATGGGTGGAGTGGAAAAAGTGAGCCAAGATAATTACCCACACTTAGTCATAAGGAGCAGGAAACACAGTAAAAGAAAAAAAAATCTAATTGGAGCTGGTTTTCATATATATATTAAGGTGTTAATTTCCATCACATCATACAATGCAAGAACATGTGATTTGAAGTACAAGATCCTTTGCCTGCATAAGAAATGATTAAAAAAAGGCAAGTCTAAGAGCAGATGTTGATATATATGTGAATATATTAAAATATCCACACACCAGCTTAGGCGAGAGTTTGTGCTCATGGAGAGCTTTGTTTCTTTGCTTTCAGCCTCAGGCTGCTGCCACTTGTCCAGAGGAATAAAGGCAAGAGCAAAGCAGGGCTGCAAAGCCAGCAGGATGGAGCTGACAGGACAGGATCTGTCTCACTGCAGAGCAGCTCTGACGAGGTGTCAGAGAACCACAAATCCTCAAGGTAGTTAAGAGTGACCACAACAAATCCCAACTCGTTCAGACAGGAGTGGAAAATCCACCCTCGTGCCACAGGCTTCCTTTCTTCCAAAGGAAGAGCTGGACCTGCTCCTCCAGTCCAGGGCTGGAGGTCCAGGGTGCTCTGAAACAATTCCACTCCAAGGGCAGTTTGCTCAGCCCAGCTGGGGCTTCTCACTTTCAGAAGGTCCGTGTGACAAAACAGGGGGAGAACCTGAGGCTTCCCAGGAGCCAGAAACTTGTGCTGGGATAAAGGGATGCAGTTGAGATTGCAGCCCTGTGGATCGTGGGGGGCCCCAAGTGGCCCAGCTGTGCCAAGGTGGGTGTTGGGCTCCCTCGTGTTTCTCTTGTGCCATGTCAGGGCTTGGGGATTACACGTCCCCATGGGTTTGTTGTTCTAAAGGGTGGTGGTGCTCCAGGCACAAGTTCTGCTGGAGCAATCTCTTTCCAGAGATGTCAGATGGAAAGTCACCTTCGGATTAGCACGGAAAAAAAACAGAAGTAAGCAAACAAAAAACCTCATGTGTTTGTGTTTGCAGTCAGAGGGCCTCTCTCCTCCCCTTTCTGCTGTCATTGTTGTAGGATGGCATTCCCTGACACTCCCTCAGTCACCTCCAGAGAGGGCCAATGTTCCTTTGGGTGGCAGCATGGAAAGATGCTGGCAAAGCAAGTGTGGGTTAAGAACCAGATTTGACTGGGCAACATAATGTCAGAGACAACTCATAAACTGTTCCATGAGTTCATGTCTCTTCCCTTCTCCTCTTCCTCTGTGTTCCAGCCAAAAATAGCCAGTGCCTGTGCACATCCCTGGGAAGTGGCAGCACAGATACCTGTCAGGAATAGCAGGAGCCTGGCTGTCTCCAAAGTGTCTCAGAAACACCCTCTGACTCACAGGGCTCCAGATGCCAATCAGCCTTGGCAATTAGGGATCCTAATTTTCCTCCTATCTGCTCCAAGGAGCTAATGTAGAAAGAGGTGATTTTTCACTGGAACTGTCTCATTGTTTATCTTTGACTCCAACAAAAAAAAAAAGTGTCAACATCAATCCATAATTTTCTGAGAAGTTGATGACATTCCCAAACCAATGAGCTCCTCAGATATTCTTTGGACTTAAGACAATCACTGATCCCAGCCACAAGAACTTCATCTAGCAAAAAGCAAAGAGCATGAACATGTTAGAAGGCAAGAATGTCACCCAAATTAGTCTTTACCCTGGCTTTCCATCATTCCCCAAGGTCTATGTTGTGGGGTACTCATTGGGAGATGAATGGATGAAGAATCATTGGAATCCAGTTCCTTTATGGACATCTGCATTTGCCCAGTCCAGGTAATTAAGCCTTTAGCTAAGAGCAGGCACAGTAACACACCCTATGCTTTGCTTTCTAATGGCATTTTTTATGCCCCTGAAGCCAAATCATCAACATAAAGTTGCCCAGAGAAGCTGTGGCTGCCCCATCCCTGGAAGGGTCCAAGGCCAGGTTGGAGCCACCTGGGACAGTGGGAGATGTCCCTGCCCATGGAACGAGATGCTCTTCAAGGTCCCTCCCAACCCAACCCAACCCAACCCAACCCAACCCAACCCATTCTCTGATGATTTCTGCAGATTTGTTTGCTGCTCACAAGGCAAAAGCTGCCAGCAGAAATTCTCTGAGTTGCACATCCCCAGCCATGGGCCCTCTGGGCCTCATGGGGCTGTTTCCTCTCCCTGCTCTGCTCTTCCTCCCAGGATTTCTGACCGTCTGCCTGGGCCCGTCATTCATCCTCCTCACGAAGCAGCCACGCCACTGTGGAATTTTTATTGGCCATAAATACTTTATTGGCCAGATTAATATGATTTAAAGTGTTGCACCTAGTAAATACTGTGTGCTATTCGCTTTAGCAATACCTGTGGAAAAGGACAACCTGGGGACCCAGGCAGTGCTGGGACCAGTGGAAGTAGGGGATTGGAATGACTAGAAGGGGTTTGGATGCAGGAAGGGCTGAGGCTGGTCTTGGAGGGAGGTCCTTGTGAGGAAGGGACTCTCCATTGGTGTGAGCAGCTCCCATGTGTTGGAATGTTCCACTCCAGTGACTGTCAAAGCTTTCGACAGCCTCTCCTGCTGCCTTGTGACCAGGGGATCCCTTTCAACACTGGGCAAGTCTGCTGAGGGACAGAAAGAAAGGAACACTTTTCAAAAGAAATAAATGCTACTTGGTTTTCTGGTGGTCTCATTTTTACTGCCTGTGGATTTGCTGTTGGAGCCCTGCCTTCCTTGCTGAGGCCAAAGCTGCTGTGTGTTGTTAGAGGATGTTACACCTGCAACAACTCTTGGTGGAATTGCAGGGGAAGAGGCACGTTCATGGAAAGATTTTGATAGGTTGGTAAAGACATAAGGATTCCTGGCCAGAGAGAAACAAGAAAAGACCAGTTTACTTCAAAAAGTGAACTGAGAACAAGCAAACAGGACAATATGCTGAGGACCATCTGTTTTCCCTCTCCTGCCAAATGTTTGCTCACAACAACATGGAAAAAGTGACCAGCAGGGAGTGAGGAGGTTCATTTCTGACAAAACTGGCATGTTCAGCCAAAAACCTGAGAGCAGCTCTCCTGTCCTGTCCCATGGCACTCTTGGCTGTCACTGACACATTTCTGAGCCACTGAAGAGCCCCAGCGCCTTCTACACTCTTTGGTTTGGCAAAAATATGCATAAATGCATTTTAAGAGACTTCTGTAACATCTTCAAAGGTGACCTACTGTGGGACATACAGTTGCAATATCCATTAACAATAAAAACTCACAGTAGAGGTGTTTGTAGGACAAGACAAGCAGAGGCTTCTCCACCTCCTGATGGCACAATAAAGAAGATGCAAAGCCTGAACTGCACAGGAGGGAAGGGCTGTGCTGTGTAATGATGATAAAATATTGCCATCTGTTGGCATCCTGTGCAAGGAGATCCACACACACTCCATGGTTATTTGCTTGTGTACAGTGAGAGGAGAGATCCTGCAGCACAATTCCCCAAAAGGAATAATCTCAAAAGACAATCCTATTTTCTTTGCAATTTTTTTTGGTTTGTTTTTTTTTTTTTTTTGGGGGGGGGGGGGGGGATTTAGGGTTTTCAGCTCCCTCCTGTCCTTCCCACCCATGGTATGTCACCACACAGGTTTGGTGGAGTCCTGAATCTGGATTTCCAGAGTTCAGGGCCTGCACTTTGGGAGTTGTCTCTCCAAAAACCAGCAAACAGCCCCTCAGAGAAAAACACTTAATACTCTTATCACCAAATACAAAATTAGATTTCTGTGACCAGCTTAACCCTTGAGGGGAGGTTTGGGAAGGCAGCAGGCACCAGGCAGCACTGGGGACCTTCTTCCCTGGCTGTTCCACAGCCCCTGCAAGGCAGAGCAGAAGGGGATTGCTTTTATTGAAAGGAGGACTTTGCAGTGCCAGTGCTCTCACCTGTGCAAGGGGGCAGGTTTCAGGAAAACCAATAAAATCCCCTGCTATTTCTGGCAGTTTGAGATAGAGGAGCCCCTCTGTGTCACATGTTCCCCCTGACCTCAGTGCTGCAGCACCAGCAAAGTGCCTTCCATGTGTCCCTGAGGATTTCCTGGGATGCTGAATGGCCCTTGCTGGAGATTGCTGAGTGAAATGATGCTTTAACTGAAAAGAAAACCAAATTTTTCAACCTCAGAATGTGTCACTCTTAGGAACAGAAATCTTGTTTTGAGCAAAGTCAAGAACAGGTTGGTGGTGCCTTGTTCCTGGCTGGAAGTTTTGAAAATAAGAGGCAAGAAAATACAGTAATATGGTGAAACAGTCAAAATATCAAAGATTGATGAGAATTTCTTTTAAAACATTCAAGATATTAAAATAAGAGTTCCAAAACTTCACCTGAATATTTTTTATTCTGTTACTTCTCAAATGCTCTGAGTCAGACAAACTGCTTCAGATGATGAGGTTTTTACACTGAAAGTGATAAAACAGAAATGCTTTGCAATTACTTTTCAGTGAGAAAAGGTTTTAGTCAAGAAGAAATTGAGATATTTAAGTAAGATTTTAAACAAAATATTGAAGGTGCAAACACTGATTTTTTCCCTAGGAAACTGAAAACATCAGTTACCTGCAAAGTTATTCTATGGGAGTTAAAAAAAAAATAAGATTGTTATTATTATCAATTCTTGAAGCCATTTCCATAAATTTCATTCAAAGCAAAATTTGATGATTCCACATTTCCCTCAGAAAAATACAAAGCCTCATCTCCTCCATCTGCTTTTAGTTTTAGCTAAAAAGATGGCTAAAACAAGAGGAATGATGCCTCAGAAATAAATATTCTTAAAAAATAAAAAAAAAAAGAAAAAACTGAATTCTGGATAAAATCCAAAGATGCCTGACAATTTTCCCATCCCACAAAATCTTGATATTTCCAAAATATCTTTGCTCTGCATTGGGACCGAATTTTTTAGATTAAAAAGAAAAGACCCACCCAAGAACATCTAAAAACCCTGTGGTGAAAGCTCTCATTTGGGACCTGGGTTATTCCAACTCAAATATTCCCCCTGTCTGTTGGAGATGTCTCTTGCTGTCAAGAGGCTGGATCTGGGAAGCTTTGCTCAGAATGGATGCATTCCTGTAGAAAAAGCTGTGGTTTGGTGAATCATGGTGAAAAAGTTTCCTCCAGAATTTCTCAACTCATTGTTGAAGCAGAGATTTGATTCCAGAGCCTCGTGGACTGGGAGGACCATGACTGTGCCATCCCACATGGGGAGGGTCTTCCCACAGATTTAGGGAAGGGGATGTCAGGAGCTCTGGTCCTTTTGGGGAGGTTTTGGGGCCTGCAGTCCTTTTCCAAGGGATATTCCAGCTGGGAACACACACTGTCACCCAGCTCTGGGTGGGGGAGATGGTTGGGGTAGAACCGGTGCCAGAGCTCACTTAAATATTCTTCTCAATTTTTCAGCTTGGGGCTTATCCAGGGTGGCCAGAAGCAACAACCTGTCCCTAAATTCACTCTGCAGATGAATGCAATCCTCAAAAAAAACCCGAAAAACGAATATTCTTCTCTGAGACAAACTCCTTCCAAGGGAAAGGATCCAACTCCCATCACTGCTCCATTGTCAGCAGCTGAAGCATTAATGGTGGAGAGCAAGGACTGGGGGTGAAATTACCAGGTTTGAGTGACACTTTGGCTTTTGGAAACCTGGCTTTTGGCTCTGACACAAAAAGATCTCATCAGGCAAAGAATGCACCGGGGTGTGGCTGAAGCTGCAGGTAACAGGCACTTTCTCCGTCGCTTCCCTTTTATTTTTAGACACATTAACTGAAATGTCACATTTCCTACAAGACACGGGAGTCTGGGCTCTCCTCTTAGTGCTGAGACTGTCAACAGAGTGGGTTTTTTTTCCTTTTTTTCTATTTGCTTTGAAGTAAAACTAATAATTAGGAAGCAGGGTTGGCTGCATAAGAATCCGTATCTCGACTGTTAGTGGGTTACTACTGTGTTACTACTAATAATAGTATCTAAACTGGCTACAGAGGTTTTTGTTGGAATTAAATCAGTGATCTAAAGAAGGCTGAACTCTTCTCATATCCATTAGAGATTAAGTCATTGCTCTTCTTGTTGAAAAACAACACCCAAAGTAATGAAATGACTTGTCTTCAAGGGCTTGGAGCAACCTGGGATAGGGGAAGGTGTCCCTGCCCATGGCAGGTCAGAACTGGGGTGCCCTGCACACACAGATGGAGCAGGGAATGCTGATCCCTGCAGAGCAGAGCAGTGTGCCAGGGCTGGGAATGCTGAGCACCTCAAACCATCCCATGGAACAGGTGCCAGCAGCTCAAGGAATGTACACACTGGATTTTTTGTTTATTCTGACATTTGTTCATGACCCTCCCCAAATCCTTCCTCGCTGCTTGGTGCCACCAGGGCTGATCTCTGAGCTGCATTTCACAAAGCTTCAGTGGAGATGACACCCAGGATTGAAATTAAAAATAGAAATGGGCTTATTTTGTTTTGCAAACCTCTCTGAGCGTGGCTACTTGATGCTCTTAAACGAGGAGGGTGGTTGGAATTCACTTGGTAAATTTTATGGTCGATTCAGTTTATCTAAATCATTCCTTTGTACAAAAAACCTGGGAAAAGAGGGCAGAAAATCAACTTCAGAGGATGTGGTTATCCTGAGATAATCAGGCCCTGGGGAAATCAGACACACCTGGCTCTGCTGTGCCTCTGTGCCCCTGGAGAATGAGCAGCTCCAGAGGCCACACACCCCTCCCACCCCAGTGCAGGAACCCCCCCCGTCCTGTGAATCTGCTCTGCCCCAGGGACACAGCCATGGAAACCACTTTTGGGGAGCAGCCTGGGGAGTCACGAGCTCCAGAGTTCCTTGACCAGCAGAACACTTCACAAAGAGCTCCTTTAAGCCAGAGCTCTGTTCTGAGGAGCAGACAGGGCTCCCCAGCTCTCCTCAAACTTCCCCCAGGCTGGCTGGACCCACCAGTGTCAGACACAGACACTCCAACCTGAGCTGGAGCACCAAGTGTTGCCCTGCAGCAGGAGATGGGAGGGACAGCCTCTCCCTGCCTGGAATTTTACATTGTGGCCCTTCCAGGTTTAAATTTAGGGTTCTGTGAATGCATTACCAGGCTATTCTTGGCCAAAAATGGAAACCAGGCCAATGTATTGTAGTTCCCAGGTGAGCCGTGGTTGGAACAAACCTGGAGTGCCCTGACTTCCTCAGAGGGACAGAGGAAGGAATATGAAGGGTTTTCTAGCAAACAAGGTCTGCACCAACAGTTCCACCAGAAAAATGATGGACAGATCTCTGTGGAGCAAAGGAAAGGAGAGAGCAGGGAGTGGAGCTTTGACACTGACCCACACCTACATCTTCCAAGGAAAAACCTTGGCTACCTGAAATACTGATGCTGTTGGCACAACACTCACCTCCTTTGCCTCTGGAAATCTGGAAGGTGGTCTAAAAGGAAAATATTTTCATTGGAAGCCATTGGTTGATACCTGAGCGAGGTGGAAGGAGATCTGACACCTTTTGCTTTGAGCCTCTTGGCAGTGGCATCTCCTTCCTGCCTTGTGCTCAGCCCAACGTGCCCTGACCTGTGACAGCAGTGACACCTCACTGGGATCCTCTGGAATCCCTGACCTGCTCACAGGAGTTTTCTTCAGGCAGCACAAAGGGGATGACTGGACTCCCCATCTGAGCATCCACTGGATTCATTTCAAGCTGCCTCATGTGGAAGGGATGCCAGAGGCTGTTCAGGTGGCACCCAGGAGTGCTGTGGCACAGCCCAGACACCTGACAGGCTTTGCTGGAGCATGACTGGCATTTTCCTGCAAGGTCCACCGTGAGAGATGCTTCCCACGTGCCACCCACCCCGAGCTCCCCCACCTCACACACTCCAACCGACACAGTGTACTTTGGAAGGGTGCCATGTTCTATTAATTAAACTATTATCTCCCCTCACTCAATTTCTTTTTTTTAAAAAAAGCCCCTTGGGTTTATTGAAGATCTCATCACTCCAAGGAATCCATTGTTTATTTTAATTAGAAACAAGGATTTGTCTGGAAATACGGACGTGGCGCTGGCTTCGTTAACTGAGCTGGGGCTGCATTTTTTGTCCTATTCCCAGGTGAAAATGAATATGGTGGTAGCTTGAAATTAAAGTCACAAAAGTATCCTTTCATTTCAGCATAAACCTTAAAACCCCCCATAAAATCTCCAGTTAAGACAAAACTGGATCAGCCTCATTGCACACGCATTTATTAACTCAAGTTCATTCCTGGATAGTTCCCTGCAGGTCATGGATGGATAATCATTGCTACAAACTGAACAGGATCTCTTTGATAATTTGACAGATAAAGTGAAAAAAAATGAAGTTGGTGCTCCAGCCTGACTTTAGAGTCAGTGTTTTCACATGCTTCTGCTTCTGACTTTAGGATCTTGCTAAATGCCTCCCTAACCATGGCCTTAGTTATTCTATCATTAGACAGGTTCCTCAGTTATCTAAAGTTGTAGAAGATATTCAGAAGCTCCCTCTCCCTCAGCTTTCTGGTTAGGTCTCCATCCCCCTTTGCACTTCGGGATGTCTTTATCCCACTTGCCAGGCACAGAAGTGATGGACACATCCCAGAGCTGTTCAAACCATGGAATAGTTTGAGTTGGAAGGGACATTAAAGCTCATCTTGTTCCAACCCGTTGCACTGTCCCAGGTTGTTCCAACCTGGCCTTGGACACTCCCAGGGATGGGGCAGCCACAGCTTCTCTGGGCACCCTGTGCCAGGGCCTCCCCACTCTCCTAGGAAGAATTCCTTTCCAATATCCCACCTAACCCTAATCTCTGTAAGTTTGAAGCCATTCCCCCTTGTCCTGTAACTCCTGTCCCTTGTAAATATTCTTCATCTTTCTTGTGGCCTTCCTTCAGGGAAATGTTTGAGATGGATGCACAGAATTCAGGACTTGTTCAGGTACAGGAGCCCCTGGGAGCACACTCAGACGAAGCTTTTTGTGAGAAGGGCAGTCCTGTCCCCTTCCAGCCTCTTCCTTAATGCTTGTGTTTGCCTAAAAACCTCTCTGGCTTTTGGAACTGGCTTTACAGTAGAACTGAAAATTTCCTATCAATCCTTTGATACAGTTTTTAATTCACCCTCTAAAGGAAGTTCATTTTGGGGTGAACCTCTCACAGCCTCCAAGGAAACATCTTCTAACTTATTTCTTTTCCTCCCTCAAAACCGTTGACGTAGGGAATTCTCTGCAAACCACAAATACACATTTGAAGAGTTTCATCTAGTCTTGGCTCAGCTTTAGCATTTCAATTACCAGTGAGAAGAAAGGAAGGAGCAGGAATGAAAGATTGCACTTTGGATCTTGCTCCTACCAATGACTGATCTGTACTGGAAAGGGTGACATCCCTTTCTCTGGGATGAGACAAAGAAGTTTGAATTACCAGCCATCAGAAAGGCATTTATCCATAATATCCATCAGAACTTTGTGAAGCCAATCTGCCTAAGGGACAAAAATGCTGATGATGTGTCTGTCCTACAGCTCTGCAAGGGAACTTTGAAGAGAACCATTGAAGAGAAAGATGCCCTGACTGCAGAAAGAAGCATCGACAAGGTTTAGGTGCCGCTGACTTGGCTTTTCCTCAGCCTAGAACAGGCTCTGAAACCCACCTATGAGGTGTTAAAACGAGTCTGGAAGAACTGCTGTCAGCAGCAGCAATTTCAGTTGGCAGAGTATGAAGAGAAAGAAATCCTAACCTGGATTTCCATTGCAGGTCAAAGCAGCAGAGATGATCAGCAAAGACCTGCCTTGACCTTGGGGTCTTTGCTCAGCTGCCCTCTCAAACTGCAGCACAAATGCAGCTGATATCTGAAATATTGTATTTCTGGATGAATATTTGAATAAAACATCCATAACAAAGACTGAAATGCAGCTCCTGCCTCAGCACTGCAGCAAATGGAGTTTTCAGCCTCAGTGACGTAAATCCCCCTTTCCAGTCTCTTTTACACACGACTTCCAAGGACTCTTTCTAAACACTCTGGACTCTTCTGCTGACTCATCTCCAAACCAGACCAGGTGGGTCCCATTAACTGCAACTCAGGAAGTTAAAATATGGAGAACGTCCCCACAGACAGCCAAATATTTTGGCAAGGAAAGACCCTGGCAAGGAGCCAGTTCAGGAAGCAGCTCAGGATAATAAGGTTTATATTTGATGGTGAAACCCCAAGGTGCAGAGTGATTTGGGTGACTCAATCTGCTCACCATCTCCCAGAGCTGCAATGGGCCTGAACTGGATTCCAGTTGGGATCTAGTCCCAGTTATCTGGTTGAAAATGGATACTCAGGGAATAGAACTGAGAGTGACCATTAGAGCCCATAACTTTCAATAGAAGATGGGAGAAAGTTGTTCCTTTCTGACCACTTTGCTGAGAATTTGATTTCAGCAGACTTTTGGGGTTTCCTATCATTTTTGAGAAAGATCCAATCACTTTCTTTTCAGCTGAAAAACAACAACTAAATATGAGCTGAGTGGGTTTTCTGAAATCTCTTGGCCAAGTGGTAAAGAACAGTGAACTTCCCAAACAATGAAGAATTTGGAATGGCCCAGAAATCAATTTTGATTTTTTTTTCTTTTTAATCGAGGGGGCACACGGCAAAAAGGTTTTTTTGTTTGTTTTCTTTGCTTTGGGATTTTTTTTAAGAAAAGTTAGAAGATAGAAGAGTTGGAGCTGAAAGAATTCAGTGTAGGAGCCCAGAACTCTGATTTACTGTTTTCTAGTTTTATACCACAAGAATT
This sequence comes from Serilophus lunatus, assembly GCA_013399895.1. Classification (NCBI taxonomy): domain Eukaryota; kingdom Metazoa; phylum Chordata; class Aves; order Passeriformes; family Eurylaimidae; genus Serilophus; species Serilophus lunatus. Next base: position 806,661 of record VXBA01001643.1, on the reverse strand, counting down.
TTGCAGAGCATTCCTCAAGAGCAAACTATATTAGATTAGAGGTTGATGAAGAAGAATTGAGGACAAAGTTCCACTGCACCCTGGCTGGCCACTGCTTTGACATCCTTAAGCAACATAAGTTTCCACATTTAATGATAGAAACAAGAGGTGAACAACCAGAACAGCTTCTAAGTACCTTTGACTTGACAACCCAAAAGGCAAAGCTTTGGGCTTAAATCCAGAGTGATCCTGGAAACCTCATTTTTTAATCCAGAGTGAGACATTTCAACTGGCTTGTAACCATGCTCCATTAATATCCCTCCATCTGCTCATGGAACATCCATTCTTGGGAAGAAATGGGAGAATGGTGAAGGTTATTTATGGCTTCCTAGAACATCACTGTGCCTTTCCAACAGCAGGCTGACCTCGGAATGCAGGGCTCTTCCATGACTGGCATTTCAAGGTAGACATACAGGTAATTTTGGAGCTTTAACTTTTGCAGTTTAGGGAGGTTTTTTGCTTCCCTGTCTTTTGAAAATGACTATTGAGGGAATTATTTGCTTCAAAAATATAGAAATGCCTCTGGTGTTGCTTGTCCTGCACCTTCCAGCTCCTCTGTAATTGGAAAGCTGGTGAATCCAGATCTGCAGAGGACAGGCAGCCCTGTCTGAGACACCAGAAATACCTGTAGTGACACCTCAGCCCATCCAAACCAGCCCTCAGGTCCAGGCAGGACAGTTCCACCTGTGGAGAGAGGCTGTGAAAACCCCTTCCAGTCATGGATCAAGCTCTGCCCATCCCCAAATTCAGAGACCTTCCAGCTCTGCATCCCATTTCCACCTTTTCCAAGTGTCTTCTGCCCACATCCATACACACCAAAATACCCAAAGTGGACACAACCCTTTTCTAGGTGAGTCCCTGGGGGGCAATTCCTCCTTTTGTGTCCGTGGATGTTTCCAACACTCAGAGCTTTTAGCAGGGAAAGCCTTGAACCAATTTTCCTTTCATTTCACCTCTTGAATGTCCAGAGGGGGAGTAATCCATCCCACCAAGTGAGCCCAGCTTATGTCCACAGCAGAGAAAGCCAAGCCCAGGAGCCCTGGAGCTGCTGTTTGACAAGATCTGACGGATCTGACACAGGATCTGCTGCTTTGCTCAGCCTGGCAGACGATCATTTCCTTGCAGAGCTGCAGGAATAAATTTCTAGCCCCGTTTGGAGCTGTCCCTCAGGGGCCATTGGACAAGGAAAGCAGTGCCTCTCTCATAAAGCTGAGGAGACTTGAAACAGAACCCAGCTCCCGTGGAGCCCATGGGTTGGAATGGCATCACTGTAAAGACAAAAAACAAACAAAATCCCCCTTTCTACGGAAAATGGGAGTATACATTGCATAGGAATAGCTGCTCCATAAAGATTAGCCTTCTCCTCACTCTGAATATGATACTCTTTCAACTATTTGGAGAACTAAATAAGAAAAAAAAACAAACAGTTTTCAAGGGAGATTACAGCAAATTCTGTCAGTTCCTTCAGTCCTTTAAATTCTCCCAATGATTTACTTATTTTTATGGCAAAATCAGCAGTGATTCCCTGCTCACTCTGTTCCCAGAACAGAGTTAGCTAATGCTCTTACATGAAAAAATCCAGGGAGAAAAATATTTTAACTTGCTTTCTATTTATCTGAGTCCTGTTCTTATCCAGTGCAAGCACATGCATGGGGAGAAGTTCAGATTAAAGGAACAATTTTCCTGTGGCAGAACTGGCATCAAGAAACCTTGTTTTCTATTTTTAGGGAGTTTGCACAAGCTTCTCTTTATCATGGGTTTGGAGTACATATCTAAAATCATGACAGCAAGCAATGTCTTTAAAAGAAGAGGTGCAATAATAATTATTATTATTAATAATAGTAATAATAGGGACAGAAGTCTCCCCATTAGTTTGTAATACATAGGAGTGACCTCACAAAGCCAGAGGGGATTATATCAGACCCTGCCCATGGCTGGAGGGTGGGACAAAAGATTTCCAACCCAAACCATTCCATGATTCTATGATTAACTTTTATTTTAATAATTTTTATATTATCTGCTTCTCTGGACTGAGATGGAACGGATTTTAAGAGCTCTCTGAGCTTTTTTTCTCCCCCAATAAGACCTTCCAAAATTAATTTCCCAAGATAAATACCAAGCAACAAACACGACTGAACAAACTCTGCTGTTATTTCTGTAGCAGTTTCAAGATTTCAAACAAGGATATCCTACAACAGGTCGCAGAAGTCAAATATTGAGGTGTACACGTGGCTGATCCAGTCAAGGGATTTGCTGATTCCTAATGCAGGAGCAGCACATGTAAATGTCACCAAATCAATACTTAAATTTATGAATTAGAGCAAATTATGAGTATTTTAAAATTATTCATAATTGTGTAAAGTAAAAGAATAGCTTAATAACATAATTAAAATAATAATTTAAAATATACTATTACATTTATAATATGTATTTCTGTGATGCAATTGTATTTTCCTTTTAAAGTCTCTTTAAAACACTTATCCATTGGCAGCTCTGAAATCTGGATCTGGTGACCACATCAGGGTCTGTAATTGTGCTTTTCTCCTCCCTGGGGAAGGGGGGCAGTTCCCAGCCCCCAGCCAGGGTGGGCTCTGATTCCTCTTCATGTCACCAAACTTTGGCTCCCTCTTCACCTCCTGCAGCCAACACAGCTCCAAGCTCTTGTGCCCCACACCCCCCAGGGATGTTATTTCCATCTCACACAGTTTCCTTTCCCTGTTGGTTTAGCTTTAGCCCAACTCCTGCCTTCTCCAAGGTTTGCAGGAGCCGCTGGTGAGTTCCTGCCCTGGTTCTCCCAGTTCAAAATGTCACCTCCACAAACCTTTGTACCTCCCACCCCCCCAGCACTTGCTGTGTTTCCCTTTGAAGCCCTCGGGTGTTGAGCCCAAAGGACAGGCTGAGCAAACCCTCTCCTCGAGGGGGTGTTGAGTGCTCAGAAATGTGGGATGTGTTTTCCTAAGGGCACCTGCCAGAGCCCTGCTGACACGTCAAGCAGAGGAAAATATTTGCCACCAGCCCGGTCTCCCAGAATTTCTTTGCCTCTGCACATGGTTATTTGGTTCATTTGTGTAAACACAATGCTCCCAAGCCAGGCCTGTCCTGACAGCACTGATGGAGAAGCAGCAAGGAGTCAGGAAAACTGCCAGGCTCAGCTTTCAGCTCCCCCTTGGGCAGTGGGAAACTCTGTCCCAGAAGCATCACGGAGGAGGTTGAGTTGTTCCAAGGCTCTACTTTTTTTTCCAAAGGCTCTTTCAGGCTCTTCCTTAACTGCCTGGGCTTTTTGCCCTTCCAGTAATTTCACCCCGTGAGAATAATTGTCACTATTTGCCATTGCAAATTCATGGAACCATGGAATGGTTTGGGTTGGATGGGACCTTAGAGATCATCTCATTCCCCTTGTGCCATGGGCAGGGACACCTTCCACTGTCCCAACCTGGCCTTGGACACTTCCAGGGATGGGGAATTCACATCCCCTTTGGGCAACAGTTGTTCACCTTAAACTGTTTATTAGGCTACAATTCCTGGCTGCAAAATAATAACCAATTACAGTATTTACTTTTTCCCCATTTAACTTTCCTTTCTTAGTGTGAGTATCATCACTCCTGGCTCCAGCTTGGATTTGTAGCCAAGCTGAAATGAAGAAACCTCCTATGGACTTCCAGGTCAATAACCTGTTCACCTCTTGCTTCAACATCTTCTGTGATCTTTGGGAAGAATCTCTTCAGAGCACATAGCCTCCAATTTATGATGCAGAATGTGGCCAAACTCACAAAAGAAAAGGTTATTCTTTACAAAAAGAACTTAACTACATCCAAATAAAGGACTCATAGGGGATGGGATGACTCTTGATCAGGCATTGAAAGGCAAGGATTAAAATGACACAGATTTCAGAGGTTTACCTGTGTTAAAGCACAGATACAGGAGAGCTCATGGCCTGGAGGCAGCAAATCTTACATAGAAAAAACAACCTGTCCCATGAGGAAGAATTTTCCAGGTGAAGCTGTAGAGATGGAGGTGGTAACAGCAAAGCTCTGCAGTTGGATCCCCATAAAGGCTGGGATGCTCTTTGGTTGGATGCAGAACACACAGAATTCCAACAGGACAGGACTGGAAGTTCCTCAGCTTTTCACCTATAACCACCCTCAGCCGGAGCTGCAACGCTCCCCAAAGTCCTGGACACAAACTCCAAGGAAGACCCAAGACTAAAATATGTTTGCAATTGTCTTATTTTTGCAACATCTCAATTTTCCTCGGATATTAAAAGACACATCTTTTCTTTTGCCGGCAAAACCCATGACATATGGCCTAGATTTTCCCTTCAGAAGAGGCATAATGCCATCCCTGGGCCACGGCTGCAGAGTTGTTAAACAGCAGGGATTATCAGGCAGGACAATATTAAGTGGTATTTAACAGCAAGACCAAAGTTCCTTGTCAAATGCTTGACTTAGTGTTCCTTGATTGTTCGCATCCCAGCAATGAGACCTTTTGCACTGAACCATTTTTCATTTTGACAACAAACTACCGCAGCTCCCCAACGCTGCCTGGCTGGAGCTGACAGCAAAGGATTTCTGTGGCAGAAATATTGCTGGGGAGTGGGGTTCAGGGCTGGAGGAGAGCCCGTTTTATCCCTTCCCTTTCAGAGTGCAATGGCATTCCAAGCAGTAGGTGTCCTGAGTCACTGCCTGGCTAATGGACTCAGTATGATCCTCTGTCTAGTCATAACAATGGGGGGAAGGAGGAAAAAAGGGGAAAAAAAGAGAGAGAAAAAGAAAATCCACGCCTTGATGTAATTGTTTAAATCACAGACTACCTTCTTTGGGATGCATCTTAATGAAGATGTATGGTGGGAGACCGGGGGATAGGGAAGGAAGGTTGAATTACTGATTTAGGGGGGGAATTTCCAAAAGGTTTTTAGAGAAGCTGAAGTGCCTTTAAACCTCCACCAAAGCTGTTTTTATTAAAGTACTAAACCCAAGAGTGCTTATGAAAGTTAGAGTGTGATGTGAGCAAAAGGCAGGAAATAAAGGGAAAAAAAGGGGAACTTAATGAAGGTTTAATCTTCAAGGGAATATGGACTTGGAGACTGTAAATCTAATGGAATGGCCCCATATTCCAATGTCAAAAGCTGCCATCTTATGCCAGCAAATTTAACATTTTCAGTGGAGAAATCTAGTTTTAAACCCAGCTATTTATACTGTTAAAAGATGAGATGTGGGAGTTGGAGAAAGCTACAAACTGTGCTGGTTCCAAGGGTCTTTCCTACTGACAGATTTATTAGGGAGTTTACCACCCCTCTTCCATCCTTTTCTGTCTGTACATACTCCCTTCTGTACTTCCAGGCTGGAAAACTTCCATGAAAAATCCTGAAAATTTGATTGTGAGGTACTTTGGAAGGAGACACAAAACCATATTGGTTTTCACTGCAAGAGAAACAAACTCAGACATTTGTCATCTCTAGTTCTGATATTTATTTTGAAATTCCTACATTTCCTTAGTTTTCCTTCTCCTTGTAAAGGAAAGCAACAGCCCACCTTAAATTCACACCTCAAATCCTTTTGAAGTCATCCTAGCAAGATTCCTGAAGGAACAGTTGCACTAATACTAGAAATTAATATATACTTTTATTTTGTCTTGGCCTTATTTAAAGGGGAACGGAGCATTTCTCAGTCAGTGATTTCTGTGTCCAGTACTGTATCATTTTGCACTCCAAACCTTCCTGGTTTTGGTTGGGAACTCCATCTGTGCTCTGAGCAAGCCTCATTCCCTGTGTTTCTTGACTTCCTACAGAAGATTAAAATGTTTGCTCCAAGCTTTGCAGATAACATCGTGAAAACTGCAGAGGATCAAATGTAATCCAAACCTGACTCGTCCTTACACTTGATTCCTCTTGTCATCCTGATAACAGTAAAATCTTAACATAAATTTTTCTGAGGGTCTAATCCAATTTGAGGAAAAGTTGAAAAAACCCTATTATTTGGAACAAATAAAAGGAGGATAAAAATTTTCAACCGCCCTGAGTATATTGCCTAACTCAAAAACATGCAAAGCCTATTAATTGTGAATTATTAGCTTAGATGCTACAGCTATTTTCTCTTTTCTCATCTATCCATGCACTTAAATCACATGGTACAGGCTTCTTAATCTGATTTCAGAATAACAAACACTGAAGCAGTAACATAAATCAAACAAATATCTCAGGCTGTGCATTCACCCCCATGGCTGCTGTCAGTAAAAGAAAGGAAAATCATCACCAATAAACAACAGCCTCAATCCCCGAATAAGGAACTTGAGAACAGAGTTTCTATGTTTTCATGTCTGTAAAATGACACTAGGCTTGGCTGGGGATAATGTGATTTGGAATTGAAGTAAAATAATCTGCCTGCACTCTAAAGCAGCAATAAACCCTCCAAATTTGTACCTCAAATATAGATCTGAAATTCGACATGAATTCCTTGTCACTGATGGAATGGACACTGGGCCATAATTTTAGCATTTCATGGAGTGCTCTGTATGTAACTTTTTCTGCTTTCACACAAAACCTGTCAGTCCTGTCTCTTGCCAGGATATTTGGCTTCCAAAGTGTTGCTCAGCCGCTGTGGGAATTGTGTAAAACAGTTTGTTCTCAAGTAATTAAAACATGTAAAATAAAATAGTTAGGCCAGCAATAATCATGCCTTTCTAAAAATGGATGGAAATTAACACCTTTGCTCCAAGGATCTTGGAATGCTGTGGCCTTTCCCAGTATTCCAACCAGAGACTGAGTTGTAGTTGGTCTCTGATTTCTATAAAGAGCAAACCTAAAAAGCTGTATCTGGATAACCCTTAAATTAGGGCTGTTTGAGGTCTGGAGCCTGATCAAGGTGCACAGTTTGTGGTTTGGGAAGCGTCTGTGTCCCCTCACTTCTGTCTTCCCTGTGGATGCACTTGTTTTTGGAGGCTCATTCCTTATGTGTTGTGGATACTCCCAGGGAACAGCTGAGGTGGGCTTACCTGTGCCACTGCTGAGCCACCCCTTGGCATGAGCCTTCCAAAATCACTGCAGAATTCCAGCTTCTCTGAATCTTGTAGCAAATCTCCCCAGGCTACAGGACAAGGGATGTTCCTTATGGGAGTGTGCCAGATTAGCCCCCAGAGCTCCTGCCTCGCTCCAGCCTTGGCAAAGCTCACACCCAAAGGCTGAATGAACCAGCAAGACTTTTCTATCCCTCTGGGACAGTGGCTCAATGAAAAGTTCAAACAATTCACATGTGTCCTAAAATCCCAGGTTTCAAAGAGGCTCTGGTTGCCCCATCCCTGGAAGCGTCCAAGGCCAGGCTGGAGCAACCTGGGGTAGTGGGAGGTGTCCCTGCCCAGGGCAGGGGGTGGGATGAGATGAATTTAAGTTCCTTTCCAACCCAAACCATTCTGTGATTGGAAACTGGAATCACTCCACTGGCATTCCCTTCAGTGGATGATGCTTTCAGAGCCCAGGCAAATGTGAGACACTAAATTTGTGATTTAGATGCTCTTGGCAAACCTTCAACTGCAGCCACCTCAGGGCTTTGTCCAGCCTGAGAATGCAGAAATACAATATTGCACGTGGAATTGTAGCAATAATGAAACTCCTTCCTTTTGCAAGGGCAGTGTTCACAAAAGAGAGGACAGTGAATCCCAGCAGACACAACAAATAAATAGACACAGAACATCTCCAGTGTCAGGCCCAGGTGAGATGCTGCTGCTTTGACCAGTGTGGGGCAGAAGCAGAGCTGGTGGTTCCAGTGAGGGCACAGGACACAGTGGGCCTGGCAGCTGCTGATCCAGGAACATCTCCAGCCTTTACTTCCATTCAGACAACAACCCCAGACTGGAAAACAGTTTGAACAGGAAGGGTGAAGAGCCAGTTGTCACATCAGGAGCTACATGAGCTTCAAATCTTGCTGTACTTTGGTTACTTATAACCCTAAATCTTCTCCACCTGCAGACATATGGGTATAACTGTAAAAGTTGGGAGTGAATTCCAGAAAAAAAGTGTTGTAAATTTTTTAAAGTGACTGTTGTGTGCACTTCAGGTAATATTGATGATGAACAAATGGCCTCGTTCCATGTGGTCAGTGGAGCACAGAAATTCACCAGCTGGCTCTTTTAAAGCCCAGATTGTTCAATATATATAAAATTCAAGTGCTCCTCTGAAACTTGTGAAGATAGACATGGAAAATATATTACTTCAGGACTACCCAACAACTGTTCCATCAATGCACCTTCTTCTTAGGGAAACCTCAAGATATCACAGAAACATTTATAACTTTAACAGCCTTTGATCAGGAAAAAAAAAATCCAGCAGGGTTATGTTCAGCAAGAGATCCACAAGCATTAACAAAACAGATGATCCATAAATCTGGGACAAGTGGTGGGTGACAGCTGGGGCTCCTCTGACATGAATTAAAGACCAAAGGGTCCTCTCAACTATTTCTTCCTCCTGTCCCCACCCCAAACTATATTTTTCCCTTCCTTCTCTGAAGCCACAAGTCTGGAGGGTTCTCAGTGTGAGCTGTGCCTCTGTCAAAATCACTTCACACCCGCAGGAAAAATTTTTAATATGAATTGGGCTTTAAAAAAACTTTACCTTGATTTAGTGAGAATATAAAGTGGGGCCACAGTCAATGTGTTGTTTGTGTGCATCGCAAGGAGGGCTGGAACACGAAGGGTCTTTGCTACCAAGGCAACATGAAGTTCTAACTCACATTGAAAAAGCCTCCAAAGCAGCTCTTTATTCAAGGCAGAGTTTTTAAAATGAGCAAAGCAACATTATCTAGAAGCAGACATTCAATATATATATAAATATACAAGCTTTTTGGATCAACATGTTTCCAGGGAGTTTTTTTGTTGCAAGTGATGTTATTTTACTGCTGTTCAGGAGGCACAAGCCAAGAAAGTGAAGCAGTTCAGGCTGGGAATCAGCCTAAGATTTAGGACAGTGGGGATAGCACTTCTTGCAGCCATACAGTTCAACAGAAAAATTGCAACACGCTTTTATTTTCATTTGCTAAAGAAATCTGTGGAGCTGCTCCTGTGATTTCCAATCTATGGGCTTCCCTTGCACCATCACTTTAAGAAGGATAAAAAAAAAGGAAAAGAAAGAAAGGTAACACAGATTTTATGGGCTGACAACTGATGGCTGAGCTCCTGCTCTATTGGCTCGGAGTGCAGGATCCATTACAGATACCTAAACACATCTGATCCATAAACTACATCTCAGCAGCACTGCAGCTCCCAGACTCTGCAGGGAGCAGTGGGAGCTGGTTCTCCTCCAGGGAAGCTGGGAAAGGGCTCTTGGAAAGCTGGCTGTGGCTGGGGTGGATTATCTTCCAGCATCATCAGACTTCAGGCTCAGGGAGACTTCGCCTCCTGATGCAATTGGGAAATCACATCAGAAAAGAGATTAAAATACAGGTTCAGGCTCTTTCCTGCCATTCTGGCTGGAGCACCGTCTCTGGATGACTCGGTGTCACATAATACACTCACCAACTGCCTCACACAAATAAGCAGCTTTTGTGTACAATGGGACGTGTGTACAGACCTGTGAAACCACAGCCATGAACAGCAGCCAGCTATTCTTCAAACCTAAGTGAGCCCTTTCCTCACTAAATCTTCTTAAAGCCCTTTCCAAGCCTTGTTTCATTTTACTAAACTTTGCCACGTAACCCTTTGTGAGATCTGTGTTTGGCAGCTGGGAACCAAACCTGGAGGGGATAACCCAGGAAAAGGTCGGGGTTGCTGTCCTGACCCGTGTGCTCTGGCCAAGATCTCCAGGTGATCCTCCTCCTCCTTTTGTGCACTTCCAAAGGGTGAAAAGCCGCTGAAGAGGAACAACAAAGTGCTTCCAGTTTTCGAGGAAACGGCTGCAGTTGTGATTCTCTCCGTGTGCCCAGCGGGAGACACAGGAATATTTTTACCCATCTTAGGAGTTGCTGAATATTCCCACAGATTTCCTAGGGAATTCAGATGTCTTCCCAAAGTAATAAAACCTGAGATTTGCAATACTGACATATTTCTGTTTCTTTTTTAACCTCCTCTACCCTTTCTCTCCCCTTGGAGGTCACCTGGAAGCGACGGACGCTCTCCGGGCACAAAGGCGGTGTCCCTTTAAAGCAGCATTCCTGGAAGGACCATGTGTCCATGGCATTATCTCCCTTTGCTTTCGTCTGAGCTTTGATGTCGTGGCTTTTCATCCCGGGCCGGCTCTGGCCGCTCTTTGGTGCACCCCGAGCTCGGGATCCCTGGTGCACATTGTTCCTTGGAGGCTCCGCTGCTCCATCTCTCAGCACCAGCCTTGATCCTGCAGGGTCCCGCCAACAGAACCTGTTAACAGCAGCCCCTGGCACACACGGGACAGGGATGTTTCACATTCCAGCCTTTGAAGCCTCTCGGACCCGAGCTGAAAGACACGGTGTCTTCAGATTTTACAGGCAAGAGAAGAGCCTGAAAACGCAACGGGATTGTTTCACTAATTAAAGCCCAGACCGCTTGGAGTGACTGTCATTTCCAGCTTTTTCTCTTTAAATCTGTTCCCTTCTGGTTCACTCGCCCTTGGAAAAGCATTGTTAGGACAGGGAGGATCGTGATTGACGTTCACAGTCTGTGTGCCACATTTCCTCTGATCACAAAGGATGCTCAATCCTTTATCCACACTCAGGTGCCTCCTCCTCCTCCAGAAACCTCTGCGACACGTTGTCTGGAGACGTGATGGAATCAACGATGGAATCCTCAGCGCTGAGGAAGATGAAAATCAATTAATAAACCTGCTCTAGCAGCTCTTCCAGCACGAATTTCTATTCTTTGCCATTCGCAAACTCATTACTCAGGTAGGAGACATCCCGTGCTTCAAGAACTGGGATTGTTACCCGCACATCTCTTCACCTTTGTGAAACAAAACCTACTTATCATAACAAAAGAAACGCCTTGAGAGGTCTTGTGTCACGAGCAGCTAATTAGTCTCATAACGACTTATTTTCTACCCCCTCCCTCCCTTATTTTAAATAAAACCTGATGATGCAAAGTATTCCTTGGCTTCTTGCTCTGTAACCAACCGGCTCTCTGTGGAAAGAGCTTCTTTTTTTATGGCTACGTATTAAAAGTAAACCAGCCCATGCCAGGTTTGGATAAAAGGCTATTTATTTTCAACCAATTTGATAGCTGCAGTTTTCGGTAATTGAATTTTCTGTGGTCAGAGAAGCAGTAATCTTAGAAACCAAATAAATATTTTTTAATAAAATGGAACACTGAGAAACCCTATAATAATGTCAAATATGTAGCCACTTATGGATGGATAAATATTTTAAGAAATTTACATCTCACCCAATGCTTTAGGCCTTAAGCTTCCCTGGAAATTTCAAACAACGCTATTTTATTTTGGGGAGGGGATGGAGGGGGTAGGGAGTGTATTTAGATAAAGAGCTAAATACTAATCCTTCAGTTTGCAGCGGGTTTTATTTCCAATATTTATGCAGCGCTTGCTGGTTTAATCAAGAAAAATCAAACCCCGCTGTCTCCAGCCCTTCCAGTGGCACGTTCAGTCCCTGGGGCAGGTTGTCCTGCAGCCACCCAGGATTGCACAGAACCACCAACTCGGCCAGAATCGCCCTTCAAAACCTCCAGAAATCAAAAACTAGTTTTTGTTGAAGCCTCTTGTCTTCTGACAATCCTTTGGACACTTGTTCTCGCTGGTTTGTGTGAGCTGGGGGGAAGGGAAAGGTGTGACTCCAACCCCTCTGCCAGACAAAGGGAACAGGAGAGGAAAACACAATGAGATACCTCCTTATGCAACGATTATCCGCTGGGTAAATCCCAGTGAGAGGTCACAACACACCTCCGAGGGTTTCCCTGAGCTTTTGTGCAAATATCTGAGAAGCTGCTCCTGCAAAACCCAGCTGAGGGTGCACAGAACAGCGCAGGAGCAAAGCTGCCTGTGCTCCCACTGCTGGACCCTCGACAAGTGCATCCCGATGGGACACGGATCCCGAGGCCTCTGCCATCCCAAATCCTCAGCCAGGTCCCTGCTGCCACCAGCCAGCAACCCCCAACTGTGCCAAGCTCCCTTTCCAAGCTGTTTTATTTTTGGGTGGGGGATGGGGGGTGTCTCCTGATTTCGGGATACATTTATTTTCTAACCCAGCGATAAGTCATTGTGGGATAAAGGAGTTTCACTGGGATGCAGAGCAGGGATAACTGCAGGGACAGGATCCGCATCTCCTGCAGACACACGGGCGTTCCAAGCTGTAGATTCTCGTTCTCTTATGGTGACACCTGCTGGCAAAGGCAGCCTCCTGTAACAACTCCTGGAAAAGGATCAATTCCAAAAGTCATTCGGATTAGTGCGTGCAGGGCAGGGGGGTTGTGAAATGACACACAGGAGAGTGGAAGGAACTGGAGTTATTCAGCCAAAGCAAGGAAAAACAGCAAGAACATCAGGTCTTCAAATCCATGAAATGCCACTAAAAAAGGGAATAAATTGCTCTCCATCCCCATGGGATTAGAGATAACAGGGGGTCAATGCATCTCCTAGTGAAGCCACAAAGAATTAGGAAAGAAAGGATTAGTGCCTGTATAAGAAAGGTCCCAAACTGGGAAGACACTGCTGTGAATTCTTCACAACAACTGGACATCTGGAGCCTCTGAATTTCCAGTTGTATCTTTCCTCCTTCCAGCAGGGATGCTTGTTCCAACCCGACGGATCCGGTACTCAAATCAGACCAATCCCAACTCAAATGTAACCACTGCTTTTCAGTCCTCGTCTCCTTGTTTTATTAATCTTAAATGCTGATGAAAACTGAGAGCCAGGTGGTTTTCAGCATGACAGTGTGGAAATCAGGTATGAAATTCCCTGTTTATTAATGACGTGTCAGGAGAATGACACAGGAACAGCAACTCCAGCACTGGCAGCGCTGACGGGGAAATAACAAGCACATGTTATACACAACATTTATTCCACAGGACTAGAACCTGGCATCCCTTGGGGTACAGCTCAAATCCACATGTTTCATCTCAAAATTTCAATCCCAGAAAGCAACAGTTCCAAAATGGAAGTTAAACATCAGTTTGGTCACTGTTGTGCTGTCTCACCTCCTTGGGATTCCTGAGTGAGGGAAACATTGTGGGATGGGTTTTGCAAGGACATATCACATTGCCTGGCATTTCAACGGGGATCACCATTAACCTCTGACCTGGCACAGACATGGAACGCTCCTGGGGACCCATATAAAGATGATTACTTCACAATTAAAACCTCAGAGCTGTTTCCATACCACCATCCAGCACAGTGATCAGAGCAGGAGTAATCCATAATTCACAGGAGGTGTCAAATAGATCTTGTTCAATTCCAAGAGCCTTGAAAAATCTTCAGTGCATTTCCACTGAGTTTATCTCCCTTGCAAGGGTTCATGTTTCCTTCTCTTCCTTTGTTCTGGAAAATTCTTGGGATAATACATGAGTCTGTCAGCATGGAACCAGAAGGACTAAATTGGAAGAAATCTTTTACTAATGGTTCTTCATATAAAAACCACTGTGAATTGTTCTGGTGTTGCCAAAGAGGAGTTTCTTGTCCATGTTCGGAGTTTATCCTCCAAATTTTAGTCTTCACAAGTGCCTTGGAACGTCTGATATCAAGAGCAGCTACTAACAGCTTTTCCAGTCTTCCTCATGGAGACTTCCTTTCACAATATTTGCCTTGTTCAAGAAGCAAAGATGCTTCTTTGAGTGATTTGCTGGGGCAGCTCTGGGGCATCAGGCAATATTTATATTCTGTTAATCTGAGAGCTCTAAATGAAAGATGGAGGAGGCCAAATCCAACCTTTACATAAATGCCATTGATTCTGGGTTCTAACAGCATTGGATTTAGGCCAGTATTTTCCCTTGCCTCGCTCTTTGCCTCTCAGAACATTTGTGGAAATGAGGAACAGGGTCATTTGGTATTCAGCCCTGGCTATGAATTATAATCTGGGTCGAAACTACACAGAAATTTAAAAGGCAAATTTTTCACCTCAGAAACAAACTTTTCTTCAACCAGCCAGAAAACCCAGGGCCAGATTGAGTCCCTGGCTTGCAGGAAAGGGGAGCACACACAGACACACACTGGGGGTTTAACAGGCCCCACTGCAAAACCAGAACCAAAGGACAAAGAATTCCACACTAAGCAAGAGGGACAGCTTGGAAACATTCCGAAACCTGAGGGGGTTCACAAGACTGGCATAATCAGGTACATAAATTTACATAATATCTGCATCAAAAATAGAAGCAGGCCACCTTTATGGTCTCCTGTACCTTATTTAATAAGGGCTATAATGCAATTAAAGGACTACACATGATTAACATTTTGCCCCTGAGCCATTCCCTGGAGTGACTGATTCCTGCCCCCTCGGAGCAGGGAGGCACCAGGAGCTGGGCAGGAGTGTCCCAGGTGCCCTCAGCAGCCAGTGACTGAGCTGGCACAGAGTTTTGCCCTCGTGAGGATACATCTCATGGTCAAACTGTTAGGGATACACAGGGATGCTGTGTATCCATTTAATTTGCCTAACATTGTCCTGTGTGGAGTCTTCCCCTGTAAAGTCACAATGACAGCAGAACCATCTCCTGGCTGTTGGCACACTTGGGTATAAAGGATGTTTGTTGATAACAATTATTCCCCCTTTATGGAAAAGTAAAGCTTCTAAATTTTTTCTTAATTATTATTTTAATTCTTGTGTGCACTATTTAGCAGTAGTTCATACATCTGGCCACCGAAACTGCTGGGCCAGTTAAATAAACTTTCAGTGAATTCTCACTAGTTTAATTTGCTGAGTTTTCTGGCCTCTCCTAAAACAACAATAGCATCTACTCCTCAGAGGGAAGAAGTGGATAAAAAGGGAAAAGCCAGCACCCAACTAATTCTAGCCAGTACAAAAGGACACTCCATGCCAGAGGAACACATGGCATTTTTAGCTTACCTTAAACTTCCCCCTCGGCATTTCAAGCCCTATTAATAAACAAAACAAACTTGGGTCAGAAAACAGATGAGCAAAGAGCTCTTCCTGATCCACCCTCCTCCCTTCACCCAGCACCCCAGGCCTCCACGCTTGCACTGGGAATATTTTCATCATTAAAGCAACAGCTCTGGGATATGCTGTGGTAAATATTCCCAAACAACACCCATGGCAAGGTCACACAGCGTTTCCTCAGCAGCCCAGGACCTCCCCACCACTCCCTGCTCAAACAAACCCCCTGTGTCGTGGTGCTGAGGGAGGGAGAGTCAGGCTGGCACCAGGAATATAATTTACTGTGCAGGTATTTGATTTGATAACAACCCCCCCTACCTATTTAAAAAAATCCATCTCTGTGTGTCCATATGTACATGTATAATGGGTTCCTGACAAGGTTGTAATTCATTGAGAGGGGCCAGACCCACAGTTTGGGTTTGACATGTCACTCCAGCCTAAACCATGACTGGTTTTCCATGATCCCCTAAGAGGGTAGCATGTTGCAGCTGGCAAAAAAATAAACAAACCCGAGTTCTGTGCTAACAGATTTTTTTTTTCTTTCATGATTTATGCCACGAGTGAAGGAAAAACAGCCAGACACTTGTGAGTCGAGGTTCCACTGAGCCCCTCTGTGTCCTGCCAAGGACATGGACAGTGGGAAACTCACGGGGTGTATTTTTCTGGGAGGGGAAGGACAGCATCTGATGTGCTCCTGCAGGACCCTCTTTTCCTCTTTGTAATTCCCAGGGAAATCTGTGCTTCTGCCCAGGAGAACCTCATGGTTCATGTGCAGCACTCAAGCAGCACTTCTTGGTATTAGTCATCAGGTTTTTATTTGAAAGCTTCTCCTTTGTTCTGAAGAGTCAGAAACC
The DNA here is from genome assembly GCA_013399895.1 of Serilophus lunatus. Lineage (NCBI taxonomy): Eukaryota > Metazoa > Chordata > Aves > Passeriformes > Eurylaimidae > Serilophus > Serilophus lunatus. The sequence goes on along the minus strand of VXBA01001643.1, from coordinate 790,763 downwards.
CAAAGATATTCCTCTATAAAACAGTATTTTCTGCTCTTAAGTGGGTTTCTCTAAACACTGTCTTTAGAAACAAACTCATGCAGACCTTCCCCCACCTTCCCTCTCCATTCTGGGGTTGATTCCAAGCACTGCTCCAGGTCACAGCAGAGTCCGGGGAGCCTGGAAACTACAAAGTGAGCTCAAGCAAGAGTTTAAATACCTGTATTTCCCTGGAGTTGGTGACACTGAACCAAGTCCAGCTCTGCTCCCTGCTCCCAGACATCCCAGTCCTGGGACTGGGGCTGTCCCTTTTCTAACTGGGGTTTGGGAAGTTACTTCATTCCCCCCAGCACAACTCCAGGCAAAGCTCTGTGGTTTCTCCCATTGTGTTCAGTTTGTTTTTCTTTCCAGCAGAAACATAAAGGCACAGTGTTGGATTTGCAAGTGGAGATGACAAACACAGAGCATCAGCCCTTGCTTTTCACCTTGGGCATGGGAAATGTTTTAGCTGGATGCCTAAAGAAACAAGGCTTATGTGCTAGGGCTGTATGGATTTCTTCTCCCATTCCTTTCTATCCCAAAGGCTTTTAATCACTGATAATTTCAAGTAATCCTATCAAAGGAGTAAAGACCTTAAAGATAAGTTCCTAATACATTTCATGAAACAGGGAATTGGATAATGAGACAGCTCCCAAACGCTAAGAGAAGCCTCCCCCACCCCTAAGGAAGTAGAAAAAAGGGAGGAAAAGAGAGGGAGAGATGTTGAAAAGTAGCTTTCACTAAACCTTCTGCTCACTAAACTACTTGTTTATTACTATGAGAATTTTTACATCCATCTCTCTGCTTCCAAGACCCAGGAGCTGAGTCCTAGAAACACACGGAGATGTAGCTTCATATGCTCTGGTCCATAAAGTTAAACACACACTCAGGAGATGTGGGTCTGAAATCTGGGATCACGCTGTAACCTTTCAGAGACAGAACCCAAAGGAACATCTCAGCCCAGTGAGTTTCCAGGACAACATCCAAAGCCAAATATCTGTGGCTCAGCAAAGAAAAAGTGTGTCTGTCTTACTGTTTTCATGCTGAAAGACAGAAATTAGCCAATATCTTCCATGCCCTACAATAGGAGGATTTTCTTTTTACAGCAATCCTCCTGCTGTGTAACTCACTGAGGACCTGCACACACACACAGGGAAACAGTTTTTCCAGCACTTTTGTCCTCCCTGCACTGATCCACACTGAGCACTGATCCACAGAGCAGCAGCAGCAGCTTGGGTTCATGTGCCTGAGCTTTATATTCTGAAAGTCTAATATAACAGTGTGTCAAATGTTTGCTTTGGCGATCCCGATTCCTCAAATCCCCTTTTTTATACTAATATTTAAAATGGGAAAAGCCTTTAAAAGAATGGGCGCAAATTACTGGTTCAAAGGTTTTATTGGGCTCCCAGCTGAGCATTGCTCATGCTAAGAATGGGGATTGGAAAACCCCACTGTTCAGGCTGGTTTATTGGGGTTTCTTTCCTCTGCTACTGGAGTCCTGAAGGAGGGAGAGAAGCAGCAGGAGGAACAGGGGGCAACAAATCATCTTTTTCTCCTGTAAATCCCAAGAACTGTGATTTTTTACACATCATAAAGACTGACCTCTAAACTATCCCAATTATGAGACATAAGGAAAATGCAGCTCAGCAGAAAGAAGATGGACTTCCCATCAGTAACAGCCACCACAAAAAATATTCCTTTATTATTGTGTTTATAAAATAGGGAGGAAATTCTGGGCAAATACGTTGTTGCAAACTCACAGTTTATAAAATTCCACCCAGCTCTGTTGTTAAGCTCAGGGAGATGGGATAAGGTGTCAGTGCAGATGGATGGCTGGAGAGGCAGAATTAGCCTGTCTGGATTTGAAGGGATTTACACAAGGGCAGGTTATGGGGTCATTGTGACAATTTCCCTGATTTTAGGCACCTTATCACTTTGCAGGGTTGATGAGCTCAGGTTTAACAGCCCAGTGCAGCAGTGCTGGAGCACTGGAGAGGGAACCCTGAGGCCACTCCAGGCCACTGGGATGGCCAGTGCAGCTCAGCCCATCCTGGGAGGATGCTGCTCCTTGGCAGGAGTTTGGCCCTGGGCTGTTCCCTGTGCTGGTCAGTGCAAGTGTCAGACAGATGTGCTCTGGGTGCTCCTGCCAGGGATCCCAGGAAAAACAGCTGGAGGGCAGTACCCAGAACCCAGACTGCTGCTGGCATGTGTTTGCCAAAGGAAAAAAAAAGAAGGGAAAGAGGCTGGATGAGCAGATTTGTGGTAGTAAGAGCCCTTCAAACTGAGGGAGTTTGCAAAGAGAGAAAATTCTGAGGACAGAAAAATCAGCATCCATGGATGGATGTGGATTTCCCATCCCTGGAAGTGTCCAAGGCCAGGTTGGACAGGGCTTGGAGCAACCTGGGATAGTGGAAGGTGTCTCTAACTGTGGCAGGGGGTGGAACAGGATGAGCTAAAGCTCAAACCATCCTGTGATTTTCTGACAAGACACTTGTTCCATCTTCTGGCTGTTATTTCCCTTGCCCTTTCCAGAGCCAGAGGTTTGTGTGCTCAACAGGAATCCATCTTGCTGCTACTCAGCTCTGAGCTTCTCTCTAGTTTTCCCTCCATCGCTGGGTTTTGGCAAAGAGGGAAAACACACAGACAATTCCTGCACATGAAGACAAGGCAGTGATTTGTGGGGTGGGGAATAGAAGCCCCAGGAGCTGCCCCAGCACTGAGGGGCTGTGCTGTGAGCACAGGCACTGCTGAGTGCAGCAAAGGGCTCTTCATCTGCCCACCAGAAGCACCACGAGGAATTGCACTGCTGAAATCATCCCTCCTTCCCTGCCAAGAAGCTTTCACTGCCCAGCCTGTGCCAGGGAAGCCCTCTTTGGTGGATAATAACAACCTGGAGATCATGACTTGAAAGGTTTCCTTAGGAAAGGGAGTTAATCAAGAGTTAACAGAGCCATGTTTCAGTGCAGGATTACAGTGTCAAACCACAGGAAGTTGTCTCTGGTGCTTTGCTGATCTCTGCGGTCTGACTGAGCTGAATTATTGGGAACAGTAACTCCATTGCTGGCGGTACCATCACGTGTCTCTCTCTCCTCACCTGCAACCTCAAGGACTTGTCTTGGGACCTGATCCTGCAGCGTCTGAACCAGACCTGACCCTGCTACCACCGAAATCAAGAGAGAAATTTCCATTTGCTCAGCAATGGTCTCCACCCCAGGGGATTAACAACCAGGGCGACCTAGGGCTAAGGAGCAAAACAAGAAATAACTCAGGATTTCAGGTTTTAGAAACCCAAAATCTACCTGACTCCTCAGATATTAAAAACCAGACTTGCCTTCCAATGGCACCTTTGGATGATGATACTTTCCAGGGAGTTCATTTCCATTAATCCATTTTGCAGGTAGTAAAACCAAGTCACATGAGAGGTACAAAGATCAGAGTGAGCAGAGACAGGGCACACTGAGATACACACTGAGGAAAGAAGACAACTTGAAGAGTAAATTACACATGTTTTAAAATGCAAGCAGCAGTTTTCAATTATTTAAGGCATTGTTTTCTTAACAAGGATTAGAAATGATATTTCAAATACATCACTTGAGCAGGATGACACCTTTTCAAATGAAGGGTTTCTGTTGCTGCTCCTGTTATCCTGTCTGTATTAAAAGATGACTTTCAAGTATTTTGTCTATCACTGTTAAAGAGGAAAAAAAAATAGCAAGCCTGAAAGAACAAAGAAGACACTTCAAAGCCTTCAGCAGAGAAGGAAGTGCTTTCTAGCAAAAATCATCCCCTTGTGTCAATGAAACCTTTGTCAGACAGCTCCTCTCCTGCCTTGGCTGCTGGATGGTTAAAGATTGAAAAGCAGCTGAAGACAGAAGAGAAAGAGAATCCCTGAGAGAATGACAAAAGTCATGTCCCAGCAAAGTCCTGCCTGTGCCCTCGGTGTTCCCCTGCCACAATTCCTGACAGCTCCCTCCCCCCTCTGGCTGAGGGAGCACACACACCTTCCAGTGCCCTCAAGGGCAATTTGTGAGGCTGCTTTTCGCTTCCCAAAGGAACTCCTTGGGGGGATTTTTGAAGCAAACACGCTATGGAAGTTAAAAGCAAGGCCATTTTGAAATAAGTGCAATTCCTCGGGTTCTCTATAATTTTTACATTTTCCCAAACACCAGGGAACTTTGCAGCTTCAGCAGGGAGAAGGCAGCAAAGCATCAGTGCACGTTCATTCCCTTCAGACCCTCAGGTTCTCAAGTCTCACCTCAGCCAGTAGAGATTTCTCTTCCCAGCCATCTGCAGTGCCATGTGGATTCTCCTGGGAAACAACTTTCGTTCTGTTCAGGCACTGAAACGATTGGGGGATCTCTCATTCTATCTTAGAACAGTTTTTTGGGATAGAGTCCTGTACCACTTGCTACACAAAAAGTGTTCACCACCCTCTTTAGTGCCCCTTTCCACATGAAGAACTGACCAATAACTCACCTTGGCAGGGGTTCCTCCCTGCTGGAACATTGCAGCAACGTGTTATTTAACAACATTAACACATTTCACTCGAGTTTCTCTGATAGCCATTACACCTAACAAGTTCTCCCCCCAAACCAACTTGCTTTTGACCTCAGCACACCTGGAGACTTCACCCTTGTATTCCACCCCTGACCTATCTCCATATAATTGACACTGTGCAATTATCAGCAATTTGTGAGCTTTGTTTTCCTTAGCACCCAATTATGCAAATAACAGACCTGTAGCACAACTGCTCCTATTGGGCTGCAAATTTGTGGCCAAGTGTTTCATGCCTGAGTGACTGTGCCCGGGCTCAATATGTGGGAGCAGGAAATGAGAATTGAGGGAATATTTATCCCAGGCAATCTCTGTCGGGGTGGTAGAAGGATATTGAAGCCTTTTCATTAACTCTTCCGAGAACCTGCAGCCTGGTACAGCCTGCTCCCACGAACCAGGACTTCTGAAGGTTCAACTTTCCCCTGCCTGCACCCTCAGCATCTCTCCAGGAACGAGGCAGGGCCAAGCTCTGAGATCCTGTCAAATGCCAACAAAGAAAACACACTTTCCAAAGCCAAAAAGAAGGAGCTGGAGCCAAAGCAGGCTCACCACGTGGAAGGAGAACTCTCCATTTCTCAGCGCACTCAGCGAGTTTCCCAGGGAATGGATGTCTCCACGAGTAAAACTTGTATTTTCATCAGGTTCCATCTGAGAAGTCCTCAGGCAAGGAGGGAGGATGATAATTAAAACAAAGTCCCCCCCCCCCAGTCCCACAATCCCAAACTAACACATTAAATACATCACCCTTTATCCCCCTGCAGAACAAAGGAGCTGAATATTCCAACACAAAGCCAGAGAAGGGAATTGAAGGAGCCCCTCCCAGGATCACCCTTGATGATCTGCCCACTTTGCCAAACACTGTGTCTGCTTCCAGCCCTGCCTGGCACCTCTCCACCCAGGAATATGGACATTTGACTCCCTAATGGTTATTGCGTGTCCTGCCCATGGAACACTCTGTTTCCCAATCTATAAGTACATGAAATATAAGACTAAGTAAAATCTGAGACCTTGTGGAAACCGATGAGGGCTCGAATGAGCTCCTGGAATAAAACTTGAGCCCCTCCCCAGCCAGAACAGTATTTTTAGGAAGTCGATTGAGAAATGTTTTCCTTGCTCCATTTCCATGTTTACTGGGATACAACATTGTTACACTCGATTGCATCAGAAAACATGGAAACAGCCCTACAAATTGATCTGACCACAAGTTCTCCAAGGAATTTGCTCCTTGTCTCCAAGGAGTTTACTCAGCATAAACAATATCAAATACAAGGCAGCCCTGAGAGAGGGTTTCTCCAATAGGCTTCAGAAATATCAGATTATAGATAATTTAGGGAACTTCAGATGGATTTTATGATGGCATGACTCTCATATAAGACATTGGATATGGCCAGTCAGAAAATTAAAGGATGTACTGGACAACAAAGTGAAATTTGCTGTGTTTTAGGAAAAGATCATCTCACTGAAATAATGATGAGACCAAAGGAAGGACAACATGCACCATCTCCTCCCAGGGGTTTCAAGTCTCAGTCACTTCAGGAGATGGAACTGGACTCCACTCGAGTATTTCCTAATGGTTACTGAATCCATAAATCCACATAAATCCTCCAGTGCTCTGAACTCGGATCTCCAGGCCACAGAGAATTCAGGGTAATTGATTCCCATGATCATGGCAGCTTAAAAATGGTTGGTTTGAAATGGGGATCTCTTTAATAACAGAAAATATGAAAATGTACAAGCATTGCCTTTCAGGCCTCTGAGTGGCCCTTGCATGTAATCGATTAGAAACCAACTCAATTCCACAATAAAAAGGCTCTGTCTCAGCCAAAAGATAATTTCTGTCGTGAAGGTGAACTAATTTTTCCCAGGCCAAGCATATCCTTGAAGTCCCACCCCTCTCTCTCTGCTCCTTATCTTGTCTTCCCAATTAGTTGCAACTGATTAGTACAAAACCCATCTGAAAATGGAATTTCCTTTCCAGAAAAAAATAATGATGGAAATTATTCTGAAGGGACAAAAAAAAAAAGAACAATAAAACAGCAGCAACAAACTTGATATACATGGATTTGTGTGGAGGGATTTCCAAGCTCTGTTGTGTGGGTTCTTTTTTTAAACTTAAAGAAATTTGTGCTTTCAGTTTTTTGTCTTCAATAGAGAGCAAAACAATACATTGTGAGGCTTCCAGGTGGGCAGCAGGATGATGTAATTTTGATTTCTCCACTGGTGAACTGAATATTTTTGGCAAAACTGTAGCATTCTCCAGGACAAATTTTAATTTTGCAAAGAGATGTTTACTATCAGAAAATGATCTTGCTGAAAAATTGCCCAGCAGACCCATCCAGTGAGTGTGGAAACACTAAATAAGCAGTTACAGCCTTTCAGGTGCATTTGTTCCAAGGTTGCTTTTGCCATTACAGTGACCAAATGTCTTCCCCTTCATGTGCCCACGATGACAATTAAGGGGCTTAGTACCAGGAATTCATTCCCTAATATAAGAGGAAATGTGGATGTATAAGAATATGAAATGTGGTGGCTGCCCCATCCCTGGAAGTGTTCAAGGCCAGGTTGGAGCAACCTGGGATAGTGGGAGGTGTCCCTGTCCATGGCAGGGAGTGGCACTGGATGGACTTTAAAGTCCTTCCAACCCAACCCATTCCATGATTCTTATGAAATTTGGCTCTCACTGTCAAGTCCACTAGGCTTAAAACTCCACAAAAATAAGTGGTTCATTCAAAACTAGGATGGACCAGAACTAAATATGAGCAAGAACATCTGTTTGCTACAGCTTTGTAACCAGGACTTCATAAGCTCCTTAAATTCTTATCAGGATCCTCCCTGCTTTTAAGGCTGAGGAAACTGAGCTGGAGAACAAGTGTTGGGGCCAAAACTTCAGTGGCTCAGCCCCAATCCCACAAACAGAACCCAAAAATTCTGCCCCTGCCCTCCCCTCAAACCACCAGCCCACACTGGGAGGACACAGCTGCTCCCGGGAGCCCAGCGCTGGCTGATTCCCTGAGCTTCCCCACGGGAACGATGTCTGAGCAGGCACAGACTCTGGCAGCAGGTTGCAATTGTTCCTGGAGACTGACACACAGAGATAATTAGGGAATATAACACATGTAGGAAAAGCTGTTGTTCCTCCTCCACTCTGTACGTGGCAGACGGGCTGTAAGGACACCCAGAGTCACTTTTTCACCTGAATTAGAACAAAGTGTTTTGCTATTCCCTTTCTCTTTCCCTCTCCACCCCTTTCTCTGTCCTCATTTTAATCTACAAAGCAGGAATGGCTCTGCAGGCCTCCTGCCAGCAGTCACCTGGCAAAGGCTGGGCTCCTTCTCCTGGCTCCAAATAAAAACCAAGACCAAAAGGAGGAGCCAGGAGGTCATTTTTGAGCCAAGGCATCCGCCCAGGGTGTCCAGACTTTATAGGAATTAAATTTATGGGAACTAAAGGCTCCCATCACTCTCTTGCTCTTTCTCTTGCTCCGGAAGATGTTTTTATCACCCTTGACACCAGAGTAAAAATGTTTTCAAAGGCTGAAATTATGAATACTGATAGTATTTATTTCTTTCTGCTTAACAAATAAAATGGAAATGGCTTGGAAAATACACTGAGGCCAAGTGCATTTTAATGCATTACCAGTTTTTCCTTCTGCTCTAACAAGTACGTGGGAAGTGTTAAGAGGCCCTTCAGAACAGAGTCTCTGGGGCTCTCAAATACACCAGCAAGTCATCCATCAATTCACTGCTAATTGTCCAATCATATTTTAATTGTCCACTTTGCAACTCTCATTGAGGAACCTGGTAGTTGTAAGTCACACACCAAATGCTGCTTCAAATTCAACATAAATCCAGCAGTCAGGACTCGCTGCTTTGGGCCCCATGATTTTAGCGTTGGCCTTTGTCAGCCTCCCTCAAACTCCTCTTTTCTCCCCCACCCAGCCCCCAAATTCCCATTCCAGCACATTTCAAGGGTGAAAGGTGGAAGAGCAGAGCCTTGAACACATCCCCGTGTCCTGGCACAGCTCCACGCGATGGAACTTCCCTCATGCAGGTTGGGTAAAGTCCTGACAAAGCTCATTTACATGCCAATAAAAGGAAGATGGGAATTCATCCCACTGACTGACATGGGAACAGCTCTAAAGGCAGGATGAAGAAAGCAGCACTTCTTCAAATTGCAAACTCCTTGGGGCAGGGAACCATGCCAGATTCTGCCACTGCTGAGTGACTTGGAATGGGGACAACCCAGCCCTTCCATGTGCCATGGGCTGTTCCAGCCCGGTCCGAGGAACCTGCCTTATTCCCCTCTCCATTCCAACCGTGGGCAATCATATCTAGCAGGGAGCACTGCGTTAATTAATGATTAATGATGATGGGGTTCTTGGAAACAATTTTTTTTAGCCAAGCATCACACTTGCAAATGAGTCACTGGAGTCAGTAAACACTGGTCATCAGCCAGCACTCGCAATGCAAAGGAAGCCAGACTGACTTCAGAGGATTGTTCTCTCCACTCGGGGGGAATTAGGGATACCCATTGGAATGCAATTACAAGCCTCAGGCTGCGGATGGGATCAGCTCGGGATATCAAAGCTACTGTTGAGCAATGCAAGGCTTTCATCCAGCACCTCGGCCCAAGCAGGCGCTCAGCGCTGATCTCTTGGCTCTTCTGTGATGTTGGAGATCAGAAAGTGAAGAGGAAGTTGAGTGTCCCGGGCCTCAGGGCTCAGAAAACAATCAGGAATCATTTCTGAGCAGATAAATTCAAGGGGAATCACAACATTTGTGTCTTCCCTCTTGCCACAGCCTCTTGCCCAATATCTGGAGTCACCCTCTCATTCTGGAGGCAGTGACTTGAATTCTAGAGCAGTTTCTGCTCCAAACCCCCCTTCCAGCACAGGACCACTCTTCCAGCAGCCTGAAAACATCTCCTGAGGATTTCCCAGGTCCAGAGTCACATCCCCAGGCTTCACTCTCTCCTGAAGAATTAACAGAACACCTCTGATCGCTCATCCACGTGTGGTGGACCCTTCCTTCCAAAGGACTGATATAACCCGAGGAAAACAGTCCCCCCCCCCCCCCCTCAATGTGGGGCTGAGGGGAAGCAGGAAGATGTGGGGGAGAGTGAGTGACTCACTGTGTGTCCAGACAGCCAGATTCGAGCACAGGAGGTGTCAGACATCACCTAATAGTGCAAATCAGGAAACCAGATAAGATAAGTGCAAAGGGACTTGGTAACTATGGAAGTTGCAACAGTCAAAAAATAAGATGAAATAAGGACTCAAAATTAAACAAAACTTGACAAAATATTGAGCAAACCAGCAAAACAAGACTGAGTTCCCAGATGATGCCCTGGAAATTCTGCCTTGCTCAGTTTATTCTGCTCATGGAACCTTTCCCAGTTCCTTTCCTGGCTTGGAGCTGTAGTTCCTTATCTGGTCAGCAGTTTATTTTACCCATTTTGTAAAGGAATTACAGAATAGAGGGGAAAAAATCTTGGCTATTTTGAGCATCCCCAAGACAGAGCTGTGAGTGTGGGAAGGTGGGACAGGGGAGGGGCGTGGTGACATCAGGAAGCAACTCTGTCACCGTGGGAGCCCAGGAACAAAGCACAAGCAATATGTGGACATTTGTTAATTCATCTGCTCCGTGCTCATCAGCTGTGATTAATTCTGGACAGAAACAATAATCTGGTTGGTGAGAACAGCCTTGAGGAGTGTTTTGACAGAGAATATGAACATTTTTCTGAAAGGTCAACTCCAGTGTCCACCAATGTTTCTTCTTCCAAGAAGTCCTAAATAAAAAAAAAAAAATAATAATAAAAAAATCTAAGTTTTCCAATGGTGCAAAATTTAATGCTGCATCATCAGGAGCAGAGTCATGAGGAAAACTGTATTTTCTTTACCTTTCAGATGCAATAAATAGATAAAAAAGTTAAAGGTTTAAGTTATTCAAATAACTAAAGGCTGTGGTTCAATGTAGCCACGACAATGCACTCTGAGTCTCTGATCTGGAAGAGAGATATCAGGGGAACTGTGTATCAGCCAAAGGTAATATTTGCACAAAAATGGTGAGTCAGATAAACTGAGATTTCCTCTCCCAGCCACTTCTGGCTTATTGATACAACAACTTTCATCTGAGAGTGAAAAATACTCAGCTCAGGTAAGGAAGGCTGTATTTTAGGCCTGAGTTCTTCCTCTGTATCCAGCTTCTGAAATGTTCAAGAACCAATCTTTTCACCCAGCAATCCATGACATGCTACTGCTCAACTCCTTTCACATTCTCCCCACATCCTGATCCTCAGTTCTCCTCCAGGAATGTGCTATAGGACCAATACAGCAGTTCCACCACTGAACTTCTCAATTTAAAGTCCCCAAATAAGACCAGAAAACTTCTCAGAAATTAACAGCACTCCCAACATCTTCTTGTTTTTACAATGTATGTTTAATTATAAGGAATTTAGGCTGAAGGAAGGTACTTCAGAGCATTTAAATGCCCTCTATGCTTAATTTTGCCACGTTAACCAAGAGCTTCTCACAGTCCCAGTGGTGGGACATTAAGAAGATCCATCTCACAGTGTGGTGGAAGGTCCCTGGAGGTGTTAAAAACATTCCAGAGCACATCAGCAAACATCCAAGTCCAGCTGTAGAGTGGGAAGTCCAACTACATCCACTGAGTTTCCTTCTGGCTCCAAACTTCTATAACTTTATTATCATTGACCGTGTTTTATTCGGTCCACCAGGAGTTACTGAGCTTTCCCTGTTCCTCCTGCAGTTCACAGGATGCTCCCAAACAAAAGGGCTTTTTATCCAGCTGCATATGAGGAATGATAAATAAACAATCAACTTCTGAAATTTAAGGTCTAAACATAAGCAACTATTAAGATGAAAGAGTAAATTAAGAGTAAAATCCTGCTGTGAGGCACAGAGGAAGAAGCTTCATTTCTCTCTCTGACTACCTGCCCATTAATAGTTTAGATTCTCCAGGGCAGGCACTATTTTCCAGAAGTATGGAGCATTTTAGTGCTCAGCTTGCTGCTCTTGGCACTGCACAAACCCTGGGTCACATTTAAAAAAAGCATATTCTGCATTTAATCATGTCGATATGGAAAGAGCAGGATTTATTAAAAGCACCTAGATAAGTTCCAGGCCTTACTCCCATTAGCTTCCAGTGGTGACTCACAACCTGGTTTTATGAACTGTCTGGAAAAATCCCTTTGGGATTTCACTGCATCTTTAAGCACATTTTGGAAATGTGACCTGCTGTTCTTGCCCAGCCCTTGGAACGAGGGGCTGATTCCTTTGGGGATTTTAGGAATGGCAGAAATGCACCTCCTGATCCCGGGATACCTTTGCCTGTGGTACTCGGCACCCAAACCTCCACCTTCCACTTCTTATTGAAATATTAATTAATTTCTGATGCTCTCTTTGTTTGCATTCCTGCAAAAACCCACCGGGCTCTTATTATTTCATTGACTGCACTGCAGGTAAATAGGGGCGATTTTAGAATGGGAATGAACACATAATAAAAAAAAAATAGAGGGAAATATCGAAAGTGCCGCTTCTGCTGATCCGAGCCTTGAAAACGCTTGGTCAGGTAGTTTATACATACAGTAATTTATGCCCGTGTTCAGCCAAGTCCCTGCGGATTTCTCGCTGTGTGAACTACTGATATCACAGATCCAGAGCAGTGACACGGTTCTGCTCGCGGTGAGATGGGGCGCGGGGCTTTGAAGGGCTGGATAAGGACGGAATTAGTAAAAACCACCCCCTAAACCCCGGCCCGGGCTCTGAGGCCGCTCCCGCCGCCCCGTCCCGGCCCCGCTCGCGCCTCGCCGCCGCCATTTTCCCGGCGGCCAAACCCCGAGCGCTGATTGGCTGCGGCCTGAGGCGCGGACCAATAGGAGGGAAGCTCCCCGTTGCCACGGCAACGGCGGGGCCTGGTGCGGCCTGGGCGCCCCGGGGCCTGCGCTGAGTTATAACGAATTATAACTGAGTTATAACAGTTATAAATGAATTATAACTGAATTATAGCCCCGTCCCGTCCACACCGTTTAAGCTTCTCCCCCTTTAACGAATGCAGTAGTTCACACACCGGAAAAAATCTACAGGGACCTTCTGGCTGGGTAGGAACACCGCGATGAATAACTACGGGTGTGCGTGTGCATACATAATTATATAGACATATGTATATGCATATGAACACGGCGCAATTTTACTCCAGTGGGCCAGTTTTGCTTTAATAAATAAAATGTTATGAAGGGAGGGTGGTCAGCTTGTTTGGAAGAACAACACCGGCCGGCTGCGACTCAGCTTTCCCTGGCTTCGCCGCAGCGAGCAACTGCTTGATATTTTTGGCTCGGCTCTATTATTATAATTTTTTTTTTCCCCTTTTAAAAAATATGAGGCAGTAGGCTTCCTCCCAAGACACACTCAGGTGGGGCCGCTTCTAGCTGCTGACTTTCCCCTGGGGCACCTCATTTTGTTAAAAAAAAAAGAAAGGGGAAAAAAAAGGACAAGTGTCCCATGACAGTCAATAAAGCTCAGAGGGCTCCCTGTCCCCTGTCCAGTCCCTCTAAGGCACCGAGGGCTCTGCTGCCTCATTACACCTCCCTCCAAGTGGTTTTAAAAGGCTGCAGATGGAAGAGCAGTGACATTTATCGCTTGCAAATAAGGGCCCTGCGTCACCTCTGATGGAGAGTTACATTCTGCAATCCTCATTCCAGAGGATTTTTTGCTGACTTTATACCCGGAGTCTCTGTGAAAATGAGCTCTGTGCGCTCAGTTTTATTGCTGCAGGGTTGGAGTGACTCCCTGGGGTGGATATCGAGCCCCCAAAACCTCAGTGGGATTGTTTTAATTCGTGCATGTCACCCGAAAAGAGCAGAATCCAACCACTGCTCTTCCGTCCCTCCTCAAGGAATTGTTTTCCTGATGTTGGGCTTTTCTCATAGGAGAGTTTAGTTTTATTTGTTCCAACTAAAACTGTGCTGGGGTAGCCTGTCAGGTTTGATTTGAGTCTGACAAAACTTTGACTCTAAAGTTTTAATAAAAACGATAACATCGTTTGAAATCAGTCCATCGTTGGAGAGTGGGGCCAGTTTCCACTGTAGCCTGAGCTTTTCATTGAGAACTACTGTCAACTGCCTAATAAAACATAATATATCAAGAATGTTTGAACTATGTAATAGAATTTATTATCCCTTTTCAGTCACCCATTCCTATTTTATTTGCCCTTTTTTCATGGCATGAAGTTTTCTAATAGATGGGAGCGAGAAATGAAGGAACAAGCAGCACTGCAAGAGAATATGTAGCACCAACCACATAGGGTGAATATCATCAGATTTGGGAAATTCAGGAAGAGTCACCAGATATAAAAGATATAAAAGGATAGAAGGCAAAATATGGGATTTGCTGTATCCTTAGAGCTGGTTTGTTTGGAGCTGAAAGGGTCTGAGTGGCTCAGGTGATTCTTCCTGCATGTGCTGTTTGCATTAAAAAGTCTCAAATTGGTTTACAAAGGAAGTAACTGTTTTTGCCCACTGTCTAGATCTGGAAACCAAGGAGAAAGATTCACACAGCTTCATATTTTTAGGCAATTTTGAGCATTCTGGGATGCCCTTTTTCCCTTTGGATTGTATAGAACAGCAGAGTGGAGGAGAGAAGCTCCAGCAGCTTCATTCATGGGGGGGATGCAGCCACTGCCAAGTGTCATTATGAAAATTCTTCCTTTTCATACGATATTAAACTCTCCTCTTGGCAGGTCCCCTGATGCAGTCAGTGTTTTTAGTGAAAATACACGAGGTACTGAATTCTTTAACCTCAGTTCATTTCTCATTATATTACTCTGTTAATAGTCCTGGGAAATACACAAACCCCCAACGCTGTGTCTGTGCTCAGCTGGGATCCCTGGATGTTTAGGGTGGCTCTTGGCAGTGAATCTGCTGCACAAGAGGAGAAAGCATTTTGTGAAGAGAAGAAGGTTCAGGAAGAGTTGATTTTTCTGACTTTAATTAGGCATTGAAATCAAGGCCATTTGGGCCTCATCTTCCTGTGCAATTACCTCTTTAAATATCAGCACTTTGAATCTTTACAGAAGGAATGCTAATTATCAGCTCTGAGTCTGATTCAGTTCCTCCCCAAATTCAAGATTTTATTAATTTCTTGTGATCAGAAAGAGAAGGTTGATATGGATGAAGCGGAGTTTGCTCCCAAGAAGTTACTGCCCATTAGATGGGAACTCAGTAAGTGAGAAAGCTGTGGTTTTTGGTCTGTCACAAATATAAATTCAACTGATGTGAAAGGAGACATGCAAGTGTAACAGAATTCCAATGCCCTCCAAATGGGGGTCAACAAATACACCTGCTTTTCCTTGTTGCACAGGGCTGGGAGCAGCTCACAGTCAGCTATTGTGGCTGCAGTCACTGATGAAAACTCTGCAACTGCAAGAAATTTATTGCTTATGACCATGAGCAAGAGACTGGACGGTGATTTATGGTGTTGTGGCTGTAAATTTTGTTCCTATCTCCTGGCCTGGGTGTATTTCATCTGGAAATATTTGATTAATAAAGAATGATTTTTTCCAAAAAGCCAGTTGATCATAAGTTTCACTTCATCAGCCAAAGAAGTAGGAAAATCCCGTAAAACTCATGTTGAATATTGTATTGATTGTAGATGAACCTTTTGACCAGAAACTCCTAGTCCATAATTTCAATTGACAAAGAACAATCAAAAATATAATTACAGACAATTCTCAGAAAGACAGAGAATGAAATTCCATTTTATCACCCATGTGGCAGACGTTGCGTGTCCTGTTTCCAAACAGCCCCGTCCTTGTGGGCTGGATGCCTCTGGTCATGTACAACGTGATGGATCATGATCAGAGGATCTGATTTGCAGTCCAGACCCCAGGGAGAATGAAGCCCCAGCTGAGTGCACTGTAAAGTTCACATTGTAAATGCATCAGACATGTCAATGTTGAGGAGTTGCCTGTTGCACAGAAGTGGGAAAAATGAAGGAAAGAGGTAAAATGTTTTGCTCAGTGTTAGGCAAAAGTATGTGGCACAGGTGGGAAATGCCCCCGGTGTTGTTTGTCCAGTCCCCAGGGTTTCATTCCTCCTCTGTCTTCTCAAACCACCACTGAATTTGCAGGTTGTTGTCAGATTCTGTCACCCAGCTGTGTCCTGGCCCTGCAAGGCTTCAGCATTCCTGGGCATCCAGATCAGGAGGCTCTGCTCAAACAGAACTGCTCTGCAGAACTGCTGAGGGATATTATCTAGATCCTGTCTCCAACAGAATCAAAGATCCTCCAGCATCTGTCCTGATTTCTGCTCCCACTGACCCTTACAAATAGTTGATTTCAGCCAATACAAACCAGACAGATGTTTAAGTGCTCATTCATTTCTTTTTTCCTATTTTTCCTCCCCTCATTTTCTCTTTGGTCTAAAGCACCATGGCTTTAGATTGCAGTTTTTCAGACCATTCATGGCTCTACTCAGAGCACCTCAAGGCACCCTCTATTTGTGCATATCTACAGAAGAAGTAGAAAAAAAGTTCCATTTTCCAAAAATTCCTCCCACTTCCTCTTCCCTGCGTGTGCCTCTAACCACTGCTGTATGTGCAGTTAATTGAAATGGTGTTTGTTTTATCTTGAATAACCTTGTAATTGATTGAGGTGGTGGACAGCAAGACTCCAGAGTCATTTACATACCTGTGCATGGAGCAGTAATTTCTAGGAGGCTTTCCACTGCTTTTTTTTCCCCCTGAAGAACTATAGTCCCCTGTATGTGCATGTTTGCATATATCTATAGATATTCACATTCATATAGATCTCCCCACAGTCCATTCACTCTGACTGTCCATTTGCTGCTCCTTGGGATCTAATGTTACCTGGGCTGGTGAGACTCCTGGCACTCTTCCCTCCAGAAGAAAAACAGCCTGATTTGGGGAGTGCTCGCTCCACACAAGGCTCTGATTGTGTGCAAGGGCCCAAAGAGTAACAAATGCACTTTAATTATGTTGGATGCTTGGTGGCTGCTTTGCAAATCTTTTATTTGTTTTGAGAAGTGCCCCAGCAGCAGCACTAAATTTTGTGTGCATTTGGGGAGCCTCACAGGCCGCCTGTGCTGGGGGAGGGAAGACAGGCTAATTAACTGGGCTGCTGTCAAGCTAATAAACTAATGGAGAGCTTAAACAAATACAAAAATAAAGGAAGTAGACATGATGGGGAAAAATAAAGTGACTAGACATGAAGTCTTACGACATGCATTTCCACCTTCCATGAAAGAGTGTCCTTGGGCACCCAGAATTTTGAGGATGGAGTTTTATGTCTCCTAATCCAAGTGCCCCTTTTAGGAGGCAAAAGTTTAGCAGATCTATCCAGGAACGGGTAACGAGAGAGGAGCTTTTCCCATCCTGCCCAGAAACCAATTCCAGCTCATCAGAGTTGTTCGTTTTGGAAAAGAGTCAGATTCACATTCATGGGGCAGAGGGGAGTGGAAAGCAATCAATGTTTAAACCTCCTCTTGCCAGGCCGAGATGTTACATAAGGTTGAGGAAAATGTTTTATTATCCCAACTAAGCCTGAAGTGTCAGATACTGACAGCACTTGGGAGACAGGATACTTGGCTTGATGGTCCAGTAGTCTGACTCAGGCTGACAGATTTTCTGTTCTGCCCTCTCAGATTATTACTTGTTCTTTTTTGGTCCATTTAGGCATGAGGTGATTTTAAACTGAAAAGGTTAAAGCAGCACACACGGTACTTTGGGACTGGGCTGAAAGAACCCTCCCAGTTCTGCTCATCATGGAGCACCAGACAAATATAACTCTTTGCTCATCTGATTTCCCAAAGTCTCCAGCTGCCATGATCTCACCACAAGATGGTACACACTGTGTTGGGGGAGTGCCTGTGGTCCAACTGATGTGGTTTGTGCCATCCAAGTCCTTTGCACGTCTCAGATTCTATAGTATTCTTCCCTGAGACTTCAGGGTACCATATGCCCACGTTTTCCTGAAGTTTTCAACCCTCGTGTCACTTAAGTGGGTACTGGATGTTCCACCTGCCCTTTCCAAGGCTTATCTTTCTTCTAGAGTTTACATAAGAACTCTCAGGGCTTTCAAATGTTTCTGAACACTCAATTATCTGACCCAGTGGTTAACAAAACACACGGTGCTCTGTGTTCTTGGTCGGGAAAATATTTACAAGCCAATATCTGTGTTATTTGGCCACCTTTGCCCATCAAACCCAGAGAGTTTGTGCTAAGTAAGTCCAGGGAGCCATTGCCAGACCATAACTTGAAAAACATCTTTTCAAACGCTAAAGAAAAGAAGTTTTGCATTTGGAGATCTACAGAAAGTGCTGGGTGGTCCCAGCCAGTTTGGGACATGTATGACTGGGATGACATGAAGTGATGCCTCAGCTCTGGAGCTGGGCCAGGCTCGGCTTGGAGCAGCCACCAGTATTCCAGATCTCCTGGCAGGAGCGTTTGAACTGTGCCTTGATTTCCCTTTCATTTTCAGGATGAAATATCAGCCCAGAGGCCAGATCTGGGATTTCATCTCTGGATTTGATGGCGCCTCCTGACTGTGACAGCGAGTCAAAGGAGCACAAAGATTTCGTGGTCTCAGAACAAAAAATATCAACCCACATTTTAAGTACTTATTTGCTTTCTGGAGATCTCTGCATTGACCAGCAATTTCCTTTAAACTTGGAAAGGTTTGGAAGGGAGTGAGGCTGTTGGTTACATTCCCCCAGCCCTCCTCACACACCCTCTATGGTGTTGCAGACAGATTTTGTAGCACGTTTCAGCCTGCCCCAAATTACATCCCCTGCAACCTTCCTGAATCCAAGGATTTCCTGCAGCAGAGTGTGGTTCCCAGTATTCTGGAGAGGTCTCAAGCAGGAGGCAGCAGTCACATAGAGCTCTCAAAAGACTTGGAAGGGAAAAGAGAAATCAATACCAACATTTTCCAGGAAGAAGGTTCATTTTGTTTGTTTATTGTCATTCCTAAGGCACTCAGGGCTACTTTTTGATTAATAAATCTGAATTCATTATTTTGGCTCTGGAAGCAGATCCTGGTTGCCCTTAGTTCATGCTGTGCCATAAGATGCTGAAACACTCCCCAGCTGACAGGCAAAGACGTCTCTGGAACGGAGGGGACACAAAACTTTCCATTTGACTCCAAACAAAAGCTTTCATCTTCCTCAAACAAAACCTCTGAATATTTTCTTCCCTCAAAAGCTGAGCTGTTTCAACCTCACATCCCACCATTTTGCTCACTCATTGTGTAATGTCATTAATCATAATTACCCTGCTCCTTCTTGCTCCTGAGGAGCTACTGCAGTTCCAGCCTTGGGTCTCAGCCCCATCCTCTGCTGCTTCCTTTGTGCTGAATTCCCCCCACATGGGGCACCTGATATTTTTCCATCTGTCCATGTGCTCAGCTGGATTACAGTGGCCTCTACCAAAGGAAATGGGCTTTGGTCAGTAGTTTTGAGCCCACTAAGGAAGTTCTAGCCTTGAGGATTGACCAACGCTCAGTAAATGATGGAGAATACCCAAACTGAGGGAATTGGGAGGTTTTTATTGAAGTCCAGAAGCAATAACAAAAACCAATCAACCCCCATAAAATCAAAACCATCTTCGGTGAAGATAATTTACATTTTTTTTCTGATTTAAAAATTGTAAAAGAATTTTTAAAACTCTTTTAATCAGGAGATTTGGGGTTTGGGACTAGGGATTATTGCTGGACCAGGCTGATGGAAAGCCTTGGGTCCTTAGGAATGTCTGCATGAAGGATTGTTTGTTTTGAATATTGTATTTCATTAACAAATCCTCCCAAAGCCAGGCTCAGTCTCTACACTATTTGAAAACCCTTGATTCCAAATATTCATTAGTTGTGTATGGTGCTTATGGATCTGAAGCTGAGATCAGAGGAGAAGACACAGTTAAGCAGTAAAATAATGGACAATGAATTAAAAATACACTTCCATGATCTGATCTGACACATAGCATCACATTGGGCTCTAATTCCTTTCTTCTGTCCCTGGTCAGTACCTTGGTGCTTTAATCAGCAGTTTTAGAATATCTAAGATACTTATTAACTCTGTTTTTTAGTACAGCCTGTCCCTGTGCCATGAGTTGACTTCACTCACAGAAACAAGAGGTTCACAAGGTGGTTTTGGTGTGGTGTTGCCTTGTTGTGTATTTGAATGTGCAACCAACTGCAAGAGATTTCAACATGTTGGAATAAAATATTTAAATGCCAATAAAACTGAAAAACAAAAGTTCCAGGTTTGTTTCCTCTCCGTGTTTTCTCTTTGTCAGAAGACAAATAATATTTTGAAATGTGTATCTCAGCTCTCTTGAAAAAAGTAGATAGACCCTATTCAGGCACTCTCAGATACAACATTATCTGCACAGCAGAATCAGGGCAGTTGGTAAAAAGTTGTTAAAAAAAGACATTTGGAGTTTTTCTTCTTTTTCTCTCTCTCTTTTTTTTTTTTTTTTTAAATTTCTTTAAACATGTAAAAAATGAATTGAACACAGATCCAGGACGGAGTTTCCAGCCTGAAAATAAAGATCAGCATTTGGTATTGCAGTCAGCCACAGATAAAACTCCAATTTGTAGCACTTCATTTAGCAGAGTATTAATCCCCTGGGAGCAAATGGGAGACCTTCAGTGAACAAAACTCCTCAGTATAGAGCAGGTAAAAATATATCTCCTCGAGTTTTGCCCTGTGTCTTACAATGGAGTGAAGGTGACCAGCCCAGCTCCAATACTTTGTTTAACTTGCTTGGAATTAATCAGAGCACTCTGGGATTAATAATTACTTAATCAAATAATCGCTTCGTGACTCCAACACTATCTTTTTTTTTTTTTTTTCCTTCGAGCAGGCTGGAAATAAGAGCCGTGAATATGTAAATTGGAACTGATTAGAGGATTAGGTTTCACTCTTTTTTTTTTTCATTATTTGGAATAAAAACAGCCTGCAGATCCCTCCAAGCCAAGCCATGTCTCTGAATTACAACACCAGCGCCTGTCGGCTGTGATAATTTCACTTCATTAAGTTCCAGATATAAATAGGGAAAGTTTCTTATTTTTTTTCCATGCACCACCTTTAATAAGCAGGGCCTGAAAACACAGGGGTTATTGATCCCCGCAGCCATCGGGCCTCGCGAGTCTGGTGGAACAGGGCAAGAAGACCAAACACCTTCTACCTGTTCACTTGTGCAGCCAGGGACAATCCATCTCTGTTGAATCCATTGGAAAGCTTCGGCAGGAACGGCCAAAAAAGCCTGGAAAAAAGGGGACGTGTCGCTGCCCCGCTCATGGCAATGCGAAGGGAGAGGGGTCCATGGGCCACTGGAGTGTCAGCAGGGGTTTCAAGGTGAGGGGGCTGATGTTCAGCACCTCTGTGAAGTGGCCCCCAAACAGCTCCCTGACAGTGCTAAACATCCTTAGTGTCACTGATCCCCAGGGAAGGGGCACGTCAAGCATCCCTGAAAAATCTTCCTGTCGTGCACAGGACCGTGATTTTAAGAAGTCCTGTCCACAAAACAGGCTGTGGCCCCAGGAGGATTTTTAGCCACAGCAGCCTGTCGTATCTCAGAGGTTTTGCATTGTAGATTATTATCCATTCTTGCCTGGAAATCCAGCTGTGGCATCCCTGCTATGGAGAAGGGAGCTCACTACTTCTTCAGGAGAGTGAACTATTCCTTTACCTCATGACTTACATTTTGACACCAAGGTCAGAAGTACTTCACTGAATCTCAGGAAAAATCTGAGGCAGAACAGAACTATTATTTGCCCAGAATTTAAAGATTATGTTATTTCTTTTCATAAACTTGGGAATGGCTAATATAAGGACACAGAACAAAAGGAAGTTCCTAATCTTGACCTAAAAACGAAGCTCCCTTTGCCATAAATAACAAGGAGCTTGAAGGTGGGGGTTTGCTGGTGCTACAAGCAACTCCTAAGGACAAATGTTTTCAGATCTGTTTAGAGGTTGAGTGAAAATTAATTCAGAAGGTCTTATCTTTATCCCAATTAAATGTCACAAAAATTCTCTATGGAATTTGGACATGGCCACATGTGGGTCACAGCCTTTCTCTGCTCAGGAAAGGATGCAGAGGAACAAAGGTTGTTGCAGGTCAAGAATGAAAATTGCATTAATAAACCTGCTTTCTGCAGTGGAGTGAATGCCAAATCCCAATCCTGAGAGCACACGACCAAAGCCTGGGAGTGCAGGCAAAGCCACTTAGGAAAAAGCCCTCACAGGGTCCACCTCCACCAGTCCTGGCTCCAGCAGGTAGTTCTAGTAATCCCTCATTTTTCACAAGCATTAATTTTATACAGAAACAATAAATTAAACAGACTTGAGAAAAATAGGTTCCCAAAGGGTGTTGGTGAGTGGAAAAGGGATGTAAAACCTTCCAGCTTGCAGGAAAAGGGACTCTTGGCTTCTTTGTGAAACATGTTTCCCCTGTTTAGAAGCTTGTTCTCCGTCAGGGGAGGGCAGAGAGAGAAGGGACAGGGACAAAACCTCCTGCACCCTGAGCAGGGACAGGGTCAGGGGAGAGCTGCACCTCTGCCTCAGGCAGTGGGAAAGGGGGATGTGGGTTTCAACTCCCAGACAGGGCAGGATTTTCCCTGTGTGCCAGTGGATTTGCAGGTACCAATTCACCTCTGTGAGGAAATAATAAAGAGCTCCCTCCTCTCAAAGGTTCTGAAACTCCGATTTTCTTTTCCTCTAGTGAATGAGCCTTGGGAAGGCTGATGGCTTTGGGAAAGAGGTGCTAACTGAGGAGTGAGGAATGTGCAGGAGTTGTGCAAAGGAGACTCTTACGTGGGAGACCAGGAAAATTAAATTGTGATCTCTTAGTTTATGCTAAAGGGACTAAAAATTCCAAAAAAGCAGCAATGTCCTAAAAGCCCTGAGCAATTATAATTAATACATAATGCTCTAATGATAATTTTCAGCCTGAACCCATTAAGAATTGATTCTGGTTCTGAGATAACACACTGACAAAACTCATGTCCACCGAAGATACTCTGAGATTTGATGATGTTTCTTTCCAGGGCCTGCTGAGAGTCAGGAATGATCCAAACCTGCAAGTTGATTCTTACTGCAGCTGAAAGTTTATCCAGCAGCACACAGTGGGAATGCCAGGGAGCCTCAGGATATTCACAGCCATGCCTCTGAAGGCAAGGACATGGGACAGCAGCATCCCACCTCCCTTTTTTGTTGGAACATGACATGGGCTGAAAACATTCACAACATTCCAAGGCAGGTGTTGAGTTTGTTTCAGCTGTATGTGCCAAAATCCAAGAGCAAGGGTGTCTCCCTGCCCCGTGACTGGGTGGAGAGAGAAGGAGAATCGAGAGAAATGGAATCATGGAGTCATGGAATGGTTTGGGTTGGAAGAGACCTTAAAGCCCATCCCATCCCACCTCCTGCCATGGGCAGGGACACCTTCCACTATCCCAGGTTGCTCCAACCTGGCCTTGGACATTTCCAGGGATGAGGCAGCCACAGACACTTGGCTGGATGTTCACATTTTGTAAATTAGAGCTTGGAAGCTTTAAATATTTTTTTATAACACCCCACACGTGGGCCTTGTTAGGTCTTGCTGGCTGCTCGAGTGCTTCTTAAGGACTTAGGAGGGCTTAAAACTCAGGAGTAGAAACTCAGGCACTACAGCTAATTCCTATAAGCACCTCGTGGGCTGTGTGTGTTTCACAGACATTTTCTGAAGAACTTGGATGGTGATTTCCTGAAAAAAATTTAACCAAGGAAAAGCAAAAACCATTGCTGTGCAACTGCAGTGGTGCTCAGAGAACCTTGATGCTTTTAACAGCATTCCCAGGTACTTTCAGCCTAGGTGTGCTTGAAATGGAAGTCTAGGAATTAGAGAACACAACTTTCATTTATTCAGGAGCAACTGGAAAACGTGAATGCGTTTCCATGGAGATGGGGTTATTTCCTTTCCCACAATTCAAATCTTTTCCACAGGTCCTGTTTCATTCTGATCACCCTCATGTTTTGTTGAGGAGGATTTTTTTGGATTTTGATCTCGAGAGTTGGCCAAGCTCCAGGCAGAACAATGAAAATATCGTAAATCACTTTAATAGATATAACAAGAAGGAAAAAAAAAGAAGGCAGAGAAATGGAGGGACTGAAATACAGCACTCCCAGCACATCCATCAAACACAGAATACTCTTCTTGAGGGACAGGAGGACTCACTGATTAAATAACTATCCCAGGTTGCTCCAAGCCCTTTCCAACCTGGCCTTGGACACCTCCAGGGGTGAGGAGTCTGCAACCTCTCTGAGCAACCTGTGCCAGGGCCTCCCCACCCTCGTAGGGAAGGATTCCTACATTAAGCTTAGAGTTACCCCATTCAGGGCTGTGTGGATGTGGGATTCATCCCAATTACTTTCAACCATCCAAACTGTGGCCACCTGGACCATCTCAGCATTGCCTGGGCAAAGAGATATTTCGAGGGAGTGACTCTGCTCCATCTGAGCCATTGTCTGCAGAAGATGGTGACAAAGATCATTGAAACGTAGAATGGTTTGGGTGGGAATGGACCTTAAAGATCATCTTTAAAGATCGTCCAACCGTGTTTTCCAAGACGGAAAACTCTTGTAGGTATCAAGTGAAACCTGAGAATAAAAGTGTCCTGAGTTGTGCAAAAAAAAAATCCCTGGTAAAAAATCCCTGGTCTCATGAAATCAAGTAGCCAAGAGAGCAGCAGTGATAGCCCTGCAGCACCTCAGTGAGTGTGGCAGGACGTTGTGATGGGTGGTGCAGGGTGGGTGGTTCACGTAGCAAGAGTTGGGTGTTATTTACACACGGGCTACAAATCCTGCTTCGAGCCCTTGCAGCTTTTAGTGATGTCAGTAGAGCTCTGTGGCAGGTGCCTGGAAAGACAGTTTGGTTGTTATATCATGTTCCTACCATGCCCCTTTCAGCAAATCTGAAATGGTTTGTAATAATTTTTAGCAATGTACAAGGGACCAGAAATTACAGTTTTAGTGGAGAATATTTTGATTGAAGACTTTTTTTTTTTTTTTCATCTCTGCTCTGAAAGCACAGTATACACAACCTTTCTCCTCCAAAGCTGATAAATGGTTTAGCCATTATTTAAAGTTTGGGAAAAGGCAGCTACAGAAATAACATTTTAATGTATTCCAGATTAGACTTCATGCTATATTTGTAATAAAGACTTGTTTCCAGCCCTGGTTGGCAGATCACTCTTAGGGACAATTATCCAAATAGCTATTAGGATACGATTGCACTCATTTCCAGGCAATGCAAGGTTGCCAGGATTCAGCTTGGCTGGTGCTTGGATTTTGGTTTGACTTTTGGAGAAAACCACAAGAATTTGTCAGCCCTCTTGGCCGTAAGGGAGTCTTCTTGTCTTGAGGCTATTCTTTTTCCTCTGCAAACAGGGAAGGCAAAACATGCTGTAGTTGGACTCCTATTTATTTCATTATTTCTCACCTAAGTGGCATCAGGAGGAGAAGACTCAGGTGGGACTCAGGTTCGAGAAACCTCTCCCATGGTTCATAGAAAAGAGGAAGGTCATTTTGGGAAAAGCACGTGTATTCCAGAGGGGGAGAACAGAAAAGAAAATCAAAGGTCATGAATTTCTTCTACTGGGGGAAGGGAGCCTAAGGGAGGGAGCAGTTAATGCCAAGCTCAATCAGTGTTAGTTGGGAATGGAGACTCCCTCTCTTTATGCATTATGCTAATGTGTCACTTGGCAGCTCTGAATCACCCTGGCTGGTTTAGGCAGGAGCTTGAGTCGAAGAACACCAACTCCCTCAGAAGGGAAAAGATCTCTTTGTGCCAGGGAACATGTTCTGTGGTGAGATGATGTAATTGTTTAAGTCACAGAAGCAGTGGTCAGGAAGCTTTTTCATATTGAAAGATAAGTAGGTCCACAATGGTCCATGAATCTTCAGGTAACTCTGACCATTCCCTTTTCTAGAGCTGAGGACAGAAACAGGTTCATTATTTCTGGTCAGTCTGGTGTGAGTGCTGCTCAGCCCAGCAGGAACAGGCTGGGGTTGATGGGTCTCTCTGTCCCAAGCCTTATAAAGTGTATTTCAAGACTTTCAATTAGTTACTGCAGTGACGATGGTCAGAGTGGTAGAACAGAGACAATAAATCTGGGAAGAAACTCCTCCCTGTGAGGGTGGAGAGGCCCTGGCACAGGTTGCCCAGAGAAGCTGTGGCTGCCCCATCCCTGGAAGTGTCCAAGGCCAGGTTGGAGCAGCCTGGGATAGTGGAAGGTGTCCCTGCCCATGGCTTTAAGGTCCAAGGATGAGCTTTAAGGTCCAACCCAAACCATTCTGGGATTCTACGATGAGTATTGCCTTGTTGAAATAGAATTATGAAAGATGGTTTGCTCCTTGTGACTCGATAAAGGATCCAAAGCTCCTTTGCTCTTCTCTATTTCTACAATCAGATAAAATGTTTTGGATAAACATATCACTTGGGCTGCTGGAAGGGGCCAGCATTTCTGAAAAACATCTTTCCAAACTCTTGTTTCTCAAGAAGAGGAGAAGGTTCACAACTGAACATCTTTCTTTTTTTCTCATTTGCTTGTCATGAATAACAACTGCATTAGATACACAACAAATACACACAGACATGTATTTGCATATATACAATGTGCTGCATTGGAGCTGCACAATGAACCCCTGCCTCAAACACAGGAGCTGACAAACACCATTAACACCATGGCAGTAATGCTGGTGAAAATAAAAACATTGAAAGGAGGAGAATATCACAGGCCCTTTTAAAAACTAATCTCAAGATCTCTGCTCTCCACTTGGGTCCCCCTGTAAAGATTTTCCATGGGGTGAATACTGCAACATTGAAAGTGCAGAAATCCTTCCTTGCTGGCTTTGCTCCAAAACAATGACTGCACCAAAGGGGCTGAGGCATATCCTACCAATGGAGCAGAAAATTGCTTCAAGGCTAAAGCAGTAACACCTTGGCAAACCCTGTAATTAGCAATAAAGCAGCACCCAGGGCCAATGGGGCTATTGTGCCCCATAGTCCATTTTGCTCTTTGGTGCAGAGGGGAAACGTGTGTGTGAGTGAGAATGAGAGCACAGAGGTAAATCCCCATCCAGGAGGTTAATGATGAATGTGCTGCAGTTGGCATAAAGTGGAACACGTGCCAAGATGGGGCCCTCTTGTTCCTTCCAGTCCCCCACCTACATTCTCCCAAACACCACATTATATTTTTAGCATTTTTATTTTCTTGGAAAAATATATAAACTGCAGTTATAAAATGTGTTTAAACAAATGAAATGGAGCTAGCAGGTGTACAAAACGGCCTAAAATGCTTCCCAGAGCTGCAGTTAAAAAAAAAAAAGTAAATTTAAATAGTTCCATAGTGGAAAAAAATAATCTCCAGGTAGAGTATATAAATGTCTTTTTTTTTTTTTTTGCACTGTACACTCAATTTCATTTTTGACTCCTAAAACCCACCTAGACTCATTCTTGGTTTGGTTCTTCATTTGTCACCCAGATTAAAGGGTTTAAGAAATGTTACACCATTGTAAAATCTGAAATCATGGAATCCCAGGATGGTTTGGCTTGAGAGGGACCTCAAAGCACATCCAGTCCCATCCCCTGCCATGGGCAGGGACACCTTCCACTATCCCAACCTGGCCTTGGACACTTCCAACAACATCACATCCCCTGGGAAGCTGATCTGCAAAGCTGTGACTCTTTTATTTCGTATTTTTATCATCTCCATGTTGAATCTGGAGAAAACTTTGCTTCAGTTTGAAAATTATTTATATTAATTTTTAGTAGAATGGGGTTGCATTTAGCAGCTTAATCAGATCTGAAAGACTGCTGGCAGTGCACATAAAAATACAAGTATATATATAGAGAGATTTGTATATGTATGTGTGTATATGGAGAAGATGTCAGTCCAAAATAATTTATAATCAAAATACAGCTTTCTCCAGGAGACAGGAGGCTGTGCAAAGAAGGAAAATAATTCATTCTAAGTAGAGCTGGAAACAGAGTTTTGTAATGTGCTTTTGCTGCCTGCTTTGGTGGAAATTTGACAGGAAAAGGACTATCTGTGAGTTAAAATTCAATGGATTCTGATTTCTCTTTGCCCCTGAAGGCTCAGAGGGGTCAATACCTTGAACTTTGGGCAAGGCCCATCACCAGCTCCTTGTAGCAATTGCTGAGAATTTCAGCACAGGTTCTGTACCAGTCCTACAGCCCAGTTTCTTTCCAGCAATCAGGAATAGCAAAATACATTATTTCTAAATTAAACATTTATTTCCAGGGGAAATTACTTAGAATGCAGCAAAATGTGTCACAGCCATACTTCCAATCTTTCTGAAACTGTTTTGTTCTCAAGTAGAAATTTTTAATACATCGTCATTCAAGATCAAAATTTATTAAAACCCATTTTCCCATCTTTGCTCACCTGTTTTAGCCCAAGATATCATCTGTAGCTCTACAGAAATGTTTTATCAATTATTTTTGCTGGAATAAAGTTCACAAATATGAAATAAATTACGAAATATAATTTCTAATGTTTTGACCAATTAAAATTTTAAAATTAATTCCAAATTTCAGCTGTGCCTCTTAGGTATATTCTGGAATAATCTTGCCCTGAAATGTTTGATTCAAGTCCTCAGCCTGTTGATTTTACTGAACGCTCACCGTTGCTCTGGGTGTTAATTGGAGTGTGATTCTGGTGGGAGTGTTAATCCACAATGCTGACAAATCCATATGGATGGATTATTCCCAATTGTGTGTCCAATTTTCTTTTAATGGGTCATTTTCCTCTGAATGGATAATTCATTCCACCCCTGCTCTACAGAGCTGCAGACCTGGTTTAAATCTCATCTCTGCTGGATGGGTCTGAGTGTGATATAAATTGTGTGAATTGGTGGGGACTCATTTAGAACCTGAGGAGGAAAAGAAATGGAAAAAAAGGAGGGATGGTTGCCTTGCCTGAGATACAAAGATTCTGGCTGCAGAACGAGGCAAAGGCAATTTAAATTAAAACCTTTATGAAGGCAGAGGGCTGTTGAAAAAGGTTTGGAGATGTTTTCCCATCTCGTGTAACATCATCTTTATTCCAGCTTCTCCAGGCTCTTTGGTATCCTCATCTCTGAGCAGAACTACAAACCTAATTACCAGGAATCACTCCTTAAAGCAGCCCAGCTCCTTGTTCTAACAGGGATGGACACAAGGAAAAACTATTTTAAACTCCTGATGCCTGTGTGGTGTGGAGTTTGAGATGGTTTGCAGGGAGGCTGCTCAGAGGACTCAGCATTTGAGCCCATCCCTGTGCGCAGACAAGTGAAATCTTTTCAAACAAACAGGGTGGAAATTCTTGGCTTCTCCAGGAACCAGCCTTATTTCCAGCAGATCGTGGTTTGGATTCCCATCCTGCCCTTGGCATTCCAGTTTTCCCCCTGCTTGCCACAGCTAGATTCTGTTTGCTGTTTCTGGACTGAAGTGCTGAACAAGATCCCGGTGCCTCAGGTAGGCGATGTTTTACCGTGGAGGAAGAAATCCCTGTCTGAAGTCAGGGAATGGAACCTCCTGGTTAACAACTGGCAGACCTACAGGAAAGGAACTGAGCTGCCATCAGTAGGTAACATATTAATGGCTGGTGTTTGATTTCTTATAGGTAAAACATAAGAATCTGGTGGTCCTCGCATTTGTGGTCTGACTACAGAGAAGTCTGGGGAGAAAGGCAGCGCCGTTTCCTTCCAGCCACCATTAAGGGCCTTGCAGATCTGCCAGAAAAGGGAAAATTAACCTTCTGTGGAAATCCAGCAAAAGGCCTTTTCCCCTTTAAATCATTAGAGGAGAACTTAATGATGCATCAGTGAGCAGAGTGTGCTCAGCCAGAGGCACCCGGGCTTTGGGGATGTCTGACTCTGAAGGTGTTGAAGCTCCACATTTTCTCCTCAGACTCACCAGACTTATTGTAGATGTAATAACTGCATTTCCCTCTGATTTCTGGGCTAGTCAAGATTAGAGGCTGCTGGGATCAGGAATAATATCAGTGGCTGAACTTTGCTGTGCCCAACATGTGCCAGTTCCTCTGTTGATGGCTGGGAGAGAAAACAGAATCAAGGAGAGAAGGAAGAGTCAGGGACAACTGAAGTCTGGCTGACAGAAAGCTCAGTGAGGCATAAATGATTATGCTCAAAATGATAGTGACCAAAAAAAGAGAAATCCTGTCTTTTCTAAGACCCCTTTAAATGCAAAGACTCATCTAGAGCCAACAGATGCATGGTACAGAATTTTCATTGGCTGGAGACCAAATTAGGGACAATGCTCTACATGAAACTGGCTCATTTGGCCAATGTTATGCTTCATTTTCATCAGTGCTGTCCATGGAATATTAGACATTCTGGCAGTTATTTAATAAGGCAAATGCACACAAGGAGCCCTTTAAGGTAAAAAGTAAAATAATCTCTATTTTCTCTTCAGGAGGTTTTGGCAAATGGGAAAAGATGGAGAAGAGGGAATAAAAAGTGTATGTGAAACAAAAGTTTTAACAGTCCTTCCAACCAATTGGTATAATTAAGTTTTACTTCAGCCCTCAGGAAACCCCAGGGAAGTTTGTGGCATCCCAGTTCATGTGCATATTAAGTAGGGGATCATGTAACCTTCATGCAATGTTGGAAAGGGCTGTTTTTGAAGAGTTATGGCCCCATTTAGGGCTGTGTCAGTCTGAGGCAGCTCTGGGCTGCAGCAGTGTTAATCCAGGACTATACTGGGTTGCACAAAGTTGGGTTTGGACTCACCAAAGTTCTCCAAATTAGAAGTGGAGGCCTTGGAAATGAAGGGAAGAACATGAGCTAAACCACGTGGCTGGAAGCCCTGACTAGACACCCCTTGAAATCAGTTAGGAGTGGGACATCACCAGGTGTTCCCAAGGGAAATCAATGTAATAATTAATATTTAAATGTAAATTAGTAAAGAGTAATTCCTAATGGTGTCTCCCAGTGAAAAAGGGGTAATGGGTGTAACCTCTTCAACAAGGGCAACATTGTCCACTCAGCAGGTTGGTTGGCAAAGCAGCAAGTTTAGTTTCTTCCAAACGTATTTATCTGCCCAATCCACCCAAACCTGTTCACAGGCTCAAATCCTTACGTTTCTTTCAGCACAGGAGCCAATCTCACCTCTGCACCCAGACCTTCTTTACTACTTAAAACTATCACTTTACACTGACATTATTTCTCCCATTCAATACTAGGGTAAATCCTCAGCTGCTGAGATCAGTCCTGTTCCACTGGATAAAACTCACCAAATAAAAAACTGTGTTTTCATTCTAACTGAAGAGGAAAGCACGAGAAGACATGGTACAAACTGAGTCATTACAACTTCAGGAGGGTCCTTGAGAAGATCCCAGTCGTGTTGTCTCCTTGTGTACCAGGAAGAGGAGGAAGGAGACTGCAACTCATTTTACCATGGAAACCACTAATGGGACCCAAAGTCCCAGATCCCAACCCTTTCCTCTTTTTCCCTTCTTTGTCCCTCAATCCTCCACCAGTCCCAAATATGATACAGACTTTAGGAGACAAACATTCCTCTGGTGTTTCAGGAGTGCTGAGGTGGGAGATTTACATTTACCAAGGCCTTACAGCCGGGAGGGGGTTTTAGCCCCCCAAACAATGCTGTTATAGAACATGCCCTCACAAAATATTCAAGCCTTGCACATTTCCATTTTGGGCTTGCAACCAGGTGTGTCTGAACTCTCTGCAGCAGCGTTTTTCCCAGTGTGGTTCCTGGAATGAACATGCAGCTTTATCCACACGTGTTTTCTCCAGCAGCCTCAGTTCCTGGACAAGCAGTTCTTGCCTTGCACGTAAGTCACCTCCTTGTTGGAAAAAACCAGAAGGGCCTGCAAATAGCTCATCTCGTGTCCTCCAAAGCACACAGGCATCTTCCCTGAGATGTTTCTCTTGGATTTCTTGGCTTGGCTACCTCAAAGTTTGGGGATGTGCAGAGCTGGTGCTCCAACTCTTTTGACAAAGCAATGAGAATTGAAGGATGAAGGTTGTGGCACCCTCTAAGCTCATTTTTGTGTGTTCCAAACCAACAAAATTGGGACCAAACGGGACATTTATATCAGCCTCCCCTGTATCAGTGCTCTTGGGGCTGTAAAAACAGCCCAAGCCCACAGAGGGCATTTCTTTAGCTCAGGTGGCAGCAGCACATTCCTGGGCTGTGGAATGTCCTGGGCTCCCTCTCACAGGTGACTTTCTGCTACAGCAGCACATTCCCAGCTGCTCACTGGGAAGGGCAGAAATGGAGCACTTTCAAAACGAGCTGCTCTGCAGGAGCTCCTGGGGAGTGGGTGAGACACCTGCCAGGAGGGCTGGCTTTGGGATGATCCTGCCTCTTGGAAAGCTTTTGCACTGGATGATTCCTTTAGATCCCTCTGAGTCCAAATCCTAAACATCTGTCTTTTCATCCCCATTGCATCAATTGTTTGCCTTTCTTTCTTTCCCAAGTCGTCAGTCTCCTCACTCCTGCTAAGAAACAGAATTCCTCTCAGTGCTGAGCATTAAACCACCCCTCTAATCACAGAAGGGTTAAAAACATGATTGGTGGGCACAGCCCCCCCTTTTCTCTGCAAGGTTGGTTGAAATTGTGAATCGAGACTGACAGCTTGCCTGAGTGTTTGTGGTTCAATTTGAAACCACAAGACCCAGAAGCACATGGTTTAGATTCAGTGTCTTTCTCCAGTTAACACGAACCATTTGTTCAGCAGCTTGGCTATCTCTTGGAGAAGAGTTTTGCACCAGGATCAGCCTTGATTCACCCCAGACAGCCCAATAGAATCAGATGGAAACCCAAAGAGAAAAAAGGAAAAATTGCCTAAACAAAGCCTTGCATTTACTTTTTCTTGTTTATTTTTGCAGCTTGTAAAGGAGCTACTAATATCCTGGTTATTAAAAAAAAAGGGAAAAAAAAGAGAAAAAAGAAAAAAGGGAGATGCCAATCAAAAGCAGCGCCAAATTAGGTAGTGTTTACTTCAGAAATACGTTTTTCATTGCCTTTTTTAAGGCAAATTCCTGTAATATAGTAATGTCAGGGAGGGCATGGAAAGAAGAGAGCTAATTGACTCAAGAAATATATTTAGAGCAATCTTTTCAAATTTGGCTGGGTAAATTGTGGCACATAGTGAAGCTGAAGTTTAGTCAATGAGCTGTCACAAATAAACCACTTAAACGTCCACCTAACACTAGTCATTGACTTTTACAAATCCATAATCTTAATTATTGTTTCTGCTAATAATGAAGAGGAGGAAGGTCAAACAACTCTGAGTCAAGTTGGAAAATTAAAATACACAATTAAAAATGTCCAGGTCTGGACAATTCCTTTACAAAGCAGGTGAAACCATTTTTGGCCAAGTCATGGAGAGTCTTTGGAAAGACTTGCAAAGGGGACTGGGAATCGAGTGGTGTCAGTATTTACAGATCCACGTTTCTTGTCTACTCATTGATTATCTGCTTGTGATCCACCCCAAATTTATCCCCTTCTTTCCGTATTTTTTGTATTATTTTGTATTCTTTTGTATTTCTGTATTTCTCCCCCCCTGCCTGCAATGAGCTGATGCCACTCAGAAAGTGGCATTTGCCACAACAAGACAAAAGAACAGCCCTTGCAGCTTGAGAGGAAGTGGTTTATGTAATAAAATCACTACACCTTTCCCACACCAGCGTGGAACAAGAGAGAATCCAGGCACACACCTCTCAGACCTGCACTAGGCTGATTTACTCCACTGAAATTGTTGGTTGGACACTCCCACACTCCAATGAGGCACCACCATCCAGCCTCCTGAGAAGTGAAAGAGCAGTAATTCCATAAATTATCGTGGTGAGGCAAGAAACCAAGTGTTCAGTTACCCCAAATCACAGGTATTAGGGCTGAAATGAATTCTCCTAAAACAATTTCCCATCTTCCAGCCCCTGGGATTAGTTGTTTCATCTTCCTCCTTCTCGATATAAAACTGGTTCCAAGATATTACATTACAATACAGGGAACTACCTTCTGTGCTGGGAGGTGGAAGAAAGAAAGAATCCTTCCCTGCCATGTCTCTCTATCTCCTAGTTAGGAATAAGTGACCATAAAATCTGTGTATGTGTGAAACCACAATATATTCCCCTGTTCTGTCATTAAAAGCCACTCTCAACATAAACGTGAATCAGAGGTGGGAGTGCATTCACTCAGGAGTGTGTGATTATATACCAGGAGTTTACTTCCAAGAACAGATTATATTTCTGGGAATTCAAAATAGCATATATTTTATTTTAGTATTATGGGAATTTTGAAAAGGCTTCTAACGTTACTGCTTTTTAAGCTACTATATAATCACAGTATAATTTTTATTAACAAAAAGACTTTATAACTTCAGAGCTGTGCAGCTGATGAAGTGAGGGCTGAGATCCTCTGTAGGTATGTTGGGAGAACTGCCTGGGAAGGTTTAGAGCTGACTGGAAATGCAGGTTTAAGGTTAATGTCTGTTCTTTAAAGCATTTGGCTGGGCACAGCACTGGAGCTACACTGAGTTATTCACCAGAGACACACACTTAGGGACCCCTCCTTCTTTTCTACTTCCCCATTATTTTTTCAGACCTCCCAAAGGTTTTCAACCCTTCCCATGTACAATCACACCTGTGAAAGAGGCCTAAAATGATGAGGCTTTGGTTTGTGTGGTAAAAGCAAGTGTGCAAAGTGACCTTCTTGAGATGGTTCTGAATGGAAACCAATGGTAAAAGCAATGGTTTTAAACTCACAGAGGGCAGGGGTAGATTAGATGCAAAAGGAATCTTTTCTTAGAGGATGGTGAGGCACTGAGCAGGTTGTCCAGAGAGTTTGTGGGATTCCCATCCCTGGAAGTGTCCAAGGCCAGGTTGGACAGGGCTTGGAGCAGCCCGGGATAGTGGAAGGTGTCCCTGTCCCTTTCAACCCAAACCATTCCATGATTTACTCTGTGAAATGCCACAACGAGTAGTTGGAAAGAGCAAATGCTCCAAGAAGTTGTTCCCTCCAGCATGATCAGCACTAAAATGCAGTGCCTGGAATAGGATGAACCTTGTTCCTCCATCAGAGTGCACTGGGTTGTGTGGGAGTGCTTGTGGGAGTGCCTGGGGCACCTGAGCACAGGGAAAGGTGTCCACATGCTGTACAAATCAGTGCCAAGAACATGGAAAACCTGGTAGGAACAATGAACCCTTAGATTACATCTCACTCCGAGCAAGGAATTGGATGGTAGCATTTAGACTCTCTTGCCTAATTTGCTTTTATATCTGTTTATTTTATTTAGTGGGGGCTTGTTTGTCCCCATTGTGACTGCTGATGGCTCTGAGTGTCTTTGGTGACAGCAGGGCTTAGTGAATGGATCAATCACAATCTGCTGGAAAGGGAAAGTGTGGCCCTGACATTTGCCATGTGCTCAAGCAATAAATAATCCCCTGCACAGTCAGAAAGACCTTTGCAAGAATCACCGAATATCCTGAGCAGGAAGGGACCCACAAGGACCATCCAGTCCAACCCCTGGCCCTACACAGACACTCCAACAATCCCACCCTGTCCCTGAGTGCTGCCCAAACCCTCCTGGAGCTCTGACAGCCTTGGAGCTGTGATCAAACCCTGGGGAGCCTGTTCAGTGCCCAACCACCCTCTGGGGGAAGAACCTTTTCCGAGATCCATCCCAACCCCCTGGCACAGCTC
Organism: Serilophus lunatus; assembly: GCA_013399895.1. Taxonomy (NCBI): domain Eukaryota; kingdom Metazoa; phylum Chordata; class Aves; order Passeriformes; family Eurylaimidae; genus Serilophus; species Serilophus lunatus. The sequence goes on along the minus strand of VXBA01001643.1, from coordinate 755,434 downwards.
CCACCCTTCCCTTGTCACTGCTTGCACAGAGCAGAGGTTGGTGCCCATCAGAAGATGGGCTTGTTCAGGAGGATGGTTCTGTCTTGAAGAAAAGCAAAAATCCCTTTCCAGAGGTAGAATTTCCCTTCTGTAGAGTCACACAGGTGAGGCTGGACCGACAGTCTGGGCTTCCATCACTGATTATTTTGCTCTACATTCACAGAACATCAAAACATTCCAAGGGCCTTCCACCATGAAATCATTTTTTTTTAAAGCATGGGAAGGACAAGCAATGAAACTGGTTAATTCTTGGAGTGTTCTGTTTCCATTTAGTGTGTTTTGTTTTGCAAACATGACTTTGAGTGTCTAGGATTATCAGACCCCTCTTGATGAATGATATTATGACAATTTACTTCTCTCATTTTTTCTATTGGGAGTAATCATGTTTATGGAAACAGAGAAGGGAGGGAGTGATAGCTTCAGGTTTAGTTTTTACTTTCCTATAAATAAAGCCATCTGAACTGTGTCTCCTTTGGAAATGGAATGATTTTCTGTCATAAAAATAATAGTAATAAAAAATGGGAATGATATTTTACTAAAATAAGATTAAAACAAAAAAAATAGTAATATTAAATAATATCACTTTTACCAGCATGGGAAACTTTTACTCTTAAAAAGTTAAAAGACTTCTAGTGTTAGAGCTCCCAAGAGAGCAGAGCAAAGTTTCCCTAATTTTAATGGAAGTGTGGATAAGGATGAGGAGCCTGGTCTGTGACTTACAACAGTTGCTCATATGAACACAATCAGTTCACTGCTTTGCTCAGTCGAGTGGTGTCCAACAAAAGCCCAACAATTATTTACAAACCATCTGACCCTGGTTGTGGCCTTGCTTACCCTGAATGTGGAGCAGTTACTTACACCAGGCCATGGAGTTCCACCTGTGGCTGGGAAGGGGCTGCAATACAGAGCTGTAGGGGTGGGACTGGTACCACATCAAATCTGCTCCAGCCTAAGGCTCCATTTTGCACATTACTGGGGCATGTGTAGGGACTGGATGGCCTTTAAAGGTCCCTTCCAACCCAAACTATTCAATGATTCCATGATTATACTCTTCCTGTCCCTGCAGCCATTTGTCTTTCGCATCACATCATTTCTCTCTGTGACAAGACAAATTTTGGACTCCAACCTGAAATATGATGGAAGATTCAGCCCTACCTGAGCATCAATGGAATATTTTATTTCACTATTACCCAACAGGACATCTTTGTCTGAGGAAAGGGCATCTCCATCACCTACAAAGGAGTGAAAATTGCAGCAGCAAAGCCACAAAGAGCTAAGGTGGAGGCTTTAGGGTTGTGCACAAGCTGCAGCCCCATGGACATTGTTTGCTTTCCAGTGGGGCACAAAACCGAGGGGTGTTGGTGACCTCAGCCACCCCAGACACACTTCTGAGCCCTGGTCACAGCTGACTGGAATCCTGAGGTTTTACTGGCCCAGAGTCAGTTGGAAACCCACTGGAGCCACCCCAGTATTTTATAACATTGTAAAGAGGGTATTGTTTAAAGCATTTCAAAAATTCTCCACACAATCTGGCAGCCTTCCAAAAGTGTCCTTAATGAGCCAAAACTATCAGCAGCCACCCACCTTCCCGTCCATTATCCTCTGATTAATGACATTCCAGCACCAGGGTCCAACACTCAGGATCTCTCTGCTGCAGGACCTCAGTAAATGTGATCTTGGAGACCTGTAAATTGGCTGTGTGCTTTGCAGCTCTGCTTTACATGGGGGTATCTCTTTGCCATGTAGTGACCATGGCAGAGAAGGTTCTCAGGCCCTGGAGAGACACCAGGACTTGCAGCATCTTGTAAAACCTTAATTAGACACAGCCAAGCAGGAGAAATCAAATCATGCTGGAGGTGGGATACTCTTGTTTCTGAGGTCGTTTTTGTGCTCTTGATCCCATCACCTTGTTCCCTCTGAGGCAAAGCAGCCATAAGAAGAACCACAACAAAAAACTAACAGCCACCCTCTTCAGTTGGGATGAATTCTTGATTTAGGTTGGGAAAAAGAACATCAATTTTTATTTCCTGTAAGAGATTGAACACACAGATGATGCCCTGGGCATGTGACAGCAGAGAAGCAGAACATCTGGGTTGTGATTCTGTTAAGAGCTGGACATTGAAGTACCTTTAAAATCTGGACCTGCTCTTACACAGAGGATCATTTCTTCATGATAATTGATTAATTCTTTTGCAAAGAAGGCACAAGGGCATGAGCTTTGCAGTTCCTTCAGAGGCTGAGGCTTTATATCCCAGGATATATTCTCAGCTCCATCCAGAATGTCGTGCTCTCTGTTTAGAGACAAACACTTCTGGCTAGACAAGTGCTGAAATCTTTCTTTATATGTACATATTTATTCTCATGTCTATATTAATATATAGAAAAAGTGTATATAGGTGCCCATGATTTTTAAGAAAGCTTTATTTCCATGAGAAGCTTCAGAGCTCATTTTCACTCAGCAGTGACTCATCGTTCTGACTCTTTTTTCTCTTGCTCCTTAATCCAAGAAACTCTGAGTAAGTCAGCTCTGCCACGTCCCAAGTGTAGCAGGGATTCCTCACAGGCCTTGATGCAAACACAACTAGTAATTCTCCTCAGAAATAGCAAGAAATTGCTATTTGTGGGCTCATGCTTTACGCAATGATGACCTTGGCTGAGGCAACCCAAATGGAAAGGGCCACTTCACACGGAGTCAGTGCCACTGTGGTAAATAAAGGCAGCGCCAGGAAGGCCCAATTTCAACATCTCCTGGCAGATGAGGCAGAGCTGGGCAGGGGCACTGGGCTGTGTTTTCTTAGCAGCAGTCTGGGAACCTCATGGCACTATGTCATGCTGAGACAGGCCAGTTTTGTATCTCAGCTGGTTGTTTTGATTCATTTTTTTTTTAACTTGAATATGCAGACCCTTCTAATGTTCTACACAGACATTAAAGAGAGTTGTAATAAAACCTGATGGGCTCCAGAGATAGGCTGGAAGCAGAGTAATAGTTATTTGTCAGTGGCCCAGGTTAGTGTAACTTAAGAGGATTTTGGGTATTGGCTGAAAAAAACAGAAAATAATATGGAGAGCCCATATCAGTACCTCAACTGGGCACTAAGAAATCCCTGAGTGAGAGAGACTGGTGGCAGACCAGGGTTTAGCCTCACACACACCATTTTAGAGTCAAATTAGGTGAATACCTGCAGCCCATAAACCCTAATTACACATGTACATGTTTGCCAATCTTAACTTTGTGAAAGTAAAACAAAATGTAGCTCAGATTCCTGAACATTTAGCCTCACATCAGCTTGCTCAGGGCACGGATTTGTAAGGTTCATTTGTCTTTGTTTCTCTGTAAATTCTCAAATAGCATCCTGAGTAGCCAGCGCCCACCAAGTGCCTTAACTGCTCAAAACTACATTGCAAAATCAGTTCTGGAGAGATCTAGCCTCAGATCTGCCTTTTCCCTGTGGACAGACATTCCTCTTCCCAGGAGGGGATCAGAAACCCTCAGGCTGCCCCAGAGCTCTTTGAACAGGGGCCCTTCTCCCTTTAAGATCCCCCCCAGCTGCCTTTTGGCATCATGGAATAGCTGGGACCATACCCTTGTTGGATTGCCCATCCTCTCAAGTGACATTTTCGCCCCAGACCCCTATGTGAGGTAAGAGTGGAACTCTTAATGAATCTGCCATTGCTTAATTACCTCAATTCTGGTGTCTGCCAAAGGTACTTTTCCTCTCTGATTTTTCCCACATCTGTTTACGGTGTGGCTTTTTCCCTTCACAGGCTCTATACACATAATCATATAAAATAATGGTTTATTGGAAGAAATATCATCTCAGAATCAACTGTAGGTATCTAAGCTGACTGTCTCTCCCTGGGTTCTCAGCTTTCTTTCATCAGGATGGTTTTGTTAAAGTGATATTGCCTCTCCTGGGTGTCCTTCACCGGAGCTCTGCAGTGATGATGAATAAAACAACTGTGGTGAGACTGCAATAAATTAATTGCACTATTTTATGTGAGTAAGAGAATGGGCAGGAGACCTGAGACTTAAACAGAAATCTGCCTATGGTCTGGGATTCGTGGTTGAAAAACTGGTATGAAAAAAGAGAAAAGATGTCAGAGCAGGAGTGGGAAGGGGATTTTGGGGGAAAAAAAAACCCAACCCCAAACCAGCCCAGCACGTTGTGGTTTCTAACAAGCAATTGGGAGTCTCCATTTCCATCCAGCCAAGGACATGGAAGATCTGAATTTCTAATTTAGCAACTGCATGTTATGTTTTATGAGATGCAGAAAGTTTTTATGAATCTGTGTCTCTGCCTTTTATTGGCTGGGGAGTGATTGTCGAGCTGTGTTTCAGGAGCCCTCCAAAAATCCAGGGCTCCTTTGAGAGCCAAGAGGGAGATGCCAATCTCCAGCTTTTGTTTTGGCTCAGGAAGGACCTGAGCTCTTGCTCTGCTGCTACAGGTCACTGTTTGCACTGACATTTAACCTTTCAGGTGTTCTGCAGCTCCCAATGTCCCTCTGTTAAGCACCACTTTACTCTCAGTCTGCATTGGGAAGGCTGAATATTGTCCAGTTTAATAGAATATTTAACAAATTGCTCAGTCAGTGCAGGGGACAATCAGAAATGCTCAGAAGAATTTAGGCTATAGAGATGAGAGACAACCTGTGTTGAGACAGTAATTCTGAGAGTCACATCCAGTTCAGTATCTTCACCAGACAGGTGAAGGTCAGTGTCCTCAGCTTCCCATGAAAATAAATTAAAAAAATATCCTGATTCCTTGGCCGTTTCTTTTTTGATTTTCGAAGACTTCCTGAATTGACTGGCAAATACTTTTTCCAGCCTTTCATCCTGGACAGGATAGGTGGGATTTGGTGGAGGGCAGTTGGAAGTGTGTGGTGCAGTGATGATGGGCAGGAACAGCTCCTGGTGGAATGGGGGCACATCCCTGGGATTGCTCCCAGGAACCCCCAGCCTGTTCCCGAGGTATCCAAGGGATGGAGCAGCCCTGGGATGTTGGCCCTGGACCTGCTGGTTGGGAGGGGGAATGGTTTGTGCTGGTGGAGCTGCACAGGATGTGGGGAAAGTTGTCCTGGCTCTGGTGGGACTGGGGAGAGGAGCCCGACTCCGAACTTTCCAAATGGGAATTTCAGAGGGTACTTTGATGTCGTGTTTTCCTTTCTCCAGGTTGAACAGTTCATCCACAATCTGGGTATGTGGTCCAGGGAGTTCTGAGCCCTTGGTTCATCCAAACCCTCCTGTTGTCCTGGTCCCCCTTTCCCCACAGTGCAGTGTTTCCCTCTGGAGAATATATAAAGAAAATTGTTGTAGGAAGCCAATTCCTCTTCTTTTTGGAAAAAAAATCACAAGTTTCTTTCTCTTTCACAGCGGGAGCCCCTTCCTGTAAACACAAGGCAGCCCTGTCGAAACATTGGTAACAAGATTTGAACTATTTTCTTTGGATGTTTCACCCCTCGCCCCCTTCTTTGTGGAAAGTGGTTAAAGTGATAATGAGTAAATCCTGGGATTCATCCAAAAATGCTCCAGCACTGGAACTGCACACAGACACACAAGAAGTCAATGGACACAGGTTGTCAGCACCCAACTTTTGAACAAAAAATAACGGTGGGGACTCCCTGCCAGAGCCTGTAAATGTGGAGGTAGGAAAGGGAATAAATGGGGATGATCTCACATTTACACATTTATTTTCATCCAGGAGGGACCCAAGTGCTCTCTGCAAACTGCCAGGAAGTCCCTGCAGGGCTGTTCCTGGGGAACCACGCTGGGACAATTTGGTGAAAAACACTAAATTGAGTAGAAACACAGGAAAATTCAAAGATCCCCCAAAATAACTTGTTTATGGGGCTAAAAAAGCACCAGAGCTGCAGAACGTGCGGTGGATTATTTACAGAGTGTGCAGGGGATCATTTCTGTGACAGAGAAACTCCAGGGAACATCAAAATGTCCTCGTAGGAGCAGAAAGTATAGAATGAATGAGGGAATTTTTTCCAGCCCCAGTTGGATTTGCTGACTTTGCTGCCCAGCCTGTCCATGCAAAGGAGCCTTTAAAGACGAGGGCACTTTCCATTTGTAATGGGAATTTAGTCATAAATTCTCCAGCACAGCACCCAAGGCCAGCTCCCTGCCATTCCCTCCTGTCAGATGTTCCTGAGGCTCCAAGTAACTGGAGTTTTGATGGAGGTCACGGAAGGGGAAGTCAAAGGAACATTATTTAATTGGCTGAATTAAAACTGATTGCTTTTTAACTTCTTGGGAAAAAAATAGAGGTTGGTGTTGTTGAGATTGTGGGAGCTGCAGTTTGGACGAGTTAAAGCACAATTTTCCTATCACTTTATCCCTCAATATCCCTCCCCATGACTCCAAATCTCCCATCTCATGTCCAAGAGGGGAGAAATCACTGGGACTGTCACCCACAGACCAAAAAGGAGGCAACTGGAACCCCCTTCCAAGGAACATGGAGCAGGCCCTTCTGAACAGACTCATTCGGGCATTTGAGGAAGTTTTTTAGCTTTCAGTAAAGACAAAAACTTTTAATGTTTTCTAATGTTTTTTATTTAAGAGAAATCTGATTTTCTCCAGAAAATGAGGTATTTGATTGGAATATTTTAATTTTCTGAAAAAAACCAACAGTGTTTCTGTCAAAGACCAATCTTAGCTGTTTAGTGGGAAAGAAGCCAGGAAGGAGTTCTGAGGAGGGTTAATGGGATCAGTTGTTAGCTCAGACTTTGCACATTCCTTAAATCAGCTCTAAATAACACACTTCAGGGGAGTCTAATGAACTATTTATTATTCATTGATCCTTCTTTAAATAAATTTTATGGAATGAGACGGAAGTTGATAAAATGTTATTTTTCCTTCTCTCATACTGTTATAAATTTGTAGGAACATCTTGGTCTTCTGTGGCACCCCAGAGAACAGATTCTTCATTTCTATTTATCATTAGGATTCATCACTTTATTGGAAAAAACTCCATGTTCCCTCTCTGCTCCTTCCCCTCTTTTTTTTTTTTTTTTTAGGAAACTTAGACACATAAAAGCAAAACAGAGAAGCAAAGCAAAGCACACTCAGCATTAATTTGGCAACAGGGAAACGTACTAAAACAGATTTTATTGTTTAAAAGTGAGCCTGAAGTTTTCCTTCTGTAAAAAAACAAACCTCCCTGACATTTGTTGGAAATACTGTGAGCACATGGCTCATGTGTTCCATTGCACAGGAGATGCAATTAGGTTTGTGCAGGTTTGTCAAACAAACTCTGCTCTAGGAGTGTTCTCATGGAACCAGGGCTCTGATTTCCACTTGGATAACGGAGCTGCTCCTTTGGGCTCCAGTGGTGCAACTGCTCCACAATCCCTAAAGCTGCCTGAGGGATTTGAATGTCAAATTCTGATTAAAAGCACAGTGGCCTGAGCATGTTCTGAGGGGATTCCAAACTTCTGGCCCGTGGGTTCCTTTTGGATTAGAAGGATGGATTTGCTTAGTGGGGAAAAGCTTTAATCTACTGGAGGTATGAAAAATTACTGAACAAGATCCTCTGCTACTGAAAATCTGCATCTTTTACCCAATTTTAGTGGAAACAAAGTGATTTTTAACCATGAAGTGGAAAAGCAACTGTTCTTTTGCTTCCTGGCAAAAGGAAGAGCCTTGTGGAGGCCACACAATCTGACCCCCACACCGAGGGATTCTGTGCTCCCTCTGAATCACCTGGCCTGGATCTGGAAAGCTTTTCATCATAATCTCATCTCAAAACTGATAACAGATCCTGAGTTTCTGTTAATTAGGGTCAGCTCTTGGTCTCTATTGCAGTTCCAAAACTTGAAGAACGATTCAATATTTATCACATTTCAAACTAATTTCATTTTTTTTTTATACTGTAGGAATAATTTGTATGGGCTGTTTCAACCATTTCAGTTCTCCCCCCATTCCTGCTCCAAGTAGCTTTGTTTGAAGTTGCTCAGAATCTCTTCCCTTTTGTAAAGTTTTGATTTGAGGCAACAAAAGAACTCCCAAATCCAATAATGGAGATTTGGGGCATTTTTGTAGCTTATTTCTGCTTTATAGTACCATAGAATGTTTCTGTGCTGACTGGTCATGAAAATACACCTTGTGAGATTGGGCTTTTCTGGTGCTACTCCAGCCCTGCCCTGTGACATCTGCACTTGTGACAGCACAGAACCAGCCCTGAAACCTGGGGGGACCTGGCCTGACCTGACCTGGAGAACAATGAGGTGTCACGTGGAAGATCAGGCTGGATTTGCAAGAGCCTTTTGAGAAAAGCCTCACCCAACACTTGATGCTTTTCACTAACTGAACAAACAGAGAAGACAGCTCAGCTGTAGCCAGGTGAAAAGACTTGATCTCAGTGGAGGGGAGGCAGAGCAGCTCTGTCAGGGGTGGGTTTGGCCCTGTGTGCTTAAGGAAATCCTTAAGGAAGTTATATTTGGGTTTGTTGAGTTGCTGCTGGCAAACACCTCTGTTAGACAGCCCAGACAGTGCAGTGACAGTGATAAGGAAACTGGGCACGAGCTTCTTTTATGGATGTTTTCAGTCCCAGGGATCTCTTGCATCATGTGTTGAGTTTTTCAGCAGCAAAAGTGTTTAAACATCCCTTTGTTGGACTCCAACCAGATGCAGGTCTGTGTTTCCAGGTGCCCACAAGGTGCTGGTGAAGGACTAGAGCTTTATACTCACTGGAAGGAGAGGAAAGGGCCTGACAACCTGAGGCAGGTCCAGCCTGGTGGAGGAGTTGAGTTTTTTCACAAAGAGCGTCCTTGCTTGGAAAACTGTGCTCCAGGAATGTTTTGCTTCGAGCTCCACAGCCAGACTCAGCTGGGAGAGAGGAGCAGAACTGCAAACCCCGAGTGTCTGGAGCAGGTACAGCTCCGAGGGAAGCTGAGGGAGAACATGCAGAGAATCAGCCTGGCCAAGGAGCTCTCAGAGGAAGCTCCCAGGAATGTGTTGAGGGAAATGGCCCAGGTGGCTGCTTTGGTGCTGGAAGAGGCTCCTGGAACTGAACAGAGGCTCCTACCCTGCCACACACCCAGAGCAAAGGCTTCAAGGACACCTGGGGGTGCAGTGACCTGGCAGTGCCAGCAGCAGAACCCTGCAAATGGGTTCTGGGCAGCTTTGAGTCTCAGATCTGTGTGAGTAAATTATGGGTGGAGAGATGCACCTGGAGAACACTCTGAACCATCAGCATGAGTGCACAGAACATGACTTTTTCTGTGTGGTGTGTTGTGTTCTCCTTTGTGCATTAACATAGGGAAAAACATGGAGCATGTTTGGAATTGTGTAACACCGCCATCACTGCTCAGCAGCTGATGTGGCTGTGATGAAGGGTATGTAGGGTGACCCATGATGAATCCAAAATTTTGGGGTCAAACCTCCCGTTCCTGAACAGGTGTCACTGGTACTTCCCAGGATAAAGGCACCTGAGGGCAGGGGATAAGCCTGGGAATCTGGGAGGCCCATCCTTGATGCACAAGGAGGTGACTTGGCAGCCTGGCCAGAGTTGGCATCTCCCAGTGTGGTGAAACAAAGGGCACCAGGAACTACTGGGGATTTAAACTCGTGATGGGGACTGGGAGGGACTAATCTGGAGAGATTCCAGTGCTTTGGGACAAAGGCATTGACACAGGAGGGGCAGTTGGAGATGACACACAGACAGAGGTGGCAGGGAAGAACAAAATAAACAATGGAATAAATCAGGGAATAGGTAATGAAATTATTCAAGGAAGAATGAAATAAATGGGGAAATCAGGTCTGATAGCTTTCCATCAGCTGGATAACCCTGAGGAACTCTGGGTGCCCAGCACTGAAAGCCCAGTTTAGAGCAGGGACTGTGGGAATGAGGGGGGTGGGCTGGTTTTGCAGTGCTGGACCTGAGTGTCAGTCAGAAACCTTATGGAATCCATCACATTTTTTAAGGGTGAGGAAAAGAATAGAAACCACGAGTGAAACCCTACCCAGCACCACAAATAACTACAAAGGGAGCTCAAACTCTGGTTTTTGGGCTGTCTCTACCCTGCCCAATATTAGGATTTTTTCTGTTTGCTTCAGCTTATCCCCAAAATACGTCAGAAATTCCCAGGAGACTTTTCTGCCCTGAAATGGCCTCGTGTTTCCTTCAAGGCTCCTCTGCTTCCAGACCCACAGGGCACTTTGCTCCCTGTAAATACCCAGTAGTCTCTGTTTTGCCAGAAATGAAACCAAGTTGGGCATTTTATTTTGGAGTCTCACTTTGCCAGGTGCATGTTTGGCATGAAATTACCAACTCAAGAAATTCATAGCTTCATTCCTGCTTTTCTATCCCAAATGAAAGCAAGTGCCACTACATTCACATCAGGTTGAGCATTTGGTCTCCCCTGTTCAACCCCAGGGTTTGTCTCCAGACATATTAATTTAAATTGTTAAGGAATTTGGGGTAGAGGTTCATTTTTGCAGATATTTCCTGCTCCTCACTTGATAACGTTACAAACTACAGTGATGCTTCCAGTAGGTCCTTGTTAAATCACTTCTGAAACACATTGGTAATTTTAGCAGCCAAGTCAACTTTTTAGAGCACCAACTTTCCTAAAGTCCATTATTTCTGTAATTTTTGAGGGAAGAACAAACAACCCAAGATCTATCACAAGAAGTGTGGTCACTGTATGGTCCTCACCGGGACCCAACCTCCTGGGACACCTGGGGAGGGGGAATTTTCCACGCAGTGTTTCTGATAAGAGTGAAACATCTCTATCAGCACGTGGCCAGGAACCCTGTCAGCACTGGTATTACTTCTCACAAACTGCCCCACAGCTCCAGTTCAGCTTTCCTGCAGCTCCCAGGGAATTTAATGGAACATATGGGATCCATATGAGCCTCACAAGTCCGGGAAGTCTCCTATGGACTGGGGTTGCTCTTGTTACACCCAGACACACCACAAACCTCACAATGCCTGTGGTTGATCCAGTCCAGTGCACTCAGACATGTTCCTTTCCAAGCAGCCCTTAGACACTCTGGAATGCTCAGCATTCCCCTGCTGCCACTTCCCAGGGGAGAGCTCACCCACAATTTTGCATCCCTAAGGTCACTTGGAAGCAGAAATGGCTGCAGGTCTGGGAGTTTTCCATCTGAACATCCCTAACATGACTTTTTTGAGGTGGCCTTTGTACATGAGCATTTCACAGTCAGAGTAAAGGTGCAGATATTTGACCCATGGTGGAATTGGAATCTGTCTTCTTCCTTCACGTCCATGAAGTGAAGTACCAAGAAGATTGATTTGACACCTAAATTTCAGACTGAGATTGTTTCCTTTTCTGCCTTCTGTGCAACACAAAGTGTCCTCCTTCCCTCACATCCCCCACCTGTAAATGCAAATATTTGCAAGGGAGTCTTGTGAAGAGAAACAGGCTGAAAACTCAGCAGGTCCTCAGGTGGTGTTGTAATGTAGGAATGGATGTCCTGTAAACCTCAAGTGGCCAGATAGAAAGAGCCCCTGGGACAACAGAACCTCAGGAAGCTCCTTCAGCTCAAATAAACACTCCAAAGCAGTTGCTTGGACACCCTGTTGCAAACCTGCAAAACAAGGGTGGAAACCTCGGGAGCTGCTCACTGCCCAGGTTAGAAATAGGAAACTCTGCTTCACAGTGTTCCTGCTCTGCTCCTCATGACCATGACTCAGGAGTGCAGAGTGTGCAGCACAAAACCCCATAAAATAGAGCAAGTGAAGCTGGGCAACCCTTCCAGTAAAGGATTTCAGTACTGAGCTGTTCAGGGATGGAATTTGGCATAAATCTCGGAGACTGAGGCATGACATGAAGCCTCCCAGCTGAAAACCTGCACTGGCTTTTCCCTTATCACATTTGCCTTCTATTTTTTAGGTCCTCCAGGATCGTGTTGCTGGGCTGTGTCTGGAGTAGAAGGTGGGACCTCCATTGCTGCTTAGTCTTTCTAGGAAAAAGGGAACTGTATGAAAACTTTTGGATCCTTAATTTGCCTCATTAAAGACTCTGGCCATCTGGACCTCACTCATTCTAATTAGTCATCAATAGGGTGGTGATTAGATCATAAAAATAAAAAGGGAAATAAGCCACCTCCACTCTCTCAGTGCTGCCTTTACTCAGCTCTTACACACCAAGCTCCTTTGCTGTCAGGCTGGAGAGGGGATTGTTCCCACCCAGCACCACCCCATCCACCCTGGGTTTGGGCCAGCAGCTCGTTTTTGGCAGGGTCACTCCAGCTCAGCCCAGAACCAGTGGCAGTCTGGAGAGGAGGGAACTAAATATGGCAAAGAAATCGGGAACATGTGATTACCCCACCCTTTGCTTGTGAGCCAGGCTGGGATCCACTGTTCCAAATGTCATTCCTGTGCAGAAAACCTTGGATAACACACGGACAAGGCTTCCAGTCATTGCTGAAGCACTGCTAAAAATTTGGGGCTATTAACTGGCACCCCCTTCTTTCCAAGCAATTCCTCTCTGGTCACTTGTTCCTCATGCAGGGACAGCCCAGGAGGAGTGGAGGCAACTGAACTGACTGACTCCTGCTGCTGCTTTTAGGATTCCCAGATTCACATGTTCCATGTGCTGCTTTTGACTCACCCAGTTTATTCCCAGTTAGAATGACCAGGACACTGCTCTGAGATGGAGCCTCCCCATGTTTGCCCATCCTGACACAGGACAAGCCAAAACAACCACGGAAACCACAAAAAGGTGGCTCAACAAGCAGAAATAAGAGAGCTTGAAGCACAACATGGTTTGCAGCAGGGGATGGGCAGGACTGGAGAAAAACTGCAGAAATTGGTTCTTTCATCACTGATGATCCATTGGGGGATAAATCAGATGTGGGTGGTCTTCAAAGATGAGGAACTTCTAAGGTCATATTCCCCAATCTGTCACATCATTCCCACAGTCTCTGTGCCTTTCTAAAAATCTCACCTTCCCTCTCCCATCTCAAATGAAGCTCCTTATCCCTATTCTTGGCCAGTCTGATTCTGAAAATGATGTATTTAGGGGTTGGATCTGCAAATATTGATGTGATATATGCACAGTCCCGCCACATGCAGGTGAAGAGAGATTTACTGGCTGATTTTTAAGAGAACTAAATGTCATTGTTTTGTTCAGATCATGGTGAGACCTAATAAGCCTGAGCTGCAATGTCCTGGTTGGGTCCAAAATATTCCCTTAAAATTAGTGACAGCAAGATCCAAACCCACAGTCTGGTTATAAAAGAAGTTGGAGGAAGGCTCTTGAATCAGGAGAAAGCTGCCTTTGCCACCCCATATATTTTACAGTTAATCTTGTATCTATGTGAGGAAAAATACCCCTCAAAACTAGTTTTTATTGGGCCAGCAAAGGCCTTGGGTTCTGGGCACCTTATTAATAATATTCTTCTGGAAGAGGGGGATGCAGTTCTTTATAAAGATTTATTAATAGTCATTATTATTTTCACAGAAGCTTTAATGTGCAGTAAAAGACCTATAAAGACAAGTAACCAAAGGAACTCTTCGATTTCACGCCGATCTGCACTAAAAAAATACCAGGCTTTTTTATTTTTTTTGTCTTTTTTTTTTTCTTCCCCCTCAAATAATAATAAAACAAAGAGCTTTCAGGAGCAGCCACAGCAGAAGGCTAATGTAAAGTGATATATTTGAGACCCAGGAGGACGGTGTAAGTTACTCTTGCCTCTGAGGCCTGTTTATTGTGTTTGTCTGGTTGCCCTGGGAACCAGCTCACGCCGTTTCACTTATTTTATAATGTTCCTGTAAATGTTAGGTAGGGCCTGGATTTATTATCCACTGTCAACACCTAAAATGGAACGCGCCGCTTAGTGTCGTTTCCCTGGCACGGCGCCTTCCCCGCCTCCCCTGCCCCCCCAAAAAGCCCTTTTCACACAGCTCCATGTGTGAGTGGGCATGTTGCACACGTGTGTGCGTGTGTGCATCTCCATGCAGATGAGGAACCCCCAAATCCATAAATCCCAAGTGCTTCCCAGCCCCTCTCAGCTGGGTGGTTCCAGCGTGGCGCTGAGGGAAGGGCTGAGCACTGGGGACCTGCTGTGGGGTGGGATCTCTGACTCACCTTATTTGTGGGAGGTGAATTTTTAGGGGATGGGGAAGGATGTTTACCAGGAGTGTTTGTTATCCAGCGTGATGCTGTTGCTCCTGTCCCCAAAGACCTCTGTTAATGTGGAGTGATGAATCATCCCAATTATTAGGGCTGGAGGGAGCTGCTTCCCTTCCATTCCCTTCCCTCTCCTCTCCTCCACCAGTCCCTCAGCATGACAGAGCACATTTGGTTGCAGACTGGTGGGTGTGAGGCTTATTTTTTAATTTGCTTTTTTTTCCTTGGGTGGTACCTCCCAGACTTACACGGGCTGTTCACTGAGGACGCTTTTAACCTTTTAGATGTTCAAGAACAAATGCAATCAGAATCCTGACTCCTTGAAATGTGTGGGTTTGAATCTCCTCATGCTTTCCTTTCTCCTGCTCAGAACTGCAGCCTGATCTCTCCTTCCCATTTCCCTGAGGGGGTTTTGCCCACCTCCCACCTTCCTTTGCACAGGAACACGTGTCTCCTCCAGCTTCCAGCTCCTCTCTTGTCACTCATTGCAGTGCCAAGTGCCATATCTCAGGGAATTTTTTCGTGGAAAGGGTTGTAAAGAACTGGAATAGGCTGCCCAGGGAGGTGGTGGAGTCCCCATCCATAGAAATGTTTGAGAAATGTGTGGATATGGTACTTGAGGACATGGTTTAATGGCGAACAGGGTGGTGGTGCCAGGTTGAGTGTTTGGCTTCCATCATTAATGATTCCAACAACTCTCCTTTGCCTTGTCCCCAACAAGGTGGGTTTGTTCAGTGCTTTGGTGTGACTGCAAATGCCTCTTTTGCCAAAAAAAAAAACCCTCACTCTGGACATTTGTGCTCAACTTTGCTCCTGAAGTGATTTGTCTTCACTTTTCCAGGTGGATTTGGATTGAGCAGACAGTAGGGACTGCTCCAGCTGAAGATACAGGCTGGGTGAAGAGCTGAGGTGGGTCAATTGAGGGTAAGATCCAAGAAAAGTGTCTTTGTTCCTCCCCACCCCTGGGGCTGATCCTGTCTCCCGCTGAGGCTTTTCACCAGGAGCAGCTCCCAGCCCAAGGAAAGCTCCAGCACCACCAGATGTTGGAGAATGCCCAAAAGGTTCAGGAATGGAGGTGGGAAGAGGCAGAGCCTGGAGCAGAGTGGCTGGGACAGCAGGGAAAAGTCAGATGAGGAAAGTTGGATTTGAAAAGCCTGCACAGAGCGAGTTTGTCTTTCAGTTGGAATGAGTTAAGGGGGGTGAAGTTGCTTGGGAGATATTATAGGTTGGGATTCCTGTTTCCTGTGTGATGCTAACTGAATTTATTATCCCCACATGATCTGTCTGTGAGACAGAACTGGAGCAAAGCACAATTAATTCACATTTTGGTGTGACCTGAGACCTTTCACTGACTCAAGAGTGTTGGTACATGGTTTGTGTGAGTGTTTTCCAATAAAACAGGACCGTGTTGCTTTGTTTCAGGTGAGAAGACGGAGAGATAATGGATTATTGTCTCTTGTTTGTCTTTCTGATGGACACAGGAAATCAAATGCTGTGGACAGGACCTGTTTTTTTTCTGAGCATTCTGTGCTTGGAAATCAGCTCTTGGAATTTGTAGCAGAAACAGCCCCTGCAGAGGCTCTTACCTGAGCCACACTCAGTACAAACACACCCATGCACATCCCCTCACCCTTCTCCACTTTGGGAAAGATTTCCAAGTGTGTGTTTTAACTATTTTAAAAGAAAAACGCCATCATTAGAGAGAAATTTAAATGGTGAAATACCTTTTTAATGAGCCTTAAATAGAACGCACATGACAGTGACAGGAATAACTTAGTGAAATCCCAGCTGCTCCTTTTAATTGCTCTAATTTGCTCTCAGGTGCTGGTAATTGGAACAATTTGCCTGCAGGAACCTGTGAGGTCTCAGACACTAATTGATTTTGTCTTGTTTAATCAACCCCGCCAAAACCAGAGCTTATTTCAGGGCCTGTTTTTCAGCTTAGTGCTGTCCTGGGGTGAGACATTGGGCAGAAAATGTCCCCACCACCCACCCAACTCACCCACCCAACCTCTCAGCTCAGGGGGCTGTGGCAGCTCCTTGCAGGGGAAGCTGCAGCACCTCTGTTTGCTGTTACAGTCCTGAAAATAAACCTCTAATGAGGCAGCACAGCATTGGAATATGTAGTAAATATTAAAAGGGGATACTTGAAGTTTATTCCAACTCAACCAGTCCTAAAAAATGTGGTGTTTGCAGGCATTTTTCTTTCTTGTGCTCTGAGACCAGCTCGATTTGAATGGAAAAGTGAGCTCTGCTTTGCATGTGTGGCAAGAGAGAATAAATCATATAGTGGGCTATTTAATTTTCTTTTGAAAAACAATTCAGGTTCTTAATGTTGTGATTTAAAGAGGCTCTGTTATTCTATTTCAGGATAATTTATTATATTATCTCATACAAAAAAAGTAGTGCAAGAGACCTCTCAGAAAATGTTGGTGTACCTTGTAATAAGGTCACTGTTTGGGATGAGAACCATCTCCAGTGCCTGAAATCCTGCTCCAAAATGCTTCTGATGTTATTTCTGAGCCATGGGAGGGCAGGTGCAGCTCAGAGGATGGTTTCACTACCTTATTAAACCTGTATTTTGACACTTCCCTCCAATCAGAGGCAGAGAGAAGCCCAGGGAACCTTGAACATCTGCAAGAGAGGGGGAGCAGCATCCCACCTGGATTGCAGGAGGGTTGCTTTGGGTTCTCTCTGATCCCACTGCAGACTTGCTGCAGTCCAGGCACCAGTTCAGCGAAGTCAATTTGAGGCTTGAAAATCCCCCATAGTTTCTATTTTTTTTTTTTACAGTTTACCTTTATTTCAGTTAGTCAATTTTAAGTGTTCCTATGCACTAAGCAGCATTTTGAAGGGGTTTGTCCACGTTGACATCAGCTGGGTCAGTACTTTTCATGGGTCTTTCCCAGCTGACTTGGGGCCAGTGAGGAGAATCTCCCCTTAAAGGGAGCAGTTCCATGTTTGTGCATCGAGACCAAACCCCACCCCATTCCTTCCACTGTAAATTTCCATTTGCCATTACCCCCCTTTTTTCAAAGGAAGCAGATTGTAAGCCTGTAAAGATTTATGGCTCCATTCTAAAATATCTATCATTTTAAATGCAACACTGCTGCTGACATGCACTGAACTGCCATAGATAGGCTGGTAAAGTACTTAAAAAAAAGCAAAAAAAAAAAAAAGACATTACAATATATCCAGATTCATTTCAAGAACTTTTGTCGGGCACGGACAAACTTGGAGACATATTTCATAGAAACTGCTATTTACATTTCAGCTCCATACTCCTGCTCTTTATGTCCTTTTCCATTTGCTCTGCATTGCCAAGGCTTTTGCATAAATAGAAATTTTCCCTGTGGCTCCCCAGGCCGTGGAGCCCTCGGGGCTGGTGTGACATCACCCCTTGTCCTCAGGAACTCTGCTGCCTCCCAAGATCTGACCTCAGGTGTTGGGTTTTTTGGTAGAACCATTATTGAAAGCTCAGTGGTGGAGATTTACTGGCTGGTAAGAGCTTCTAATGATCAGAGATTAAGGGAGGGACTTTGCAAACAGTCCAAGCCTTGAGCACAGCCGAGTTTGAACTCCATTACCCAGCAGCTTTTCAAAGCTCCACCCTGATTCTCCTGAAATTATTCGAGCGGCAAGGAAAGTATATTTACCTAATGTCAAATATTAAACATTACTGCCCATTAAAATATAGGGCTTCATTATATTTGGCCTGGTGCAGATGTGCAGGAGAGAAGGAGTAATTATCTTTTCCCAAGCTCTGCACCTCGGCAGAGGAGCTGTCACTAATTTTTGGTGTCTGCCTGCGGGTAACGAGCGTCTACAGTTTGGAGAAGTGAGTTTCATCCTCAGGCCGTAATTACTTCTGAGAACCAGGTCCCTCAGAATGCAGGGGAGCCGAATTGACCGTGCAAAAAAAATGATGCATCCAAACTTTGTGGGTGCTTTGGAAAGCTGAGGCCAAAATAACTCACTCCCTGTCACGCAGCGAAATCCTGCCAGCCGTGGGATGGAACACAGGCCTCTTTATTCCCAACCCTTGTGCCTCCTACGCCAGCATCCCTCAGCTCCTGGGGCTGCCGGGGGCTGGGAGGGAGCAACTCTTCCTTTTGTCTCCTGGGCTCGCACGGGCAAACACGAGATGCCTGGAAGAGGAGCAGCTCTTGGAAAAGGCCGTGGCACCCAGGTGACAAAGGAAAACCAATCCCTCCTGATATTTGTTCTGGAGGGCTGGGCATGACCCGAGTGTGGGAACTTGGCATCGCTGCACTTGCTGGGGACATTAGAGGAGAGGTGACAAATCTGGCCCAGGGGTGGCAAGTGAGGCACCTCAGCCCTGGGTTGTGCTGACAGAGCGAAAGGGAAGGAGAGAAAAACCCTGCCAAGATCAGCTCTGGCCCCACACTGTGCCCAGGGAGTCCCCACACAGCCAAGTGTGGCCACCCCGTGCTGTCCCTGCCCCTCATTCAGCTTGGGAGGTGACACAGAAATGCTTTTGTCTTAAACTCACTGAAAGGCTGCTGTGAATTGGGCTGAAAATACAAATTATTTGTGACAATGAGGGACGTTCTTACATCTGTCTCCTTAGGTTTTTCTGTTGGGATATTGGGAAGGAATTCCTCTCTGTGAGGGTGGGCAGGCCCTGGCACAGGGTGCCCAGAGAAGTTGTGGCTGCCCCATCTCTGGAAGTGTCCAAGGCCAGGTTGGAGCCACCTGGGATAGTGGGAGGTGTCCCTGCCCAGGGCTTTTAAGATGAGCTTTCCCACCCAAACCATTCTGTGAAATTAGCAGAAAATCAATCAATTTGGGGATAAGACACGAAGCCTCCAAATTAAGGGCTAGAGAAGGACAAGCTTGCTCTGCCAATGAAAGCACTAAGAAAGCAAAAGTATTGGAGACGTGCAAACTGTGAAAACATCCCACATCTTCCCCCTCAATCTTCAGCCCTGTTCTTGTTAGAGTAACATAAACTCCATGTGGTTGTATAACTGTGCTCTTAAAACAGTGATGAATGACAGTGTTGGAAGAAGCTTTTGGCTGTTTCCTCCACATGCCACTGTTGGAAGCAAGAAAATATCATTGTAAAGCAGGAGTGCAGTGGTGTGTGTGAAGTGCAGAGGATTATCTGGCCTTTGCCCTGCAAAGCCTCATAAAAACTCCCCTGCCCATAAATACTGTCCAGGGAAAGCTCCCTCCATGCTCCTCACACCGGTGGAGCTGGGTGACCAATGTTGAAGCCAAACAACTGTTTTAGCCTCAATAAGGACAATTAACATTGAAGAAAGGCATTTGCTGAAAGTAGAATTTATAGGACATAGTGATACAGAAATGAGGACCCTGTTAAGATTAATGGCCTTTAGCTTTGCTGTCCTTAGTGAAAAACCCCAGTTCTTTGCCAAGAATTATCCTAGTCAGCACCAGTGCAGGATTTTACATTGGATACTCTCAGGGAATGTTAAATTTTACATTGGATATCCTTAGGGAATGCCAAAACAACACTTATAACCTGCCATATGAGCACTGGTTAAGCATGAGATCATCATCCCAAAGATGAGGAACAGTGTTATGGGAGCCCTTCTTGGGACTCTGTTTGGCTTTTTGCACCCTGAGTAGGGCATCAGTGGGACAGGATAACACACAGCTCCTCCTTCATGGCTCGTGGGAGTCAGAAACAGGGGAATGAATCATCAAATGGAGAAGATAAAGGCTTGTTCTCCAAGCAGAGATGGGCTTTCAGCCCTGTACAGAAACGTGATCCAGTCTGCTCTCTCTTTTGGAAATGAATCCATAAAGTCACTCCATCCCTTCTGACTCTTAGGGGCTCCCAGCAGATTGTAAGAAGGAGTTTCTACCCCATAAGTGCAATTGTTTGTTCCCCCTTCTGCTTTCCCAGCTTGCTGCTGATACTCTTTAAAGTTAAAATCCCTTCCAAGATATTTCTGCTGTTTGCTAGGATTAATTTAATAAATGATTTTCAGAGCAGCAGAATGGAATTCAAGGGGTTCTGGCCATGGAAGACCCTCAAAGTCTCACTGCTCACATCCCACCAAGACCAGGCAGGATGAGATCCTGTCTGGCTTAAGGATTTTGATGTTGAGTTTGGGGGTTTTTTTAGAGGCATTTCATAGAATGGCAGAACATGCTAAAAATTTCCAAAAAAATATAAGCTGGGGAAAAGTATTGACCATCCCACTTAACCCAAGACTGATATGGTTTGGCTTGCAAGTTGTGGAAGTATCCCAAAGCCACGTTCATCAAAGAAATTCCTGGAGCTGCCATTAGAGTGTCCTTTCAGTGATGGCAATTTTACTGCAGTGATAGTCACTACAACAATTTTTCCCAGGAAAACTGCAAAGGTCGTAATTGCCAAGACTTCGTAGACTTAAAAATGGTTTAAGTTCTGCTTTTCTCTGGCCACATAGAGAGCAAGAAAGGAGCTAAATTACTTTTACATGTAATGACTTTGCACACTCGTAGTGGACAATTCATAGGTGAAAACTAAAGCTGTGAATCTATTTTTGAGGTTTAAAATGAGATTATAGCAGCGCTTTAATGAGTATTCCTCCTTCCTCCCTATTTTTGTTGTTTAAGGGAGAGGGGTGGGAACTGGGAATTGCAGCGAGAGGGTGGCAGTGGGATGATAACAGTGGGGCAGGGCCTGTTCTGCTCCTGGCGGAGGTGCCAGAGCCACGCGGGACACCGGCATTATTGGGGCTCCAGGTTGGCCAAGGTCACCCCGGTTCATCTGCTTTATACATTGGGAGCCTTCTCCTCATTACTTGCCAAACAAACCTTTTTATTTTTGCACACGTTTATGTTGATTTTGTGGTTTCTGAAATTGGATTCTGTCTCCTCCAGGCCTGGGTTTCCATGGCAACCACGGGCCTTATCTGCTGCTGCTGTTTGGCAGACAGACAACAAGGCCTTTCAGTTTACTTCTCCCCCCACCCCCCTTTTTTTTTTTCCCCCTAATATTATTTTCTTTAAAAACCTTTTTTTCTTCTTCAGCGTGTTCTTTTTCTTCCCTTTTTATTATTTTTACTTTCCCCAACCCCTGTCATTTAAAAATCACATAATTAATTGAGCACATCCTGTGCCACACGGGGCTGCCACGGCTTTGAAGTCCCAATAGATCATTTTATAGAGCCCTGGGTACCATTTTTTCCAAGGCAGCACCAGGCGCCAGGGCGAGGGCTTGTGGAATTTAGCATATCCTACTCCAGGTATGATAAAGAAACCTTGGCACCTTCTGTTTGTTTTTACTAATTTCCTTTCCAAACTGCCGTTTCAATATAGAGGAAAGACCTCAGGACTTAAAGTTTGTTATTTTCTCTCCAAAGTTAGTCCCTGCTCCCCCTGGCTCCCTCCTCCCCTTCCTTTAAACCAGACTGAACTGCTTCTTCTCTCCATGGCAAGTTTTCTTTTTTGCCTTTTCTTTTCTTCAGGAAAGTGTGGTCTGATTTAGCATCTTGTAGCTGGGAGCTGTTACTGATCCTGGAGCAGCAGAGAGGGGAAAAAAAAGACCCTGACAGGCTCTATTAACCCTTAAAAACAATAAATGATCTCATCACCTCCTCAAATACAGAAGAAGAAATAATAATGCAATCATTTACTTCAGTGAGGGAACAAGTCTTTTGGGGATTGATGTTGAAATCTATCCCCAAAGATGCTGTTGTTGGCATTAACTAAGAGGGGCTGAGTTTTTAATGTGAAAAATCTCTCAGCATCAAAAAAGGAGAATATGGATGTACAGACATAGCAGGAGATATATATAGATATATATATATATATTTATATGTGTGTGTGTAGGTGAAGAACAGAGAGAAGAAGACAGAAGATGAGTGGAAACATATTAAATCAAGTGAAAAACTGCTCCTAACACAAAGCTGTGCAGTGGCACCACTGAAACAAGTCCCCCCAAACTCTTTAAATCACAGACAGGAACTTCTGGAGATGTGTTTAAAACTCTTGGTTGTCAGGGATATTTAGCAGATTTTGAAGAGACAAACAGGATCATTTAGGATGATGTTGTAGCCAGAGTGAATCCCTGCAGAATTATTATCTCCCCTCTGGAATGATGGGCATTCTGTCTCACAGAAAATCAGAACAAATGAGATTCTTTTTCTACACACATTTCAAAGCAGCTTCTGACATCTGATGGGAAATCACAATCCTGCCCATGAAGTCCATAAAATGATTCAAAAATCCTGTAGAAAAAAAAAAAAGCTTATTCTGCATGAAGTTTTGAAAAGTTTTAAAATGATTTCTGGGCATATTTATGCACATTTTTATAGAGTTTCCTTTATTTCATGGCTACTTGGGGCCTTATTTAAAATCCCACTTTGGAAATGAAATTATTTCCATTGTTTCCGATGGGCTTTGGTTGAAACAGTTGAGAAACTTTCTAGGAGACTAAAAATGGGAACCAATTCATTATGGAATCCCAGAGGTTCATTTTAAAAGCCTGTGGAGCAGATATTGGTCTCTTTTACAATCTGTGGGATAACCCAGAATATTCAGTTGTCTTGTGCCTGCAGATTCCTTCCTATTTATTCATTTTGATAGAAATAAACAGGCAGGAAAATGCTAATTTTACATTCAAATGCTTTTCAAAGTTATGTCCAGAGAAAAATGGACTAATTGGACTAATTAATAGTCAGTATTTCCAGCCATTCATAATCCTCTTAAGAACAATTGTTTTATATAGTGACTATTTTATGATGCCATTAATACATTTTTATAAATTACTGTTTAACACTGGCTATTTTAGAAGTATATTTAGTGTTATTATCCCAGTTTTCTGCCTTCCTCCCTCTTTTCTCCCTTTCCTTTGCTCTGCCCTTCTGGAAAACTCCTACATTCATTAGAACTGAAGAGCTTTTTGCTCCCCACATTTCACCCCTACCTTGCTTTCTCTGAACACACAATTATTGCCCTAATTCTCTGCACCTTTGGTATTTTTCTAAGAGTTAAAATCCTGTGGTTACAGGAGGAGAACGTTTCTTTTCCAGAGCTGTGTCACTGAGATGCCTCCACACACCATCACATGCTCTGTGCTGGGGTCAGAAATGTCTGAGGGATGTGGGGGAAGAGGATTTTCCCCTTGGAGAGACCAAAAAATTCCTTTTTAAACTTTTCTCCATGTGTACAAAAAAGCTTCAGGTGCCAGAGCACAGCAAACCCACGTTGGGTGTCAGAGGTTCCCCCCAGGGAACCCACACAAAGCTTGGGTGCAGTTGGAATTGCAGTCCACGATTTTATGGCACATTTTTAAGGAAAAATAGGAGTTTACCCCAGAATTTGATCAGCATTTCCACCTCCTTCCAGCTCACAAAGGGCACAGTCTGAGTTCCTGGCCCAGCCAAGGAATAGTTGTATTTCAGTGGATATAACAGATGGGAAAAGCTTTGGGAATCTTTCATTTGGGACTAAGGAAATCATGGAATTGGGAAAAATAATGTCATCATTATTGAGTTATCCTGATTCTGTTCCTGACAAAATGATGTGCAAAAGGAATTGGGATTTTTTATGCACATTAATGCAAGCAAAACATTGTTATTTGAGCTGTGCAAACCCAAAGTTTTCTGGTTATCACTGAGCAAAAGTCTTGCCTCCAATTAACTCTAAAATGACAACATTAATTCCTAATTAGTTTTGAAAATGCCTTTTAACTTTATTTTTTTTTCCCTAAGTTGAGCATAGGGCTCTTTGGAAAGAAAGAATCATGAATATTGAAGCATTTTGGTGTCAAAACCAGTGCAATGACCCATGTTGATAATCTTGATTTTTTATTTCTCTTTTGTAATGTTGGAGCTACTGTGGAAATGCAACATTTGCAACCAGCTCCTGTGCACTGAAAACTCCAATATTTGGCAAATAAAGCATAAATGTCACTGTTTCCCTTTGTGTGAACAAGGCCCTGCAGGACAAGTCCCAAATTCTGGGGCAGCTTTGCCACTGATTTGACAGAGATGCTCCAGGATCATATAGAAGGAAGGTTCAGGCTTGGAGAGCACCTCCATTCAACATTTACAGACAGCAGGTCAGTCAATTATCCCCTGGAATTTTGTGGACTCTAGGCAAGTGGGCTGGATATATGAACCTCTTCCTTTCAGTGAGAGAACTCCAGAAACCTGGCCTACATTTGGACTGGAAGTTGGCAAATTTCAAATGATTTGGGGTGACATTGCAAGCAATTACCCAGGAGCTGCCTACCAGGGGCTGAGCAGGGCAGAAAGGGAAAACTCAATCTCTGTATGCAAGTCCTGAGCTATTTAAAATAGCCATTGGGCTTTTATGATAATTTCTTTAACTCTAGAACTTGTTCAGTGCAAACCTATAGGTTTTTTTTTTTTTTTTTCCCCTGCAAGAGGCAAAGCAGACAATGAAGTTGCAGAAAGTGTATGAGACTGGTTTTGTTTAACTCTGGTCTTCTCAATTTACTCTCCCTGCCACTGCCCTCTGGATATTTTTATGGAAGCAAAAGAAAATGCTCCTTTTATGTATGCATGGGGGTGACTCATTTGGCAATATTAATAAAAAGTAGATTCAGTTTTATTTTGAAATCTCCTCCAGAATTATTTGGGTGAAAGAGAAAAATGGTCAAATTGCAGAGTGAGGCCTTTTGCTACAGGGGAGGGTTTTACCTTTCAGTTGGTGTTTCTAATTCTGCAGAATAACAGGATTAAAAAGAAAACACACAGCATGAGTTGCAAGGAGAACTCTTCCAAGGGAAAGCCAGGCTGGGGATATTTGGAGGTGCAACTCCTGCTTGGAAGGACTGTGGACTCTTCAGCTAAGCCATGTTTTCTTTCAGGGTGATCATATCACATCAGGACTCTTCCTCTTGAGCTGCTTGGCTCATTCCTCCATGGATTGTAAAGGGATCCTGCAGCCACAAAGGAGCTGCTTGACTTTTACAGGGCAAAAATGGAGCCAGAAACAGCCCATCTCCTGTGGCTCTGCTTTGGCTTCCTCTCAGCAAAGAGGAGGCTGTGATGGTTCTGTCTCAAACACTGGAGCAGGGCTGTGGCTGCTGGAGGGTCTTTACAAAGCCTTTATGCCCTGAGATATTCCGCATGCTGGAGCTTTTTATTCCACAGAAGCACATCATTCTAGAAAATAATACTAAACCAAAAAATAATGGTGTGGGAGGAGAAGAAAAAAGGCCATCAATAGTATTCACAACTGTGAGTCAAATACAAGGAACAGTTTCTAGCCAAAAACCCCTCCAAAATCTACCAGCTCAGCCCTTCACTTTGTGATTTCATACACTGGATTAAAAAACATTCATCATTTCATCAGGTACTTTTAGCAGGCTAGTGAAAATAAAGAGCTGTACCCTGATGAAAGCTGTGTACAAGATAAGCCAAATGTGCTTTAGGTGGAATTCCAGCCCTGATGTCCCTCAGCTTAGACCTACATTATACCTTTCACTAACATTGCATGTTTCATTTTACTCCAGTGTAGCATTTTCCAAGGCTGGGAGCATCCATCCTTCACTGTCCCCACTGTCTGTAGTTGTGTAAATCAGCAATGGAAGGAATCCTTGTTATTTGGTAGCTCTTGCTCCAAGCAGTCTGTGTCTATATTCACAAATAACTCCCCAATAATTAAATTGTTCAGCTTTTGATCTTGCTCACAGAAGCAGAGTAATTTTCAGTCCCTCATGGATTAGATTCTCCTGAAAGGTTATGATTCAAGCCTTCCCTTTTTCTCTGATATGACTCTTCCAGACCTTGGGACTGATAGGGCCCTGCACAGCACCAGGTCTCTGTTTTCTCTGTAAATACAGCCTACAAAATTTCAACAAGTCAGCCCTTGTGTGCCACACCGAGAGATTGATGACAAACCACATTATTTTTCCCCTCCATGTGACTGCCCACAATTCCAGCAGTGCTCTCTCCCAACACTGGGATGTTTTTGGCTGAGGAGGGAAGGGCACGAGCACAGGCTGATGTCCCTGGTGGCAACACTGAGCACCATTATTGGGGGAAAATGCCCTTTTCTTCCCTCTTTTTTCCCTCTCCATGATAAAATATTGGGTCTGGTTCTGCCACATGGGCTTGTCAAAGCCACGAAACCATCAGCAAAGGTCATTTCAACACCAAGAAAGGAGGGGAGCAAGACTTTGCAAGTCCTGCTCGGTTCTCTGAGCTGCTCCTGGTGAAATTAGGATTGTTTCCTGTAGATTAGATTTGTACCATGTTTGAGTTTTGTTTTTAACCAAAGATCCATGTTTTCTGTTGGTCTGGTTTTGGAAGACAACTGAGCTGCCGTGATGATCCAGCTTCTCAGACTCTACCAACAGACAAATACACAGAGCTGGAAAATGGCAAATATTTTGCCACAGAAGGAGAAAATAAGTGGCAAAAATAAATTAAAAAGTAAATAAAAGGCTCTGTCTGCTGAAAGACAGGCACTTGCCTGGAGGAGTGACTGCACTCATCCCATCATCCCTTCTGGACCTAATATCCCATTCCCTGATTTTTGCACTGACATCCCTCCTGCCTTTCTGTGTCTCTTTAGACATAATAAGACAGTAGCACTGGGAAAACGTGGATTGCTCTGATGATCTTTCCAGAAATCTGCTGTCCTCCAGATAACTGAATTCCCAGACTCAAAAACAAACTTGGGAGCAGAGGCAGCACCTGAAAAGCAAATCTTCCTTTCAAGTGAAAAATGCTCAGAGCATCAAACATGTGTCAAAATCCCTAATTTGTCAGGAAGCTGCTACAGGCTCATCTCATCCATCACCCTGACACACTGTACTGGAAAAGCTGCTGAAAAGATACAAGTCATTGCCTCAAAATGTTTTCTTTATCTGTGGGCACCCTGCAAAGCTCCCCCCAGAGTCCTGAGATCTTTGTGCTCCCACTCAGCGTTTACACGACGTGTTTGACTTTTGTAGTTTGTGTATGAAAGGAGGAGGGTTGAGCCTTTCTTCCTTCAGTGGCACTTTTGTTCCAAACATGGATGTGCAGCACATTTCTGAGTGATAAAGGGCCTTCTTGTGTTAAATTTGCCCCTTTAAACGTTAAATATTTCCTGCTAATTCCAAGGTTTCGTTGGGTTTTTTATTTATTTCCTTAAATTTCTGGGTAAATAATGGCATTCCAAGAGGCACAAATCATTCAGAGCACTGTAGATAAGAAATAAATGGCTTAATTCTTCAATTAGGACACATATAATACCAATATTTATTAAAAAAATGGAGATTCCAATAAGACAAATTAAATGAACCCAATTTTTAGGGGTCACATATACAAATTCTAAGGCTTTTCGTTCCTGTACAAAATATGCATTACTGCACCCCAAGGTTTCTCAAGAACTCCTGTGAGATGGTTGTGGGTTCTAAAACTTATGCAGCCCCAGCAAAGATACACAAATTCCTGAAACCAGTCTAAAATTCCTCTGGAATTGTAAACTGTCTCTATATTTGTTGTTGGAAGCTAAATAGTCTTGAAATCTTAATTTTTCTCCTGGAATTTCAGATAATAAAAATCTGGAAAATGAAACAATGTCTTGAGGTTTCAGTCACAGATGAACCAGAAATAAAATACAAACTTCCAAACTCTGTGTGAATTCCTGGAATCTCCCAGCAAATTGGAGACTAAGACCTTCTGACTGAAATGTCATATTCACTCACAAATACAAGACAATTTTAATTCTTGGGAAATATTAAAAATCCCACATTTGGTTCCAGAAGCACAGAGAACATCAGCAGCAACTCAACTCACATGCACATGAGTTTTGCACAGTTCCTTGGGCAGGGGAAGGGGAAGCATTTTAAACAAGTTTTGGCAGTTAAGGGGGATAAGGAATATTGGGCCAATGCCTTGAGTAGCTCTGAAAATCCCACCAGTTTTCCAAGCAGTTTCTGACACCTCTGTGGAAAATCTGCACAGTTTAATCCTGGGAGCTCCAGCCCTGCTGTGGAGCAGTGCTGGGAATGAATTCAGGACAGAGTTTAGAGCAGTGGAAACCTTCTGGAGTGGGCTCAGAAATCCTTTTGTGTTTGCAGCAAACACGCATCTATTTAATTAGGGGTTTTTTGTTTATTTTTTCAGCAGCTAATCAATGAATGTCCTGATCAATCAGCCCCTGTGTCAGCACTTTGGGAGTCTCTGCAAAGGGGACAAGTTCAAGCTGTGGCCTTGCTGGGAGCTGAGCTGGGATAGTGAGGTAAAAACCAGGGAAGAGCCAACATTGTGTTCCTATTCCTTGAGTTACAAAAAGGAAAAAAGCAAAGAAAAAAACAAGAAAGAGAGCAATAAAGCAGAAGGCACTTCCTAAAGGTGGCCATTAAATCAGTCAACACTCTGCTCCCCGGGGAGCAGAGGTTCCTTTTGCCCTTGCAGGATGGGTTTTTCACTACCCATTCCTCATGCAGTGCTCAGTGTCTTCACCTGGCTCTCTGTGGGCACTAACCCAGCCTCCCTGCCCAGGGCAGCAGCGCTGGGATGGGCTTTGCCCCATCCATCACTTCCCCAAAAGTCTGCAATGGGTCCCCAGTGCCGCGAGCCCAGGGCTCTGTTTTGCTCGTGATAATGTGCTAATGCTCCAAGCCCGGCATAAATCCTCCCCACGCCCCATCATTTGTCAAAGTCACAACATGGGGCTGGAAATAGAGAAGAAAAACCCCAAACTAACAAAAAAAAAATAAAAAAAAAATAGGAAGAGATAGAAAACGTGGCTTTGTTTTGTAATTCCCTCCCATGTGATTTCCCCTCCTCATCTCCCCCTTCTCCTTTTCTCTTAATCTCTAAAACATCTGATTGTACAGAAATGGTAAAGAAAGGGTTTGGTTTCTTCTTTTTCAGTGTTTGTGCACGTGTGTATGTGTCTGTGTGTTTGCTGCACACTTAGAAATGGAAACTCCGGGTTTGTTAAGGGAGCCTCTGCCACCCCTGGGCAGGAAAATGGTTTTTGGGAGAGTTGGTGGACTGGCACTGGTTCCCAGTTTAATCATCATTTGGGCTGATAAAAGTAAATGGAAAACCATGATCATATCAAAAGCCCTAAAGGCTGATGGGATTTGTTTTTAATCATCTCTGAGGGAACAATCCCACAGACCACATCAAAATGTTCTCTAGAGCTTGTTAAAGTGAAAAGAAGTCATGAGAGAGAAAAATCAAACTGTTTTAATGTTTTATTTCTCTTTTCCTTTTCTGCTCTGTTTCATTTTTTTCCCCCCACCATCTCTTTGTCCCTGTGTCATCCCATCCAGCTCCTGATAAAATATTTCTATTTAAAACACCTCATGACAATAAATGGCTGTGGATGTTTAGCTGGTGGTTGTGCTCTGACCTGCCAAGGCAGACAGGACACATGTTACTGATACCAGTCAATGCCTTGGATGAGTCCTTGAGGTCCAGAAAGTGAATTGTTCTGGTATTTGAGTCCTTCCCCTCCGCTGTGTTTCCATGTTATTAGATAAACCCCATAATAGGTACTTTGGTACAAGAAGGTGTTTTCTCCAGCAGCATTTCAAGTTAATTGGGTCTGGGAAGAGCCCTGTCTCTGCACCTGATATTTGATTCATTATCTGCACAGCCAGGTTTGAGTTAGAAACAGATGGAAGCAGGTAGAGATTGGAGGGAAAACACATCTGAACTGAAGGGGTCACACCAACACCAGAGGCAATCTGTGTCCTGCTGCTGCTTGGCATCCAGTTATCATCAAATACATCGACAGGCCATGACAGACCAGAGCTTCCAGCCCTTCCTGACAGTCCTCCCCGATGCCCCTGAGATCCTTGCAGGCAGGAAGGCAAGTTGGGATTAGTCCCAAACCCCTGAGATACACAGTGTGCATTTTTGGGTGGCAGAACCCAGCCTGAAGTGCCTGAGAGCAAGAGTAGGAGTAAGGCAGAATAAGCAAGATAATTTTATTTAAGCATTAGAGGATGGGTTTTGCAGTCAGGAGCCACTATTGGATTCCCCAACCCAGCAAGAGCCTGGAAACTCTTCCAGGCTTTGAGAGAGAAGCCTTTAAACCTCTCCTTCATTGCATTCTGGCATTTTATCCACAGCTGTTGTGCCATTAAATGTTCTCCTAAGATCCCTCTTTGTGCATTGAAGTGGCTCCGTTCCTGCTCCCAGTTCTTTCCCAGTCACAATTTCTGCTCCCAGCTCTCTCCCAGTCTCAGTTCATGCTCCCAGTTCTTTCCCTGTTTCAGTTCATGCTCCCAGTTCTTTCCCAGTCGCTGTTCCTGCTCCCAGCACTCTCCCAGTCTCAGTTCATGCTCCCAGTTCTTTCCCTGTTTCAGTTCATACTCCCAGTTCTTTCCCAGTCGCTGTTCCTGCTCCCAGCACTCTCCCAGTCTCAGTTCATACTCCCAGTTCTTTCCGTTTCAGTTCATGCTCCCAGTTCTTTCCCAGTCTCAGTTCATGCTCCCAGTTCTTTCCCAGTCTCATTTCATACTCCCAGTTCTTTCCCTGTTTCAGTTCATGCTCCCAATTCTTTCCCAGTCTCCGTTCATGCTCCCAATTCTTTCCCAGTCTCCGTTCCTGCTCCCAGCTCTCTCCCAGGCACTGGGGCTTTGTCCTGAGTGTCTCCTTACAGGCTGGATCTTAAATCCCAGCCTGGCCAGGGCTGTTTGGGATCACTGTCTGTTCCCAAGCCCCGGCAGCGCTGGCAGCTGCCCCGGGCCTGGCACCTTCCCCAGCAGCCTCAGCCCCAATTAGGCTTCACCTCAGGTAACTCTTCAAAAGAAACCCCTTAATAATC
Source organism: Serilophus lunatus (assembly GCA_013399895.1). Taxonomy (NCBI): domain Eukaryota; kingdom Metazoa; phylum Chordata; class Aves; order Passeriformes; family Eurylaimidae; genus Serilophus; species Serilophus lunatus. Next base: position 724,558 of record VXBA01001643.1, on the reverse strand, counting down.
AGAACGTGACGGGCGACATGTCAGGAAAAAGAAAATAACAGCCTTAAATCCGGTATTAACCTGCAGTGGAAAACAAGGCCCGGGGTTGTTTCCATGAGATCTTGGATGCTGTACAGGGTGGGAGGGAAGGGATGGGGGAGAGGGACCATCCAGGACCGGGGTATGGAGGGAAGGGGTCCTTGGCCAAGGTCTGCTCCTAATGGAATGCTGATGGGTCAGGGCTTGAGTTTCCTGCTCTGCTGACGATTTGCTACAGTTGGAATCAGGAGGTTGGGAAGGGAACGTTTATGGAGAAGATGAAGAGGAGAAGGAGCCACATGACGCTGTGAATTCCCTTCTGGGTTTTCTGTCTCTTCTAATTTTGAGTGCAGCTCCCCCTCGTCACGGGGATCCTGCTGTGCTCGTGGAGTTTTCTACACCCAGTTAAGCCCTGGGAGTTGATTTTGGGACTTGTGGAGCGAGATGAGGTCCAGCATCCCCGTTTGGGTCCTGCTGCTCTCCTGGCAAACAGGATCCAAAGAGAGAAGGAAAACTGAACACACAGAGGGGGAAGAGGGGGAATTGCTGCACCACCCCATCCTTCTCCTGCACAGGATCCCTGCCAGCCCATGGCACTGGGAATGCTGGGATTTGGGAAGAGCCTGGGTTGGTGCCAGGTCCTTCCCCACCCATCCTCATCCTCACACACAGCACATCCCTCAGCAGCCACTCCACCGTGATGGATGGGGTTTATTCCTTGGTAACCCCAGTGGAAACTGGACTGGAATTAGTCCTCATCTGATGACTGTTTAACTGGCTCTTCATTAGGTATGTTTTCTATAACCAGAGATTGAATAAAGAGAATTATACTGGAAATACTCTGAGGAAAGTGTGTCTTTGGAGGCCAAATGAAACTTCATCTAATACTTCTTATTTCTGTGAGAAGAGAATAATGTCTTCAAATTAATTATATCAAGGCATATGATTACATACTTACAGAGTAAAATACATTTTTTTAGCAGAAATGAGACTGTCAATTACAGCTTCCAAACCCACACGCAGTTAAAACATTTCAGTTCACATATTTAACTTTTCAAGCAAATTTTATTAATATGGAGAACTATTATTGTTTAATGTACAAATTAGCTGGGATCGAGTTTTTGATGCAGTGCAAAGCCAGCAGTTTAAATGCCCTGCAGATGCCAAACTCCACAGAGAACTGCAGCAAACCAATCTATCTGTGCAGAGAAAAATCTGTATTTGCAGAGGCTGTTATTGAAAATAGATGCTGAATAATGGCTTGTTTGGCCAAGAACAATATGTTTTCTTCTGACTGGGGTTCCTTATTTGCCTGTGTATATTTGGTCTCCCTGTGCCATTTCCCTCACAAATTCAGCCCCTGGAGGTGGCAATGCAATATTTGATACAACCAATGGTTCTCATGTGGAGGAGTTGAAAGCACAAGATAAATTGTTTGAAGGTGCTGAGCAAAATTTTCACACTACAAGCTGAAAATGGTGTTGGAAAAGTCATGATTATTAAAAATAATCGAGCCAGTTGTAGAAAACTCATTAAAATACTGCATTTGGAATGTGAGCACATACTCCTGAATATATATTGAGTAATTATTTTTTCAGGCAATGTTTACTGATGGTTTCTGATGTTTCAATCAGACTTTCAGGGTATGGATTTTTCCTTAGAACATTTGATCCAGAGTGTAAGCAGATATTTTATCACAGCTCTGTAACTATTGACTCCAAATGATTATTTGCTTCAAGTTAAGCCTGAGCTTAAGTATTCTTGTTGGCTCTTACATGGACATTCCCACCAGTATAATATTCTGAATCCCTCCTGTGATTACAGTATTGCCCATAATGGGAACCCCAATATTACCAAGGATTTTTGGCAACCCTGGCCAATGTCAACAGAATAGGAGGTGCTATTTCATTAATTTCCCCTGACTAGGGACAAAAATAACTTCATATATTTCTTGGTTTTGTGTTTCAACCTCCAGGAGAACAATTTTCTTAAAAAGTAAAGAAATTGGTTACATTATACTGGGCCTGGTTACATTAGACTGTAATTTCACAAGGCATCAGTGATTCCAGAGGCTGATTTTTTGACAAGGCAAAAAATGACCACACATTTGCAGGCATCAATAGTCACCTTTCCTCATGCAGAAAGCACATGGACACATTTTTGGCTGTCAGTGTCTGAACACCAGAAAAGGGGAAGGAAGAAGCAGAGACATGTTTTAATTTTCTGACAAAGCAGGTTTGATGTACGGGGATCCCTGTGCTGGCTCAGGAGTGAGGACAGAAAAATGGGTCCCCGTGGGGAAGGGCAAGATCTCCTCTAATAACTGAATGAGTGAGCAAATCAGGGCAACCACAACTTTCCTACTGTGAGAGAGACCACAAATAATGGAAGACAAACAGATAGGAGAAGGAGAAGTCATTTCCCGTGGCCATTGGGTTTTCCAGGTAGAACTGGGTGTCAATGTATTTATGATTTGGGCTCTTACATCCCCTCAGGTCTTCCTCAAAGCAGATTTGGGGTTTTGGTCCATTTTTAGGCTGTGTTTGAGGAGGGGCTGAAATGAACTCTCACAAAGCAGCCACGTGAAGCAGGACTCTGTTAGAAATCTGTCCCCACCCAAATGGTGAAACCTCAGGATAAAAAAGGCCACGTGCACGACCCTGGAATATTGCAATAAATGGCTTTCCATTATTTTACATTTTAGTGTTGTGATTTTTTTTTTAATGCTGTACAAACTGCAATAACACAAAAATAACAAATTTGAAACTGTTATTAATAATTTTACAGCCACTAAACACCTGAAAATCCTCCTCTCCTCTCTTTATTGGCTCTCTTGATTTTTAGGAGTGTATCACTTCAAATAAGGGAGTTGTCATGTTGTGAAATGCCCATCTGTTTCAAAATAATTCTTATAGTTACAGTTAAGCTTTGGGTGCTTTAAAATCATGTGAGGTTGAGTAGAAACAAATCCATTATTCAGCGTGACAACATATGAGCAACTGTGCTGACAGTGTGCTAACACATTCCTCCTGGATAATCCACACAATTCCTGTGCCTCCTGCTCTGCAGAAGTTCCTCCTCCATCTAATCCAAAGAAGATGCCCCCAGGGAATGTGAAATCCTCCATATCACACTGGGGTTTTTACAGGTTTACCCAGTTTTGGTCCCTGACCTCCACTTTGCTGAGATGGCAAAACAGTTTGTCTAAAAGTGTCCTGAGTTTTGGCTTTGTAAGAGATCCAGGAGAACAGCAGAATGAGAGGGGAAATATAATTAATGAGCTTTGTTAAGGGTCCTCTGGCAGGATAAATCATCATCTGGGACATGGGGAGGGCAGTTCTGGCTGCCCCATCCCTGGAAGTGTCCAAGGCCACGTTGATGTCCCTGCCCATGGCAGAGGGTGGAATGAGATGAGCTTTAAGGTCCCTTCCAACCCAAACCATTCCATGATTCCAAGATCTATTGTAGCCAACATGTGTGAGGCACAGAGAAATTGCTGGGTGAGTTTTCTCACGGCCTGAGGGATGTGGCCAAATCTGTGTCTGTCCCACGAGAGTCAAAACTCATCAAAACCCTTTGCAGAATGTGGGTTCCCATCCATATAGTGCAAAAGCCAAGACTCTCCTGAAGATCCAGGTCTGCATTTGAAGGACAATGTAGGCAAAATCCCCTCTGCCTTTTCTATGGTGCATGTATATATAAATATATATGGATATTAAAAAGGAAGGCTGTGTCAGAGGGGAGAATTAAAACCAGGTCTCTCAAATCCCAAGTTAATCTTAACCACTGGTTAATTTTTCCTCTCTCATGTGAACACTACCTGTGCATATTGTATACAAATATGAAAGAGATTTACTGCAGAAATAACCTTAGGCACAATAATACATGTGTGTCCCTGTATATAAATGCATATACTCTCAATATCAGCCTGTGAAAGCATTGCCTCATAAAAAGTCTCTGAACAGTCAGTAAATTCTGGGCCAGATTTCAAGTCATGTTCCTGAGATAAGGACCAGAGGGAGGAAGAAGAAAAAGGCAGGAGCAATCCTTTTATCCTTGTGGCCACAGATGGCAGGTCTATTCCTTCCAGCAGATGGGAATAAAAGTGGATATATTTCCAGTTGCAGTTGGACACAGAGAGGAGCAGAAGTGAGCACAGGGCAGTGGTTTGGAGCCTGCATTATTCCATGTGCTGCTGCTACAATAACATTCGCTCGCTGTCAGCGCTGCCGTGCAAAAACAAATTAGCTGGATGATTAATGAATATCCAACCCAGCGTGTGGATTCTCCTCTGTGATGCTCCAGCCCAGTGTGAAATCTGCTGCTCTGAGCTGTCCCTGCTCTTTGTGCTGCAGTGTCTCCTCTGCACGTGTGGGTGGCGCTGGGAAAGGGGGGTTGTGGCCACGGTGCCCTTTTAATTGATTTATTTTTTAATTTAAATAACAATTTATAAGAGAAAACTGAGAGTCCAGAAATAGGTGTTGAGGGGAGAAATGTCTCCTTCAGGATTAGTCTGACCTGTATCAGATCAACATCCCTGAGGATGGTTTTATGGAGAGGGGTCCTGCTGCCCCCAAAAAGCCATCAGGCAAATCCTTGGATTAGGAGAGATGAGGATACATTGGAATACGGTCTGGTCACGGCCCCAAGGCTGCCAGAGCTCAAGAAGAATTAGGACAACGCTCTCAGGCACATGGTGGGGTTTTGGGGTGTCTGTGCAGGGCCAGGGGTTGGACTGGATGATCCCTGTGAGTCCCTTCCCACTGGGGATATTCCACGATGGGATTCCAGGCTCTGAGGGTCACCTGAGTGCTTTGGGCAGGTGGCAACTGTATGACTGGATGGGTTCTGAGGGGATAATTTGGGTTCACTGCAGCTGAAACTATTTTAAGCAGCTGGAATAGTCTGAGTATCCCAGGAGGTGCAATGACATGTAACCATGTGTGGACCTGAACTGGCACTTCCCTGAGGAGAAACCAATTCCGTGCAATGTTGGTAGCCTGGGTGGCAAAACCTGGATAAAAACATGGCACTGTGGTGATAAATCTGCATTTGTTCTGATCCTGGAGCTGGCACAAACTCCAGCAGACACTGCAACTCTTACAGGACCAACTTGATCAACATTTCCATGGTAAAGAAGGGTAAAACATGTCATGCCAGTGCTATTTCCAGTGATCCTGTGTGTGCACAATGAGTGAGTAAAATAAAAGATGACGATCAGTAGGTGACTGAAGAGATGAATTCCAAATTATTCTAAATACACAACACAATTTCATATTAAATCCTCAGCATTACAGCTTCCAAAATAACCAGCTGTGCAATACATTGGATTTAAGAGGGACACACTGGAGTTGTTCTAAGGGTCTCAGTTATGTTCTCATGCAAATGTGTTTGCACAACTCTCAGCCCCCCTTTCTCTGTGCCATGACATCACTACAATTACTTAACACACAGACACTTCAGGCTGGTGACTCAAGTGCTCTGGGGTCCAATGAGATGCTGAAACCTTGTGCTGTCCCAGGGGAATTGGTGTCTTTTGGGTGGGGACAGCAGCTTACAGGGTGACACAGACACTTATGCTCAGACTCTGCTGGGACATCTGGCAATACCCCTCCTGCACAGCCTGATGTGGATTTTCCATGTTCAGGAAATATTCCAAAGGCCCCACAGCCAAGGAGCAGCCACAGAACAGGATCCTTGACAATCTCCTCCTCCCCACCTCCATTGTATTTTCTGTTTTAAACTCCTCCTTTTTTAATACTTCCTTGCTCCCATACCTGAACGGAGTCAGGGTGAGCTGGGACTGCAGGGAACTGGCCTCTGTCACCAAAAGGCACCTCCGGAGATGTCCTGCCTGTTTCTCCTGCTCTACACTTGTGGGCTGCAGTCTCGGGGGTATTTTAAACCTTTTCTTACTTTGAAATAGCCACCTGTCTCTCTGGGGCGTGTTTCAGATGATACTGCATAGGACTTCCATGGATTGAAGTTGTTCTTTCACTATAATTAATAATAAAAGTGGTCACAGCATCAAGGCTGCTGGAGCTCAAGGGGCTTTTGGATGATCCTCTCAGGCCCATGGGGTGACTTTTGGGGATGGGCCTGTGCAGGAATTGGACACAATGATCCTTTTGGGTCCCTTCCAACTTGGCATATTCTGTCATTCTAGAATTCCGTGCTTATAAATGACCAAGGAAGAAAGAGGTCCCGATGTACTTTGATGCCCCACAAAGGCTGGACAGACAATTCCATATTATCCCCAGCTTTGCAGGTGGTGGTGGATCTCTCCAGGTTCAGTTCTGTGAATTCCTTGGTGAGTGCTGGTCCAGGATGGATGTGTAAGAAAAGGTGGAACCAGTTTGATTGTGATCACAGAATCCCCAGAGTGGAGGGATCTTAAAGCCCATCCATTGCCACCCCTGCCATGGGAAGGGACACCTCCCACTGTCCCAGGTGGCTCCAGCCTGGCCTTGGACACTTCCAGGGATGGGGCAGCCACAGCTTCTCTGGGCACCCTGCTCAGATGTTTGAGTGGAGCAGGTTCCTGCACTAAGGGACCTCAGGCAGAGCTCCTTCAGGCCTTTGGCACTTATGGGGTTAATGGTGTTTTCTATACTCTCCCTACACAGCCATGAGCCTCAGGTTGTTCTATAATATAAAAAGGCTCTTTTCTCAGATCCCCACAGCGCAACAGGACTCCACATATAGCACACCAAAAACATCAAAAAATAAAAGCAGCCCAAACACTGCCAAAATCTACATTTTCATTTGGCAAACTAGTTAAATCTATTCATAATCTGGTGCCTGAATCAGGTTTCAGACCAGACTAGACTGCCTTGGCTCCTGGTTTTTGTTGCTCGACCTGTCTCTGACTGAATTTAGCTATGATGTTACATCTTTAGCTGTAGAAAATTTCTAATAATGGTAGCCTGTTTTATTTTGCCACTGGAGGGTACAAGTTCCAGCATTTCCGTACCAAGGTCCAATTGGAGCCAGTTTTGGACTTTTTTTTGGACAGAAACTTTCCTTGTTGCTTTTCACTGTTTTCTTTTTGCCCTTTTTTTTTAAAATACTTCTTTTTTTTTATTTCAATAATGTTCACCCTCACAGCTTTGAGAAGGAGAAATAAACCCACAGTGAATCCCCAGTGAAATGTGCAGTGTCAAAAGCCCCTGTTCCAAGCAGTCACCTGCCTTGCTGCCTGTGCCAGTGGTGGGGGCTCCCCTTGGACCCCCCAGCAGCTCCATCCCCTGGGAATAACAAGAATGGAGCCACAGTTCCAAGAGGGTCACCTGGGGCTCAGTCTCCTAAGGTGGCTGTAGGTGAGATTTGTGGAAATGAATGTTGGCTGGAGCTGGATTAATCCCTGCCTTTGGCCACAGGCAACAGAGCCAGAATGAGTAAGAATTGGTGTGGATCCTAAAGGGGAAGAACCCCCAAATTTCAGTCCCTGCTCACTGGTGTCATCCATGTGGGGCAGCACTGGGGTGTATCCTCCAGGATCCCACTTGATGCCTTGCTACACCCTCCACAAAATATCTGGACAGCCCAGGAGATGCTTCCTAAAAAACTCATTCCCAAGCACAAGGAAGGCAGGACCATGCCATGGATGGCTGGGCTGGAAAAGAAGGGAGAAGACCCTCCAGAGACCTTGGGTGGCATCTTGGGGTCTCTTGACTGACTTTCCCTGGAATAGTCCAGTTCAGATTTTCTGTAAAACCTGCTGCTCCCTGAAACAGGAAATCTTTAGAGTTTTATACAGCACTAATAGGCCACCAGAAATTCTGGCTGCAGGAATTACCCTATGCAGAGAATTAAGGAACATGGACAGGATTCCTGTTTGAAGGGAACAGATACAAACCAGTGATTCCGTGGGCTTTGGTAAATGGATCTGGGAGCTCTGCTTGGCCTGGGCAACCACAGTAAAACCAGAAAGGAGCAAAATCTCGGAATTTCTTTGGGAAACCAAATTTGTTTAATTTTAGTTTAAGCCTCTTAAGGATAAGTGAGGCAATGAGAGTGATTTGGAAGCCAGTTGTAAATTTTAGTTGTAAAAAGGACCGTGTAGCGAGGTCAGGGGTGAAATTGCTTTGGTTTCATGCCTTTGTTTGAATCAAGAAGTGGTCAAAGCTGGGGGAAAAGGAGATTTCATCTCTGGGTTTTCTCTCCCTGTGTTCATCTACCACACACTTATCCATGAATATGCCTTAGAGAATCTGTAGGAACAGGGAATGCTGATGTTGAGTAGGAAAACTATGTGATTCCAGCACATTTGTGTAATTGGTTTATGGAAAAAGTTTAAAGAAATTAGCAAACGAAAAGCCTGAATCCAGCTGGGAAAAGTAATGGCCACAGCCCTGTGGATGATGGACAAGAATCAGACATGGATACTTGGAAACACAAATGGATAAAAGATGTGGAGTGAGGAGTGCCTGTCCATCCTGAGCAGCAGCAGGAGGGGGAGAAGGGGCTGCACTGCGGGAGGTGTCTCCTGTAGGGGGGAACTGGATCCGTGGCTCCACCTGGGATGATGCATCTGCCCCATGTTCTTGGGGAGGGGAGACATGTGGGGGCTCCTCCACTCGTGGCACCCCCAGAGCCCCTCTGCTCTCACGCTGCTGAGCCAGGGGACAAGCAGGACACACAGTCTGGGGCTAATTTGGACTACTTAGAGCAAAGGTAACCTGAGCAGGGGGCCCGAGGCTGGGCTGAGCTGGGGATGCTCCACCCTGCCAGCTTTGGGTGGGTTTGTGTTAAACTGGATGTCTGAAGGGTTTTTGCTGCCCAACCCTCACCATTACATGCTTGCATAGAAAATTAAGTTACCACACCTTTAATGAACTTAATTTCCTAATTCTGACAGAGTTCCCATTGCCAATGATTCACTCCCTGCTTTTTACACACTGGGTAAGCTTGGGGTTGTTTTTTTTTTTTTTTTAAGCCTGGCAGATCCATGGCCAAACACTGCACTTATTCTTTTCTTTAGCTTGTTGAAACAGAGCACGTAATAAATTACAATCAATATTATCTTAGAGAAGGGATTCCTCCTAAGTTTCCACTCTGGGGGGATAAAGGAAAAACAAAACACTTCCTGACTCATCCCTTTTGACCCTTCAGCCTTCATCTACTCACCTCACCTCCAACACTGAGAGAAAATCACAATCACAGAATCCTGGTTGGGGCTGGAAGGGACCTTAAAGCCCATCCAGTGCCACCCCTGCCCTGGGCAGGGACACCTCCCACTATCCCAGGTGGCTCCAGCCTGGCCTTGGACACTCCCAGGGATGGGGCAGCCACAGCTTCTCTGGGCACCCTGTGCCAGGGCCTGCCCACCCTCCAAGGGAAGGATTTCTTCCCCAGATCCCATCTAACCCTCCCTCTGGCAGATGAAATTTATTCTGTATCAGCAGCCTCTGGGTTTAAGGGGGGCACTGGGTTCAAAGCACAACTTGACCAGGCTTTGACTTTCTTGCTATTTTTCTCCTGAACTTGCTCAAAGCATGTTCACTGCCTGAGGTGGTTAAATAATTGATATTTGCTTTCTGGAGTGAGAGTTTACTTTCTTTTGACCCTGCTTTGGAGTTCTTTAAGATAAGACCAAATATTGACAAAGCTGGGGCTGAGATTACAGTACATAGAAAAAACATTAGTGTTGCTTAGGAGGAAAAAATAAAACAAACAACGTCCCTGTAAACTCTCTCTCAAGGTAAATAAATGGTGATGTGCTTACTGAAAAAATCCTGCTGATTAAAAAAATCTATGGCATTAAAGGGGGACAGTGAGTTTCCACCTAAAGAAAACAGAGGATTAATTTCTTTATTCTAATTTCCTTGATTGCAGACACACACAAGGTAAAGAGAGATCAACTCATAGACATTTAACTGCTCAGGCACTGTCATGGCTTTCTCAGAGAGTGAGGAATACAAAATGTTCTCCCACAATTTGGTGGGAATGGGAAAGCCAGAGATGACCAGATTCCATCCCTGCACTGGGAAAGCTTTTAAAACCCTGCAGTTTTATTATACAGAGCTGGGCATCTCTTTGAGATATTAAATTATTTAGAAATACAGACCCCTCTTGGCTGTAATATTCAGTTTAAGAAAACATGGGTAAAGTTAATACCTTTATTAGTCCCTGGTGCCTTCATACTATTGTTGGTGGAAACATTTATTGCTGTTAGTACAAAATTTGTCCCTTTTATCCCATTCCAAGCCCCTTTTCTGTACCTTGTGCAAAGTGTGAGGGTATCAATCGTTTCTACTATAAACAACTTGCTGACTGTTGGCTGTGTTTTCCCTGCCTTTAAGACAGCAGTTGCTTTCCCTCACCTAGGGGAGCAACCCCAGGATCCCAAAGTCCTTGGAAATTGCCATCCCTTTCCCAAACACATCCCTTTTTGTTGCTGGCGGGTTTAGTCAGCTACAGACTCGCAGAAGCGATTACTGCAAAAGCAGCTTGGCCTGGGTAATGTGCTTCTCCCAGTATTGATTGCAAACAATGATTTTCAGTGATTGAAGCCTCTGTTTGTTCCCAAGTCCCCCCTCCTCACCCCCACGAGCTCGGGGTGAGAGCAGCACAGCACAAGCCGGGTTCTGATGTTCCTCGCCGGCACCAACCAGTGTTTACATCTTTGCCTGGCACCACATGAAACCAACTTTGCTTCTAAACAGCCCGATATGATCACTGAGCTTCTGAGTGATGGATCAGGGACCATTTTTACCCTTCCAAGAGGAGCTGTGAGTGCCCTGGGAAGGCTCCTTCGGAGATTTCTGGTGCTCGTTATTTGCTTTCCTTGGACCGCAGGCTCACGGCAGAAGTGATGCTGGATGTCTTTCCTATGTTGATGATGCAGACTTATTTCTTAAGTAAACCAAGAGTAATTTATACCCATCTTGCTGTCCTGTCATCAAAAGGGCAGTGATTTGTAAGTCAGCTCTGTTGGCTCGTGTTGAAACCGACTGTGTGGAAATCATCGTTAGTCTCTCACCATTATTAAGCACAAATTCACCGCAAAGAAAATCAGCTACAGAACTTCCCTTCATCTCCACCAGCATGAAACTACCTGAACACCTCATGGAGGGTTTAGTAGAATGCCCAGAAAGTTTCTAAAACACGTGGAAAATGACTATTTTGCTGGTGATTGTGGTTGGTTCTGTTTGTCGCTGTGGGATTCCTGTTACCTGAGCTCCAGGAGAACATCAGGACTCACAAATGTGCTGGAAGATGCAGATCTGGATGAGGATTTTGGCTTTAGGGAAGTTTTTTTTTCTTTCCAAAGTGAAATGATGGATTTATCTTGCTAGATATGAACAAAGTTGTTGAAGAAAAAGAAATTCAAATCAATGCAAAGCATCCAAGAGAAGTTTACTTTCCATTTTCTAGAAATAAATCCAGACTTATTTCATCCAAATCTATTGATCAGATATTTAAATTTAAAATCAGACACAGTAGTCCTACCCAGGTGGAGTCAAAGGAAAGTAACTGGTCTCCCAAGGAATAATTATCCCATCCTAAAGTAAAACAGAGGGGTTGAATCACCATGTGAAGAGACCCAGGTTTCTCCATTGACTGGAGAGAAAGCTCTAAAATTAAGTGAGATGCATCTGAATATGTAAGAAGACCTCCAACGAGGCAACGTTGCTGATGAAAAAAATGACAGAACATTGATAGAAACTGTTTTAAGCTAAAAAGGAATATTATTGCTCTTTATCTACTCCACACTTACATTATATTGATCCCAGGCATCACAGGTTTTTCTGATCACCTCCAGGGAAGATGAATATTCTCCTTTCTCCTCAAAACTTAATTTGCCTTCATGTTTTGGGTTATTTTGACCCCTCCAAAGCATGAGATTGGAGGTTCAGCATCAACTGCCTGAGATGGGAACTTGTCTGAGGTTCATTAGCACTTACAACCCTTTTAACTCATCTCAGTGAATCATTATTTGTTATTATCCATAATGCAGTGTTTGCTTGTTGGCATAGAGATTATCCATAAAAAGACTTGTTCTCCCACCCACACTCCAAGCAGGAAAGCTCATAATGTTGGAAGAGACAGATTGATGACACATTGCTCTTGTCCTGATCTAGAATCCAAAAAAAGGAAGAGTTCCCACCAGGCAAGAGCAATAAACTAAAAGCAGGAAGGGAAAAGAACAAAGGCAATGAGTGACAGGATTGTGCTCCTGCTTCTGCCAACCACCCCCAGCACAGATTGCTCTGGGCACTGGGGAAAAATGATTGACTGAAAATAGAGCCACCAAATTTGCAAATTTACCTCCAAAAGAGCTGCTGCAGTCAGGGGAATCCCATCTGTCCCCCCCAGCACTGAACCTCTCCTGAAAATTTGGGGTAAAACTTCAATCTTTCCTGGGGCTATTCAGAAATTTCCAATTCGCCTGGAAAATTTCAGAGAGAACACGGGAATGGTTCTGTGTTTTGTCCATATGAAAAGTTTTTTTCCACTGTTTATTTTTTTTTCCAGGGCCAATCTGCACCTTGGAACAAGGAGAACTTGTCAACCATTAAAATATAAGATGGGTCCAAACCAAACCATGGATCCTGAACATCCCCAGAGTGGGTTGGAGGATCTGGATCTACTGGAACCATTTCTTAAAACGTGTTTGACGCAATGCTGGATCTGCCAGATGTCTGGAAAGATCTTAAACCCTCAGGCAAATCTGGTAGCTCGATTTCTTTGTACATCAGCACTGCTAGGAAGCAAACAGGGATACAGGAGGAATTTGCCAGAAGTTCTTCCATGAAGGAAACCCCTCAGGTGATGTTAAATGCAAATACATTGCTTTTCAATGCAAACTCAGCCCTTAATTACATTCCTGTTGTTTTTTATTCCCACCCTCCATGATGTGTGGATTATCCAAATTAAAGAGCAATATTTGCTGGCAAATCTTCAGAAAATGTTGGAAGCAAAGGTTATTCTGATGCATAAATCCCAAAGCAACAAACGTCACAGAGTTGCTTACACTGGACCAGGAGTGAAAGGGAATTATTTTTATTTATTTAATCTACTTAATAACTGAAGGGGAGAGAAGTCCCAACAAAACCCTCTTTCTGCTCATGAGCATCATCAGGAGCTCGTGATGTTTGGAGAGGCTCCCTTGCAAGGTGAGCTCCAGGCTGCTGGATCCTCATCCTAATCCCCCCAAGATGTCCAGTCCCAACTCCAGAAAAGTTCCTACAATCCCATTTCCAATCCTATAAAGTATATGCAGATAAATGCTACCCAAAGTTTTTGTCATAGGAAACCTAAGAAATATTTTGGATGAGAAAGAAATACCAGGAAAACAGCTGAGAGGAACTTGTTCTGCTTTCAACTCAACCCAGGACAGTGAGAAGTTAATTGGGTATTTTAATCAAGGTTTTAAAACTTGTGGTATGTGATTATTTCTGGATGTTTCCTTGGATTTCTTTGGACATTCCAAACTTGCTGACTCAGCTGCTGCCCTCCAATCCACGACCCTAAATTCCTAAAAATCAGAGGATACTTGAAATTTTTAAACATGTAGAAGTTACTGTGTGAAATGTCAGGTACACATTCCCCTTCCCAAAATGTTCTTGGTGGAGAATGTCAAAGCATGCAAATGAATCGTAACAATCCATGTCCACATCCATTTGGATGAGGCAGGAGAATATATTCGCCCACATGGTATTTTAGTTGAAAACAATCCCATAGAATGGGAAGCAAAAAGGAAGGTGGGCGACTTGCTTGGACTTTGAAATATTTTTTTATGTGAGGTGAATTTAGCTGAGCACACATTTTGAAGGGCTGCTGTGAGGCTGATGCTGAGGGCTCTGCCAAACCCCCGAAATAACTTACAAACGTCATGGTCTGAGGGATGGCTGAGCAGCATTTGCTGAATGCTAAATTCAGTTCATTGGAAAGAGGGATTTGGGCCCTAGGAAAACAAGCCATTTAATGTGGACACATGAGCAGAATAGAAGAGCCCAAAAAACTTGCAGATTATTTCAGCAGCAGCTGGGCTGGTATTTATGGAAACCCAGAGATGGGCACAAAACAATAAGGACATTCTTGTGGCTGCAATGCTTTTGTTTTCTTGTTGTTCCTACTTGTTGTTCTGGGTGAAAAGAAGGGAATAACTTTTTTTTTTTAAGGAATAGATGCATTTTAGAAACAAAGTTTTCTTGCTTCCAACCATGGGTGAAGCTGTCTGGAGAATGAGGAGCTGCCAACTGCTGAGAGTTGCCAATTTGACGTACGGACTGTGTTTTTTATCTTGTTTTTTGGAGTTAAAGGAGAAAAATACATGGTTGTGCCTGCTGTCCTTCTCTCAAAGCATTGGGACAGCTGCTTGTTTTATTCTCTCTCATCAAACCCAGTCTGTAGCCGTGCTAAGGATACCTGACAGCCCTCTGGGAACACGGCTCATTCCACACGGGAGCGCAGCACATCAATCTCGGAGTATATGGCAACATGCATTTCACAAATCCCACCGTCAGACTCGACGTGGAGCCAGTGCAGAGCACGAGCAGCTTGTGCAGCTTGTCCTGACTCTGCTGATCAAAGGCTCAATCCATCACCTGAGCCCAGGCAGCCGCCCAAGCCGGGAGACGCCGCGTTCGGCCCGGAGCGGCCTCAAGGAGTCCTGGCTTTGAGAAACCCAACCAGAACCTGGCAAAGGAACAAACCAAACGGGGGCAAATCTTGCCCAGAGCCCAGGGGAACCTCTGGGCTGGGGGAGGGCATGTGCAGCGCCAGCTTTCCTGGGAGCACCAGAACCTCGACCCGCCAGCGACGGAGTTTGGGTTTTTTTGGGAAGTGCTGGTGCTGTGGGGATTGTCAGGGCTCCTATGAACACCCACGGGGAAGGAAATGGAAACTGGAAATGGAAATTCCCAGTGTGAAGGGTAACAGGGTTCAGAGCTGGGTGATAACACGCAGACAGCCTCTGTCTCCAAAGGAAGACTTGGACTGTCCTGAACCAAAGCTTTGTTCTTCTTGCTAAAAAGCTGCAGGGAAAGAGGGTTTCGTCTTAGTTGTCTTTATGTTTACAGCCAAACTGGATTGGCAACTTCCCCATATCTGCTACTGACGTTTGAGTAACACCGTGTGTATTTCTAAATATTTTTGAGAGGTTACTTACAATAAAAATAAACTACCGGTTTGGTAACAAATTTAAGGGGATTGTGACTGGAAAAATAAGGGTTCTTCTTGTCACTCCTGATAATTATTGCTCACATACGAAAGCAAAAACATGGGCAGAGTCTTAAATGAATGTGGGTTCCCATGTTGTCTTTGTACATGAAAATAAGTACCGAAGTAAGTACAAGTAATAAAGTTGGAGATCTGATTCTCCAGTTATGATTTTTATCAGAAAACCTTAAAGCTCGAACCACTTCAGGTAAATTTTGCTGATCAAATATATCTTAGTAATTACAACCCCTGCCCTCTGGAACTTCCCCAAGCTGAGGAACAAGATTTCAAGGACAACACAGTATATGAAATACGATGATCTTGGCTTTAATGTTATTTTTTCCTTTCACAAGAAGCTGCCTCCCCTTTTATTCCTCCTGAAAACCATGAACCACCACAGAGGCACAACCTCAGGTTCAGTAGGTCTGTCACCTGCAGCTCCCAATCATTTTACTCACGTCAGGATGAACTGAAACCCCCTTTTTTTGTGAACATTGGAGCATCAGCTCCAGGTAGACACACCATGGAGAGTTTACATCCAAACTCAAGCACACAAATGGACTGTGCTTTACAGGTCAATGGCTGAGGCAGAGAGAGATTTAGGCTGGGTTTGTTTTCCTGCATTTTGGCCACCTAAAAATTAGGTATCTCGTCCAAACTAGTCACCTAAACTCTGTAATTAATGGAGGAGACAGAAATATCCAGGAAACAATTCAGCCCACTTGTTGGACAGCTGTCTAACAGGGTGATTCATCCTCCTGTGGATTATCAGGGGAGTCTACAGCACTGGATTACTGGGGTTAGGTTGGACAAATCCCTGTGGTTGGGTAACATCCTGCAGTGCAGGTAGGAAACCACCCCAGACTGATGACATTTCATTGCTGGAGCTTTTCTCCTGCAAGTATTTGATCCAAACCCCACTCAGCTGAGAAATCCCCTTGGGAAGCCAGTGCCAGTTTGGGAGTGTTCGTGCTCCTGGGCCTCTCTTTGCCCTGGGGCAACCAGAGCTTTGAACCCAGCTCATGAAATAAAGTCTGAGAACAATTCACATGGGCTTTTATTCACTTGGAAAGATGGCAGCACATCTTCTTTAGTACCACACACACAAAAAGCCACATGGAAAAGAAAGTTTGACAGGATTGAGTGTCAAACACAATAGGAAAAATCACCTAATGTGAGGATCTATGGAAATTTTTGATTAATCTCTTAATATCAGGCAGCTGCACACACAGATTTCCAGTGGCATAATCCAGGCAGTTTTGTCCTGCTGTTAATGCAGAAAGATGGGGCAGTGGCCTTATTTATCTGAAGATACTGAACAAATTTAATGTGTATTATTCCTGGTGTTACCACTGTCTGCAACATGACAATGACAAAGATGTGCTGGGCATTCCCTGGGGGCAAAAGAGCACCAAAATTTCTGCCTCACGAAGAGAAGACAGATATTCAGAGACAAAAATCTCCGTGAGTCAGTGTTTTATAGAAACAGGCAAGCAGAGCTTTGCTCCTTGCTGCTCTGCCAAGCTCACAGAGCTCAGCATGAGGATGCAGAGCTGGGGGCAAACAGCAGGAACCACCAAATATCCTGCAGTCCCCAGACTGGTACCAGTAGCAGACACCTTGCAGCAACCAGATCAGGGTAACCTAAGAAGTTTTCTGTCTGCATTCAGCCAGCTGGAGTTCGGACTGAGCCCTGAAGAAGGAGGACATCTAACTAAACCAGCCTGTAACAATCCCAAGTGTGGGGCTGTGTATCCTGGACCACTGGTGACTGGAGTCCTTGGAAGCCTTCATCCCTCTGGACAGCGCACAGATGCTCTGGAGGAGTTACCTCACCTCACTCCAGCTTTAGGAAACGCACACCCAGACACATTTCAGGCCCTGCCACCCACACCCCTCCACTGATAGCGTGCTAATTCGCAGCTATTCCTGTGGAACACATCCAACAACCCCCCCTCACGTTAAAACAAACAAAAACAACCCAAACCACAGCGAGCTGGAAGGGAGGGATGGATTAGAGCAGCGCATGACTCTCTTTTCCCCAACACTTCTCCCACTCGCAGATACTGAATGAGATCCCAGTCTCTTGTTCAACTCTGCTCACTGTCAAGCCTTCGGAAAAAGGGCTACTGCAGCTTACATTTCGCAGACTTCACTGCCATGCCAGCTCACACCTTCTAAATCCCAACTCTATTTACATGAGGGTGGGGCATGTAAATGCAGGGAGGAATTATTCTAACAAAGCAACCTACTGCCACCGTTTGATCGGAGCGAGCTCTGCAGGAGCGAGCCCTGAGCTCCTTGCAGGGGCCGTTGGTCTTCCATGGAGAAGTGGAAAATATTTTGTTGTACAGGGAAAGGAGAGTTTTGCTGCTGCTAGAATTCATTGAGAATACAAACTTGGACTTATGTCCATCCTGGGGGCTCAAAAGAGTAAGAAACTGCAGGTCAAGCTGTAAATACAGTGTCTAAAATATTCCAAGTACATGACTAGCATCTCCATTATTTTAATTCCAAATATTACAGCTTTCTTTTTTTTCCTGGATTCCTATGATTGCCAAGAGCTGTGCACAAAGATGAACATGGCACCAATTGCTACAGGAAAATTTGGAACCAAGGTCCCAGAGAGGCTGTGCTAGGAGGTGAAATGCATTGAAAGGATTGGGAAAGTGATGCATCGTTTTATTCTATGCTTTTAGCATTTTCAATGATAGAACCTGTGGAATCATCATCATCATCTCAGGAAATGAAAGAGTGGAACTGAACAGTTGTGGCTGCCCCTTCCCTGGAGGTGTCCAAGGGCTGGACAGGGGCTTGGAGCAACCTGGGGCAATGGAAGGTGTCCCTGCCCATGGGATGAGATGGGCTTTAAGGTCCCTTCCAACCCAAACCATTGCAGGATTCCACGATACAGCCCCGGTGGGGCTCTGCCTTCCTCCAGCCACACTGACACCAGCACTGCCAGCCTGGGGTCCTCCTGTCCAGGGACAAACGGAGCTGCCTCGTATCCACAGCCACCCCTTGAGCCCCCATTCAGCTGCTGTGCCCTCGGGTACCAACTGTGCCCCTTCAGCCCAGCTTTGGACAGTTTCTCATGTCCTCCTGTGCATGGGCAGTGAGAGGAGAGCTGGGGATCCTCTCCCACCGTCCAGGAGCTGCCTCTGTGCTGCCTCTGCAGGAGCTGCCCCTGCTCAGGAGCACGTTTCTGTTTCTAGAGCTTTCCACACAGTTTTCAATCTTCGACTGCCCTGGTGAGATGATGATCTAAAGTGACCTAAATTCCAGGTCAAGCGAAATTTAGGTTAATTTCACTGATGTCATTTAAAAATTTTAATTGGCATAAACCCTCTGGGGCAGGGACTTTTTCCAGGGAGTGCGTGTGCAAGTTAAATCCACTGATGGAGTGAGTCTCACAGAGTCGCTGAAATCCCGATTTCCACACTTTTTCATATTTACATGTTGTACCTTCAGGTCAGAGTGTTTCCTTCCTATCACCTCAGGGAAAAAAAGAGGCACAGACACTGCAAAGAGGGGATGAAGGAGGGGATGCTCAGAGTCCTGCCAGGAGCAGCCATTCCTGCAGATTGAAAGATCAGGAAAACATAAATGCAAACAGAAAGCCCATTAAACACTGGTGGAAAAATGGAAGCCCTGGAAAGTCTCCAATATAACTAAAAAGCAGTCCAGGACTGGAGTGATTCTGTGTTTGTTTTCTGTCCATTTTTCATGGTTTGCTCATTGTCACTTCGAACTCTTCCAATATCATTAATACAGCTGACCAATGTTATTTCTAAGAAAAATATTTTCATTAAAGAAAAGACATTTTCCTGAGAATAACTTTTCTGAACATGGTGATATATTGTTGAAATACTCTTTTTTATATAAACAATTGACTTTTTTTAAGCTGTGTTTATTGAAAAAATTTACTGGAAATCTTACCAAATCTTTGTCAATTAATCACATATATAACATTTCTACTTTACAAAATATGTTGGAAAGAAGTGTAAAGCAGGGCCATCTGTGACATGATGAAATCCAAGCAGCAGTGCTTGTGGGAGCACAATAGTTCATGTTTCAAGGATCTGAGTGGTTCCAACAATCATCCCAAGAACTCACACTCTTCATAGTATTGGGACTCAAGTATGTGCTGACAAAGAGGAGAAGCTGCTCAGCTAATTTTGGTTCCAAATGGGCATCTTTGAACTCCTGTTCTTCTATCCCTGTTACCCTCCTCTTGGATATGTTGGTGGATGGACTCTTCTTTCCCAAATCACCATCTGTTTTCCTCATTTTGCCATTCTTAACAATGCCTAGCACTGAATATGCCAAAATATCCCTGTTTTCACCCTTTATCTGTCATGTTATTATCTTATGGGTGCTCAACTCCACCTATGGACTAATTAAACTCACAAAACTCTCTTCATTTTAATTTTATTGGAAGGTTAAGAAGTTAACACGAGACACAAGGACAGAGACGTTGGAATGGACAGACAGAGAAGAGCTCAGGGCTCCTGAGACCCCAAAAATTCTTGACAAGGTGCTGGGGAAGGACCTGGTGTCCCCCAGGGTGCTGCAGGGACGTGAATTCCAGCTGTGCCACGGAACAGGACACCCTCCCCATGGGCTGAGTGAGGTGGGACAACCCCAGGTGTGGCCAGGGACAAGAAAACTGAGGAGCAGCCAGCAAAGGACACACAGGGGATGAATTGTGACCAGTTCAGGGGCAAAGGAGGTTCCTCAGCTACGTATTAAAGAAATACCTTAATCACAGTAATAGCTGAATTTTGGGTGTAATTACAACCCTGCTCTTCCCTGGCTCCCCCACCCTGGCAGTGGGTAATTTTGCACACCCTGTGTGCCCATTAAAATCTTCCCTGGCCATGCACACGGAGCACTTATTGACACAGATGCAGAGCACTTGAAAAGGGGAGGGGAGGGGGAAGGGCCAGGGAAGCTCTGGAGCCAGGACACAGGGCCCAGCCCCACTGCCATGGTAATTTGTGGTTTTTCCTCCAACGTTTAGTAGCCACAAAGAAGTCTTAGAAATTTCTGGTCAGAACCAGGACTCCCCTGTTCCTCTGCAGACGAAACACTGAGCCCTTACACTCCAACCCAATAAATATTTCATCTGGTTTGGAGGGAGAAGGGGTGGAGTCCAGCAGAACTTGTGTTCCACAAATGCAAATGACAGCTCAGACCCTCTGACAGCCAAATCCTGCTGTTCCTCCCACCTCCTGAGCACAGGGGTCTGTGTGTGCAGGGGCAGGTGAGGGCCAGGGGATGTTGGCTCTGGTGGGCACCACGACACCCAGCACGTCCCAGGGCTCCCCCAGCAACTACAGCAACCCAGGGAACCCACCCGAGGAGCTGAGTGCTAAAAATGTTACACACAGAGGGGAAAATCAGAATAAAACAAGTCTGCAAAGGTATATTTTATATATTAAGAGGCAGAAATATGAGTTTAAAACACTCAGTCTTTGCTCTGCCCTACAGAAATTCTGGTCAAACCTAGGATCATGATGCCAGTTTAGAGAACAGGTTTATGATAAGGTATTTATTTCATCTTCTCCTGCCTTCCTGAGGCTCATTGATCAAAGAGATAGAGGACAAATTTTGGGAGAATCTGGACACCATCATGACTTTGGGTAGTCCTTGGGATGCAAAGCACAGTCCCAATATTTCATCTAGTAGGAAACATTTTAATTTAAACCTTACAATAAATTAAATTGAAAGATCAGAGTAAAAAAAAATAGAAAATAAAGAGTGAACTGACTATCTAAAAGGATGATACCAGCATTCTCTACAGGTGGGAGATTCAACAAATATATTGCAAAGAATAATGTCAAACCCCTGGGTAAATTCTGACAGTGAGGAAGAGAAACCTACAGGTCTACTCTTGGTAATAGGAGAAAAATTTAATTTTCTGTATTAACACAGCCACTTTCAAAAATTCCTGTTGCCCCAGCAGTGAAGTAAATCATCCATCCAACCATTCTGGACAAATCAGCTGTTATATAGAAAACAATACAGAGAGTTAAGTAAAACCTCCATGGGTTGTTGAACTGGAGGGAAGAAGAAAATCCAGACCTGTATCCAAAGCTGAAGAGAGATGGACATGGGAATCTGTAGGAGGATTGTTTTCCCATAGCCCATAAGCACTACAAGGAATAAATCAGGGGCAGGAATCATTTGGGCAGGACTCTGATCTAGGGCTGAGTGCTTTTAACACTGCAGGGAAATGCCCCCATCACCCTCCTATCGCTGCCCTCGGAGGGATTTATATCCAGGTTTTAAGAGTTGTCACTGAGAGGAAGATTTAATTCCTGCTCCAGCTCATCCCAGCCCTGTATGGCTGATAAAATTCAGGATATGGTGAAAGTTTGGGAGATGGAGGAGACAGTCCCGGAATTCTGGAGAGCTCTGGCCGTTCTGCACGAGCCCAGCCCAGCCCGTGTGGTGCCACTTTGTGTCCATAAACAGCTGCCACAACAGGCAAATCCCAAACCACCCCAAATCCAGTCAAATATGAAGGAATAGAGACCACTGGGGGCTGTGATCAGAGGGGTCTCAGTAAATGACACAGTCAACAGCCCCTGGAGATTTCCTGCTTTATCCTTTACCTGAACTCTGACCAGCCCCTCGTGTCACTGAGGGACTAAAAGCTGCAGGTTGCTGAGTATTTCCTTTTGCTCCATGAATTCTTTGGACTGTCAGGCTCCTCCTGAAGCACCGAGGCTTGGGGGAGGTTCCCTGTCCTCACTGTGCTTGGGAGCAGATGGGCAGTGACAGGACCAGGTCATGACTGAAATATTTGTATGAACAAGAACAATCCGTGGCACCAATGCTCAGGTTGGTGTGAGAGCACCAGGAGCTGATCCCCTTCTGCCAGTGCAGCAACACAGAGTCCTGGAATGGTTTGGGCTGGGAGGCATCTTAAAGATTATCCAGTTCCACCCTCTGCCATGGAAAGGGACACTTTCCACTGTCCCAGGTTGCTCCAACCTGGCCTTGGACACTTCCAGGGATGGGGCAGCCACAGCTTCTCTGGGCACCCTGTGCCAGGGCCTCCACATCCTCACAAGGAAGAATTGCTTCCCAATTTCCAACCTAAACCTTCCCCCCTGAACATCCCCCTCAGGACAGCTGGGCAGAGGGTTGAGCATCCATTGCTTGGTGCATTTCTCTGGAGCAGAAGGTCAGAGGTTTGGGGACAGCTCTGACTGATCAACCCTGTGTTTATTTTCAGACTGAACCAATTAGTGTAAAACAGCAAAGAGTCTTAGGAACCTGTTAGCAAAACTTGTCAGGGTTTTAGCTCCAATTCTGAGAGCCATGTTGGGGATTTTCTGGGCCAAACCAAGAAGTTCAGATTTCACTTCATTATGAGCAGACTGATTAAAAGAAAAGCCAACACATTTTCTAAATGAACTGGTGGGAATTTCTTTTCTTTAGTAGCCTTTAGGTGAATGTGCAATTGGTAAATGTCTGTGTATGTTCTTCTAGCCCAGAACACAAAAAGTGTTTAGGATTGGAATTAATTTACATTAAAAATGGCCTAAAATGGGTCAGAAAAAGTTGGTATAAAATCTAAAATGACCATTTAGAATAATAGAATCATTTAGACTGGAAAAAACCTTGAGATTGAGTCCAACTGAGATTGATGACATAGAGACAGATTAAAAAAATTGTATCTGATCTGGTTAGATACTGATACCATTCCTGATTTGGTAAGTTATCAATTCTTACTAACAGGGGCAAAATATGTTAGAATTCTACAAACTACAAGCAAAAAGTGCAAGTGATTATGCAAAAAGCACCTAAATTTCATTATCTGAACTAATAAAAAATATAAACCAAAAGGAAGGGGTTCTGAAACCTGAATAAAACTCAGGGGTTCAGTTCAGTGATTTTTAATTGCCTTTGGAAAAACTTCCAGATTGACAAGGTGACAAGAAAAAACAAATCCTCCACATATTTCCCCAGTTTGAGTAAGTTAAGAGATATCTAATGAAGCAGGGAAAGTAATTATTATATTTTAAATACTGGATTTTAATACCAATGGTGTGTCTCAAGTGAAATGAAAAGAAAGGCTGGATTTGGAAACAGACATTACTCCGAAAATTTATGAAAAGCTGCAAATATCAGACTGTTTAAAAAGATAATAAATCAGCCAAGATCCTGAAGCGTATTTATTATGCTTGGAATTAGCAATAATAAAACCAAAGCTTCTGCAATATTCACCGTGGAATTTAATGGAAATAAAATGAACCTCCCCAGTTTGATTTTGCGCTTTAATGCATTGTCATATTTTTGGGCCCAAGGCACCTCTAAAGTTACATGACTGGAGAAGTTGTAGTAAGTGCACTGGGGTGGAAATGGCCATGGTTTGCTGGAGGTCTCCCTTCAGCCCTGGGCAGGGCTGTGCCCACAGAGGGGATGTGTCCGACGTGCCCTGAGCTGAGGTCACCCCCACGCCTCCTTGGCTTTGCATTTTCCAAAGCCAGAGTGGTTTCAGGAACAGGATCTGTGAATAACTCTCCAATGAAATGAAGCTGTATGTAGGTTCCAAAAATAAAACAGCATTTCCATATGCTGATTTTTTTTTTTTTTTTTTTTAATTTTTTGAACTTTTTTTTTTTTTTTTTTTTTGCTAAGTTTATCAACCTTTTTCTCGTTTTTTTCTCGGTGGCCTCTGTATTTTTTCCAACTTTTTTTAAAAAAAATTGAACATTTTTTTTCTTCTTGGTGCTTTTATCTCCAGAGATTCCATAGTCTGGGTCTGGAAACATCAGACATTCACTTTCTAATAAAAGTGAAAAAGCAGAAAAGATTTAAATAGGGCTCCTTGAGGGAGTCTCTCACTGGGTGAACCTCAAACAGGGCTATCACTGCCACTTCCAAGATAAAAAAAATCCCCCAAAACGTGTTTCTGAGGAGTCTCACATCCAATTCCTTTGATGTGCCATTAGCTGAGAAAAATTTGGACATGATTTAAGTCCTCATTTTCATGTTTACCAGTTGGCTGGAACAATCTCCATTACGCCATGAACAGATGATTCTGACATCATCCTCACACAAAATGTAGGACTGGGAGCAACTCTGGAGAAAGAAACATCCTGTTTTTTTCAAGTATCTCAAAGGCTTTAAACCTCTGTGGTTAGTGGGATGTAAGCAAATAAATAAAATGAGAACAAATAACATTATTTCCTATAGGAACTTTCCACCCAAAGGAGAAAACATGTAAACAGGAAAGTGCAGAAACAACCAAAATCCAAATGGATTTCTTTTTCTTTCTCCACTTCATGCTCAGTGAAATGCTGATATAGAAATGCAGGTAACAAATTCTATAAATATTAATTTTCCCCCCTAGTTATATTACAGCTTTGAGTTGGTTTTTCACACAAATCCCTTCTTGACCTCGAAGAGACTCACTGGGGTTCACATTCAAACCAGGCTGGACAAGGCTTCATGTGAGTTTTGTCTAAATCAAGGTGGAAAACATGCCACAAAATATGGTTTTGATGAAACTGAGCCACTTCAGCTCCAGGTTTGCATTAAGAGTTTCATTAGTGAGTGTGAAATGTGGACTTGCACACTGGTTAGAGCCTCATGTGAGTGTGGGTAACACAGAGCCCATCCCTGGACCTCTGTCCTGAGCCACAGCTCATTTAGTTTCACACTTTCATGTGGCTTTAATTTATTAAATTCATTCATTTATCAAGGCATGACCCTTAATCAAGAATTTATTTAATTATTTTTCTAAGGAACTCTGTTGAACAGTATTTACTGTGTTCATATTAGTTATTGCCAGTAAAGGTAAAATAAAAGGAGCTTTTGGAAAGCAGGAACAACCCCTTGATCTCTGGCCCTGAGCTGCTCAGGCTGCCAGGTAAATCCATGGGAGCTCCTGGTAGGGATGAAATGCTGGAATACAACATTCCCTTCTCCTGGGACAGGGAGAGAGAGGAATGAAAGGAAAAACAAACTCTCTGGGACAGCTCTGTTGGAGCAGAACACGATGAGCTGCCCTTGCTGGGCCTGTCCCAGACCTGCTCACCTCTCTGGGAACTTGTTCAACTCCTTCTCCGAGACCTTGTCAGATTAATTAAACAGGATGTGCACTCATTTTATTCATTTTCTTCCTTTGCCCATTACTATGAACCTGTTTCAATGCAAAATACACCTTATTTCAGGGTAAAATGGACTCATCTTCAGTGATTTTAGGTCCAGCTGCAGCTACTTTGACATTGCTCCCTCTTGGGATCCACACCAGTTTAACCCAGTGCAGGATCCAGCCTTTTTTAGAGGAAACCTCCAACACCAGGGAATTAAAATAACTCCAAATACCACACAGAGAGTGACACACACATCTTATAAGTAAAACATGGATGTTTTTGAGAAATTCCTGCCTGCAGTGAGGCTGATGTAGAAGGGTTGCAATTTTCCTTTCATATCTCAGGTAAAAGCTTTACCCACAGCTGAATATTGACCAAAAGAAGGAGCTGTGATGGAAGAGGCAGCGATGGGATGTTGTGCTGTCAGCTCTACTGACTGCAGCCTATGTTTTAGAACATTTATTAGGTAGGTCTCAACTTTCCATTAAGAGGAAAAGCCATTTTTTAGTCTGTATTGAGCAAGGCATGAAAATACAGTGTTTAAAAACCCATAAGTGTTTCACAATTTCAGAGATGATTCTCAAATTTCAGCTGATCTGCAAAGCCAACACTGTCCTCAGGGGGAGCCTGCTCTGGATCTTGTTCCTTGCTGAGTTAGGGAAGCAGGCATGGGAAACCTCCAAATCCAACATCCCCTTCATGAGTTCTACATGTTTTAAAATGATGATGGAAAATAAAACACTCAAAGCACTCGTAGAGGCAATTCCCTCCTGGTGACAGACACGAGGAGCTCACGGGTCACCTCTGCTCCAGCTGAGGGGGGACATTCCAAAAAGAGCCAGCTGGGTGGAAGTAATAAATATTTAGCTCCTCACTTCATTTTTGTTCCTCCTTCTGTTCCAGGGAAGAGTGGTTTCCATGGGCTGAGACACCTCCTGTGCCATCAGCATCACCACGAGGTGCTGGGGCAGCACTTGTTCCACCTCCCCATGAGCAACCCCAAAGCCACCCAAACACCCCTGGAGAAGGCCCCCACTACAAACCAACCACTCTGATCCCTGCAACAGGTCCATCCATCCTTCTCTGCTTCTGTTTGGAAGGAAAATCTGCTGCTTCAGGAGGGTGGTGGGATCTTTACTGGACATTATGGCCACGAGCCCCTGGAGCACTGCTGATTTTTGCTTTCCTGTGAAGCAGGAGAACTGGCATTCCCATGCTGAAACCTTCCCAAATTCCCTTCTCCAACATCTGTACAGGTTTGGCTCACTGAGCTCTCCCTTGCTCCTGCCTGGGCCAGGGTGATTTCTGGTTCCCTGCCATCCCAGCACTCTCTGGGCCGTTCCCCACTGCTGGGAGGTGCTGATGCCCCCCAGCCCCATCCCATGGCAGCACCTGGGTGGGATGGGAATGTCTTTTTCCAAACAGTTGCTGCTCACAGACGTGCTCTGCACATCCGTGTCTGGCCAGGAGCTCAGCCATTTATTTTTCCTCTCCATGGACATGCTGGGAGCTGTGGGTGGCCTCTCCTGCTGAAAATAAAGAAGCCAGGAGGAAGCTTTGTCTTTGCAGACTGAAAAGCAGAGCATCTGTCCTGCACTGTGCAGGATAAGAAAGCAGCAGAGACTGGTCCTCATCTTCATTTTTTTTTTTTTTTTCTGAGTTTGAGGGAAACAGGAACACAAAGCAAAAAAAGGAGGAGAAAAGGACCTTGCAGAAGGATGGGCTCAGCTGCTCCATTTGATGAATCTGGATAGTGAACATACAGGAACTCTTGTTTCTACAAGTGATTGGAAGTTACAAATATCTCACAGCTACTGAGTGGCCTTGAGCCATGTTTTATTGGATTAATATTCCCAGAGCAATCAGATGAGCTCAGAGACATCTCTGCAGGGTGATACAAGGCAGAATGTGTTTCATCCTGTCGTCACTTAATATAAAGGACATCACTTTAGAGCTTCGCTTGCAGTTTGGTTCCACTTTTGCTATTTGAGGCATGAAAAAGCCCTTTTAGCCCCACTAAAAGACATTCAAAAGAAGCAGAGCTGGAGCAGGAATTTTTAACCTAATTAAAAAAAAAAAATCCTAACATATTGCAAAACCATCTTGGCCAACTCTGAGACACCAAATTCTCTGACACTTTTCCATGAGCAGACCAGCCCAGCCCAGCCCATTAACTGTGGGCATGCACACAAGGACATTCCAGCACAAAGCATCCTGGACTAAGTCACCTCATCGATCCTCCCAGAGCAGGACAAGTTGGGTTCCTGCCTTCCCTTGCACCATTCCTATACCTTTGGATCTCGTAATAAATATTCCCCCTGTGCCATGGAAATTTGTCCACTGCAGGGACATTTATGACTTGTCATGGGATGTTGGACCAACATAAACACATCAGGAGCAGGGAGGTGCATCTCAGCCTCTTCCCTCTCCATTGTTCCTGCCATAACAAATGACCCCTGGATATTTCTGGTCCTGACAACAGAAGGAACAGGGTGTAGTGCCACCAGCCCTTGATTTACATAGTGCTCATTATATCACTGCTTAACTCATCTCTGTGCATCCACTGCAAACCCCATTTTTTCTGCCTGGAACTTGGCTGAGGAAAGGGAGGAGATGCTTCATTATTGCGTGTCTTTGAGTGGAAGAAGAGCCTATTTTTAAACTGATAGTTTGCAGGTCATCAATCCCCAACCTGGATGTGAGCCTTTAGCTACTGACCTCCCCAGTGACCAAGTTATTTACTGCACACGACAAAGGGTTATTTTTCATGGTTGTTTTCAGAAGACATTTTCACATTTTGGAGCCATTATGGAGCATTGGAGAAGCCCTCATGATACCCAGTGGCTCGTATCCTTAATCCACCCTGAAAGATATACAGGGCACTTCAGCAGTGACTCATGCCAGTGTAACAGGATGGTTATGTAATGTCCTTAACATGCACATTATTCTTATTATTTCTTGGATGGTTCAGTCTCTGCCTGGTATTAATATTGAGCAGTTATCCAGGGGAATTTGAGCTGCATACATCCACAGAAAATCTCCAAAAGTCTTAGTGATACAGTTCCCATATCCAGACCGTGCCCATGGTTAGCACTAAAAATGGGCAGAATTGGGCTTTTAGGGTCAACTTGAGAATTAGATATTTATTAGTATTTATTGCACATGTAAGTATATCCTGCATCAAGCGAGTGTGGCTTCATTAAATCAAGTTTTTAAAGTGACTGTCTGGTAGTGCTGATAATTGATATCAACAGGTAAAAGGGGGGATGCTGATCTGTACAGAAATTACTGAGCATGGTCAGAGCTCTGATCCCACCAGCTGAGGACCTGGTCACCTCACAGAAGGCAGTTCAGAGGGAGGGGGGAAACTGGAAGCAAGGAGATAAGGAATAACCAGCCTAAGATTAAATTCCCGAGGAAAGGAACCAGGAGGAAATTTATGCAGACAGATTTTAGCCCCAAAGTCCATTCTCCCTCATTTTTCACATCTTTGATTTGCCACTACATCTCCATGTCTGTGGGTGTTACACAGACCCAGGACAGCTCTCCTGGTCTTGTACCAAACCTCCTCCTGGACAAACAACACTTGGCCAATCTCGAGACACAGTGAATTACAGAGGACGTGATGATGAACAGAAGGTCCCCCCAAATGATACTCTCAGCCTAAGTTTCCATGGCTTAATCTGTGTTTTGGTTTAACAGGGAAGAACTCCATGGTGGTGTGTTGTTTTAGTGGTTGGAGTATGACATAAAATAAAACCCCTGAGTTCAAAGTGTCTGCCTGTTTACGGGAATCCCACCACCCGAGAACTGGCAGGAGCGTCCCGGATTACTCATCCGCGTTAACTCTTTGCATAAACACTTTCCTGTTGAGCCCAAGGTCGAGCTGCACATTCCCTGACAAAAAAACCCCCCATGTTCAAAAATAAACACAACCTACGTCTGAATTCCGGGCTGTTTCTTACAAAGAAAGGTGCATTTATGCAAGGGGAGCTCATCACCACGCGTCTGTTTTCCAAACGAGCAAGTGAAGGGATTGAGAGGGATGGATCTAAATGTCACTGAGTGACAGCACTTCAAGAGGAGCAGAGTTAAGCCATGCCAGCTCCACGAGGCACAGGTTTGGGATGGCTTTGGAGCTGGGAGGTGAAGGCTCTGGCAGCCAGGAAAGGTTTGTGCTGAGCTGCTTCTGAGCGCTGGCTGGGAAAACCATCTCATGCTCTAATGACAGAAACACCTACGTCTCCCACACACAGCAACATAAATTATTGGCATCAATTGAATTTCCATGATGTCAAGTAAGTGTGAAGGAAAATAGACTGCAGCTAAATGGAGGAGCGTGGAGCAGAAACACAGGAAGGCACAGTAGGGTTGGGGGGTTTTGCTTTCCCCAAAGAAGGCGGCGGCACTTTTAAAAGTAAGAATTGAAACAGAAATTCAGCTCTCAATGACGAATGTTCAGAGACTCTCCTGCAAACCCACCACACTTCATATGTGTTATAAATTCCTCCATCCAGCACTGAGGGTTAAAGCAGGGTAAGGGGGTATTTATGGAAAATAATATTCCCAGCAAAAGAAATGGTAGAGTGTTCATGTTTCAGGTCTGGAAATACCTCTGTCCTACAAATTTCATTTAAAGACAACTCATCAATAGTAATTAATTAGGAAGGAATCCCTCCCTGTGAGGGTGGGGAGGCCCTGGCACAGGGTGCCCAAAGAAGCTGTGGCTGCCCCATCCCTGGAAGTGTCCAAGGCCAGGTTGGAGCAACCTGGGATAGTGGGAGGTGTCCCTGCCCATGGCACGGAGTGGAAAGAGATGGTCTTTAAGATCCCTTCCAAACCAAACCATTCCATGATTCCATGATAATTTCTGTAGCTAATTAGTGTCTGAAAGAGCAGAGAATTATGATTGCAATGCATCACACATTGAAACGGTTCAATAACCACATGTTTTTAATTTATTTTACAATTAAGAAGGAATGTGACAACATTTCCATTTCTCCTATTTGATCTTCCCTCAAATTTTCCAGCTTTTTTTTTCTTTTTCTTTCTTGTTTTTTTTTTTTCAAGCTGCAAAAGACATGGACTTCTGGTGAAATTCAGAGCCTACACTGATACTTTGAAGCGAAATGATACTTAAAGGGTGGATAGTCCTAAAAATTTGGCAAGGCCATTATTAAACCTCTTGGCTCTATCCACATGCTGAACACGTTTGGCATCTCAAGTGCTGGTCACGCCATCTTCTTCTGGGCAAAACAATTAAAATAAAAAAGAAATTCAAAGACAACTGGAAAAAATAGCAGTTAAAAAGTATTTTGTGTGACATTCAGCGAGAATTGAGATGAAAAATAGGCCAGTGAGGCCAACTAAGATTTTTTTGGATATTGATTTAAAGCAGAGAAGCCACATTTGCTAATTTATCAATTCAAGTGGAAACCAAGGATCATGGAACTAAAAGATATTAATCACTGTGGATTAGAGAACTCGAGGCTTCTATTAATTTCCCTGCCAGATTCGTTATCTTCTCGGATTTTCCTGTCATTTCTTGAAGACTTTCCCTGTAAATTTTGCGTTTGGAGCTGTAAGGAGCCATTAGAGGATGGCAGGAGTCCTGTACTTTTCTCGTAATGAATTCTCAAGTTACCCCAGGTTTTCCTGTGCAAACAAACTGAAGCCACACACAATTATCCTTGGGCTGCACCGAGCAGACATTCTTCACTGGGATCTTCTATTTTTAATGCTGCTATTGAAATAAACTGGGGAAGGATCCCAGGCTTTACAGCTCCTTGTTATTTGGTATAAAAATAAAACAGTGGCAGGGTAGACACACACACATGATACATTATCCATGCAAATAATCATTTGGGGCTTGTTCTAATTGGGAATTTAAGAGTGAGGGCGCTCTGGAAGAGCTCGCTGACCACCAAGCCAGCATGTGAAGGTAAAAATCTTCCATTACTACACTAAACTCCCTACACAGACATTTATTTCAGTGAAAACCCCTGGGATTTATATCACAACAGTATGAAACTTCCCCTCCCTTCCACCCATTCATTAATTGAGTCAACTCAGGTTGTATTTTCAAGCTTCTTTCTACAACTATCAGAACTTCAACTGAGCTTCCCCCCCAGAAATCTCTTGAATCATGAAATAATGGAGTGGTTTGGGTGGGAAGGGACCTTAAAGATCACCTCCTTCCACCCCCTGCCATAGGCAGGGACACTTTCCACTATCCCAGGTTGCTCCAAACCTGGCCTTGGACACTTCCAGGGATGCCCATTGATGTGAAGAGCTGAGCCTTGGGTTGCCATCAGCATTCCCCTGGGTCTGAAGGTTTTCCCTCCCATGGATTGAGCCCCATCCATTCCATTTAATGCAATTATTGTTTCCACAGTGTTGCACACACTGGCTGTGCAGCCCTTTAAATTGAGGAAATGCTCTTTAAAAAATAGGAATTATTGTTAACGATGTTACTACATTTAAACTTTCATGCTGTTCCATTTCAGGTTGTGCCGAGTAAGGCAAAATGAACTCATTTCGTTGTATTTTTTTTGTTATTTTTTCTGTAGTTTTGCAATTCAGCAGCTTCTAATAAAGCATGGCTTGAGGGAAGCTCCGTTTGCAGGCAGAGTTCCTGATCCATCAGTCAGGCTGTACACAATGTTTTCCCTTTGTTTTATACTCCTCTAGCCAGGAACACAATCCAGTAACGTTGTTCAGCCTGGTGACAACACTTGTTTGCCTTGAGGAGCAAAGAGGCACCAAAAAGTAGTCACTAACTTATGCAGGAGGGAGGAGGGGGAGAGAAAAGCAGCAGATGAAGAAGCATTTCTTGGATTTTCTTCCAAAGTTTGCACTTTTTTGGCAAGAAGCTACTTATTACTGTACTGAGCACAGCGGAATTGTCCAGGAAAACTTTATCTTTGGATTCCCTCAATCCTATTAATTTGCAATTTTAACAACGTTCACGGTGCCATTTGTTTAATTCAGTGCTAAATAACCTCCCCATTTACAGACCTTTGCCTCCATCCACAAAGTGAGCACATAATGCACCACAGGTTGATTCCCTTTGATATCCCCCCTCTCCCAGTTGTCCCAAGCCGTCGATTAAACCTTTCCCAGGCTGCCCACGGAGCAGGACAGACCTGCAGTAAGGCTTAAATGGAAAGCTCTGCTGTGTCTCCCCACTGTGAGGGCCTGCTGAGATAGGCTTCTTTTAATATCGCCTTAATAGGCTCAGTTAATTAAGTTCAGTATATCCAGAGGGATTTTCACGGCCGGTGGAGCCCGTGTGTCTTGGCAAACAGGAGCCTGTTCCTGCCGCAGTTATTATCCATAGGGGCTTGGAGAGAGTGATTCCAGCACTCAGGAGAAGGTGGAATCACCTCTCCTGGTTGTGCACATTGCTGAGGGAGACCCTGCACAGATCCAAGAAGGAGCCACCAGCCCCCGGGAAAGATGGGGCTGGAAGGATGGAGCATCTTCCAGGCTCAGCCCATGCTCCTCATGCCCTCACGGACAGGAGCTGCTGGGGCTGTTAATCACTCAATTAGGCCCTAATTATCAACACCCCCTGCATCAAAAGGCCTCCCGTGGGCAGGGAAAGGTTACAGCCACTGGCTTTGACAGGTGATCCCAGCACAAAGCCCACAGAGGAATCCTTGGGGCCAGGGCTGAGGATCAAAGGCAGGGAATCAGCTGATGCTCCCTCCGTCCCAGAGAGATGGACGAGGGCTTTGTCCATTATTCCCCCAGCGCTGGGGCTCAAATCAAAGGCCTGGCCTCAGGGGATGGAGCAGGAGGGATGTGGCATCTCCTCCTTCCGCTGTGGAGCTGAAGGCAGAGGTTTTGGGAGCTGGGTCAGAAATCCCAGATGTCAAAATGCAAGGCCTCCAGAATGACCTTTGCAGTCAGATTCCTCTCTAATTATAATTAAAGCTCTAATATTGAAAACTGGCACTGAGGTGGTTTTTTTTTCCAGCAGCCTGGGTTGGAGTGAATGTAACCCTGTGACCAGGCTGCTGGATCTCTGCTGGCACAGGCAAGTCTGCAGGGCAGAAACAAAGACTAGAAAATTCTGGGCAAGAATTCCCTGTTTTGAACAAGATACAAATACAAATACTTGCAAATTCCAACACCAAAAGTTAACTCTGAGAGTTGGGAATACACTGGTTTTCTTTCCTTCAAATGTCAATATACTCTCTCCTTAGTATTAAATAAATTATTTTGCATGTATTTAGGAATCTATTTGTCTCTCCTTGAAGTCCTTCAATGTAAAGATCTGATTTACTAACCCCTATATGTCCTGACAAGGCTAGAAATTCCCATTATCCATTGCTTTGTATTAAATATAGTTTAACAACACTCAGTCCATAATGATGGTTTAACTTTTCATCTATTTCTGATATTTAACATATGCATCTTAAATTTAATTAATTATTTCATTAAAGATATGCTTTCACAGTGTAACCTAGCTTGTAGAGAAACATCAAGACTAAATGGTGATCAGGTTGGAGCAAGAATGATCTGATGTCTACAAGGGCATAAATAGCCAGTGGAAAAGTGAGCCCAATAATCTGGCACTTTAGGATGCTACAATAATACAATAATTCTCTCCCCCTTTCCAGTCCCAGTCTCATTTCCTGGGTTTTAACATGACTTGGGGTTATATAGGCATGCAGTGAGTCAGCCTGGATCAATTTTCCTAATCCTCACAAAATGTTGATAATTTGTTCAGCTGTTCTGTTTTAACAGAGTGACAGAACAAATGCATATGGAGAATTTTAGGTTGGGTTTCTTTCTAACAGTTTCAAACTGGCAGCCAGTTGAAAGCTTGTGATGAGAGGCTTTAATTCCAGTTCCCAGAGCAGAGGTATTTGATGACATACTTTTTGTCCTCAAAAACATGATAAAGGTTGAGCTGGAGAAAAAAGGATACTCCAGTCACCTTAGGGTTCCCTGAATTGGAATTCCTGTGTAACAGGAGTTGGGCAGCACAGCCCAGTCAGAGGCACAGCAGGACCCAGCACCCCCAGGGCTCTGTGCAGGAACCACCCAGCTTTACCCAGAGCTCAGGGGAATAAAAAGGAACGATCCAGAGAGAGCAGGGATGTTCTCACCAGCTCTAGATCCTCAGTCCTGCACATAAATGAAGGCATCCCATGCAATCAGTCCCTTTTATCCTTCCAGGACTTCATGCCTGGGTCAGCAAACATTTTGTAATAGGGATGGGGTTTTTAGGAGTATGCAAGAGCTACTGTATATATTTATAGTCTAATATCTAATAGATTCCTACAGATAAATCCCAAACTGCAAACCCTGAGTTATTCTTGCACAGCCTGAGAGCAGTGCCAGCATTTCTTACAGATGTGTCATCCATTCCTTCACCACCTGGGATTAATTCTAATCGAAAGTGATGTTCAAGACAATCCTCATGGCCAGTTATTTGTTTTCTTAATGCAGGCCAGGAGATTTTACCTGCTGATTCCCTATTGCAATTTAGCAAGATATTACAAAAACATGCCTTATGTCATTCCAAAATCCTGGCAAGAGCAGGGAGTGGAGAGGCACTGGTTTAATACTTTCAACTTTTTCCTCTAAATATCTATGTTAGAAATTTTTGGATCAGAAATAAATTTACAAGGGTGACAAAAAGTGGGGAAATTAATTCTTCTTTAGCTGAAAGCAAAACAAAGCACTTGGATCTGAGCACCATCAGCCCATTGTTTGAAGAGATACTTGAACTAGAGAGTGTTCACAGAGATCCTCCTCCAGCCTAGTTAAGACTGCTCCAAAAATGCAAAGTGCTTCTGTATCAGAGATCCTGTGAATAACCAAAAACACGAGACATGGCAGAGCAGGGTGCTGGGGGTTTCCAAGAGGCCAGGGAATACATGGGAATGAGAGAGGGACTCTCCTACAGATGAGGCCTGGGGGCTGAGGAACAGCTTGTGACAGAGCAAAGAGCAGCTGGACTCAACCCTGAACTCCTGAGTCACAGACTGAGCAAAGGAAAAAGTACTCCCTGATTAGGGGATGACTAAGGCTGGTCTCTGCTGAGCTCTGTGGCTTGGACACTTTGCCCAAGGTTTTGTTGTGAGCTGACATTTTTTGCTCTGATTAATCCTTCCCAGTGCCCGGGCTCAGCTGACTCGGCTGAGCCCCTTGGAAGCCATTGTTCAGCTCTGTGAACTTTATCTCTTTTCAGGGCTTAAACAGAAGACCCCTTCTCCCCCCCCACCTCATCCTTCTTGCTAAAAGCCTGTTTGTAAGAGCCATAATGAAACTCCAGGTGGCCTGGTGATTCCAGAGTAATCCCCTCAGGGATTTGAAGCACTTGGTTATGCCTCATGCATGGTAACAAGCCATGGATGTGATTTTCCTCCTTTTCTTTCCGCTGTGCTACATGATTTAATAAGTGCACGGCATTAGATGCTAAAGGAGAACTAAAAAAGAAGTTAAAAAAATCAAAACAAGCCCTTGAAACACGACAAACTCTGCAGTGTGTGTGCATGGACAGCGTATCCAGCACTTCCCCACTGCAGGTTGTATGACCTCCTGAGCCAACCTCCACTGAAGAGAACAGCAGGTAGCTCTGCACTAAGTCCCAATCCCAGCTGCAAGAGCCAGGCACCCTGTCCTGCTCCCAGTCCTGCTCCCCTCTGTCCCAAATGGAAACATCTCCCTGGCTGCACCACCAAATCCGAGCCCTTGGAGTTTGAGAGTCAGGGCTGAAACATTTCACCTGGGCCCCCCCTCTAAAGAAAACAGAAGAGGAACAGAGTGAAGTGAGTTTTCAAAAAAGGGGTTTTCAGTGTGTTTGATGCTTTTCCAGAGGTCTGTTTCTCATATGGGTAAAAGACCAAGTTGAAAGTAGGCAAGAAAAGGTTGGAAAGGTGGCAGTGAGATTACTGGGTTTGGGATGATGCTACAAGTGCTACCTGGACACTCCAGTGATTCATTTCTTACCCTCTGGCACCAGAACCTGGTCAGCTTTTGAGCAGAGGTGAGGAAGGTGAGGGAGTCTTTTGCTAGAGGTGCCTGAGATCAATCCTTACATTGGCTGCGAGTTTACCCCACTTTATTAAGTTATTTTGGATGTTTCCATGGATTAACGACAAGTAAGATCATTAACTGAACAATAATACAAGAAGTAATAGGGTGCAACTAAACTGTGGCTTAACTACTAACTGTTAATTAGTGACAACAAATCAGGGCCTCCATTACCCTGCACCCACAGCTTGCCATGGTGAGCTGTCCCCCCTCAAACACGTGGGGCTGGTCCCTGTCAGACCTGGGGTAGTATGAAGGGATTACAATTCTAATTCCTCCCAGTCACCCTCATCTTCCTCACAGGGCATTCCTGGGGAGCAGAGCATTGTGCTCGATTGGTTCCACCAGAAAGGAATTTTCATGGGAGAGCCAGAATGAATAAATTACCAACAAATTGCTATTGGCAGGGGGAGGTCAGGAGCAGGGAGCAGAGAAGGACCTGGAGAAAGAGAAGGAAAGGGAGAAGGGAAGAAAGCAGCCTTGGTGTACATTGAACTCCTTGCCTAATTTTGGTTTGACTCCCAGTCTGGGCCAGCAGCTGCTCTGTTGATGTATTACAAACGACTTATTACTGTAATGCATCATGAAGCTCCATTGCCCTGATGACATGTTACCATAATACATCATCAGAGCCTTGCCCAGCAGGAACAGGAGTCCTGGAAGCCAAACAGCTCCATAAATTTTAGTACAGTCCCCCCAAAATTGTTGTGAATTTCTTTTCTGCCCTATTAAAGATTTAAGCTTTGAAAAGTGTGGGCCAGAGCAGGCCCTCATTAAATGGGCTCCGATGGTTTCATAAGTCCCCTAAGTCATTAAAGGTTTTAATATAAGAGATTAACTATTGCTATTGTTGCTCAGCAAGA
Organism: Serilophus lunatus; assembly: GCA_013399895.1. NCBI lineage: Eukaryota > Metazoa > Chordata > Aves > Passeriformes > Eurylaimidae > Serilophus > Serilophus lunatus. The sequence continues at coordinate 687,342 of VXBA01001643.1, read as the reverse complement.
ATAAATTATCTTTAAATACTTTTTTATGCCCTCCTGGTAGAGAGTCAGGAACTTGAGCTTCATGCAAGGAGGACCTTGGCTGTGGAGCTGAGAGAAACTGTGTTTAACCTCTTTAAAATAAAGTACAGAGCTTTGAGCAGCGTTGTGAGTTGTGGTTATCTTGCTCCTCCAAGCTCCAGAGATCCATGAGCTGGTCCTGGGGCCACATCTACAGGTGGTTTGTGTGGCTTCAAGGTAAGTAGGAGCCCTGCATGCTCAGCCTTTGGTAAGTGAAGCCCTAAAAGCCCACAGGCTGTACTGGACACAATAATGAAATAAGCTGGGGTGGATCCAGGGAAGAGCTTAGCAGCTCAGTGAAGACCTCAGTGATTGAAACCCAGAGTTGCAACCCAGATAGTTCTGTGTTTGGGTCTGACTTGCCCTAAAATCTGACAGCTCAGAGGCTCCTCCAACCCCCAGGTGCCCCAGGGGTCCCCAGGTCTGCTGGGGAGGAAATGTCAGCACCTCAAGTCAAGGGTGTCTAGAGGTTTGTAGGACAGACATTCTGGTGTTAAAATGAGGGATCATTTCTCCTCGTACTTGTTATCTTAGAGAAAAAAAGAAGACTTTTCCATCCACATTGGTTCAGAAAAAATTAATACAAGTTAAAAATAAAAAAAAAAAAAGGAAGAAAAAGTAAAGGAAAATAAAAGGGGAAAATTCTTGTGTTGAGGTTAATATGGCAAACATGAGCACCCCCTTTGCACAAACCAGGAGGGAAGTTCTGGGTGGCACCGTGGGCTGACCTCAAGGGGGTGCCCAGGTGCTCCCACTGAGAGAGGACTGAGGCAGTGCTGGAAACTCCAAGAGGGAATTGCCAGCAGTTCCTTGGAAGAGCATTTCATGGTATGGTATCAGCAAGTTGAATTTGCCTTGGAAATGCCATCCCAGCCCGGGCCGGGCAGTTATTTTGGATCTAAGATTAAGTGTCTTTTTATTCTGTTGAAATGGCTTTTAATTGAAGGCGCTGCTCTGCTCGAGGTGCACCAAACCAACATGGTTTGGTGTTTTTCTTTCCCAAATCCTAAGGGAACGTGCCCCTAGACCAACATTAGACTGTTTTGTTTTGGGGTTTTTTTTTTCCCCTTGGTCAAAAGATCCAGTGTGTGCTAATTCTGTTGGACTCTCTCTCACTCAATCACTCATATTCAGTGCCCCCTAAAGAAACATTGCAGAAGCCAGAAGAGTAAGAAATTACCCAAATGAGCTGCCTGTGCTTCACCCTCACATATCACACACTGAATTGTTGCCACCTTGCTGGTAAAATTAGCCACATGTTGGTTTTGCTTATCAAATAACAGAGAAGGTGCTGTGCTACACCCTGTCAGGTCAAAGCACTGTCCAAAATTGGTACTGACCAATTGCTTGAGGTGCTTAAGGGAGGGAAAGGATTCTGCAGAATTTTATTAACTAATCTTTTAAATCAAATTTTCAGAGGTCTGTGCTGAGATGTGGTGGCTGTGTGTTTCCCATGCAGAAAAGCATCTGGGTATGTGCTTCATTTAAAGATAAAAGTAGTTCTGAGTTAGAGATAAACCCTCTGATTTTATGGCTTTGCAAACACTGGTCTTCACTGAATTGTGCTGAAGTTTTAATGCTGAAATGGGCTCAAGAAATAGTTTACTGCATTGAAAAATACAGGCTTGCAGAAACCCTTCTTTAGCAGAATGATTTTTATAAGAAACATCTTGATTTTTCATTTTTCAAAACTTCGTTTCAAAATTTGCCTTCAACAGTAAAAAAAAAAAAAAAGGCTAAATCAAAGGAAAAAAAGGATTTTCTTTCTCAGTCCTGTTTCCATTTTCCATTTCATGAAGGAATCCAAGAGCATTTGCTTCACTTCAACCCAAGCTATAATAATGACAAAAAAAAATTTGTTCAGCCATTGAGCTGAAAAATCAAATTTTCATACAGATTTATGTGTAAAACACATTCCTTCTGCCCACTTAGTGGAAGCTGGTGATGGTGTGTCTTTACCTGGGGGTACATTCTTTTCAGTCTAAACCCAACAGAAGGCAAAGGAGAAGCCACCAGCCATTGGGTCAAGCACCAAAACTCCTTTGCCTCCTGCTGCAGCCAGGTCAGGGCCCTTTGGAATGTGATGGCAACAGGAATTCTCTGGGAACAGGCCTCTTAAAGCCAGATCCAAATTTTGCTTTTAAGGCTATGACACCTTAGTTTTCCTCAATTTACAAAGGCCCATCACAGCAAATACAACTCGTGCAAATAGCAGGAGTCTTAGACAATAATAAAACCAGAATTATGAACTATCAGCCCTCTGGATTTCAGGACTAACAGGTGATTCCAAGTGCTGTAAGATCAGGAGAGCCCTGCTGCCTGTGCCCCTGACCTCTGAAACCTTCTCTCTCACCAGCATCCACCTTCCTCCTTGCACCTCATCCCCCACCTCATCCTCTGGTTTTGCATAAATTATCTGAGCTTGTAAAATTGCCTGAGACTCAGTTTGAAGCTTCTGTATTTTGAGTTACGTGAGAAACAGATCATGCATGAGAAAATGTGCATTTGCAGCTCCAGGGCAGCCCTTTATTTCAAACTGAGCAGCCAAAGCTGCACCATCCCATTGACACGCCCACCCTGCCATCCTGCTTTCATCACATCTGGTTTTTTATGAGAGTTTGTTCTGCATCACAGTGTTCTGGAGGCTAAACTACAATGGAAACCAAACTGAGGTGATGAAGGCAGCACGTGGATAAAAGGGTGGGAAGCTCCCAGGACACACAGGGGGAGGCTCTGAGGCTCAGCAAGTGCAGCAACTTGCTCATCCTCATACAGGTGATGCAGCAGCACGGCCAAAAATCGCAGGCTCGGGGTGTCCTGAGCTTTTCCTCACTGTCCAACCACTGTCCTTGAGATTTTCATCAACAGCTTCTTCACCCGAGCGTGTGGGTCTGTGGCCAAAGCCTGTTACGTCACCAGAGCCAGAAAACCCCCCAAACCCTTTCAGCTCCCCAGCCTTCTGCAGCCCAATTTATGTCCAATTTGCAGACTTTCAACATAGCAGCCTCACAGTTCATAAAATCAAACTCAGCCAGGGCTAAGTCTCTGGGTAATGGATTTAGGATCACTCGAGGTGTTACTGGCAGTTCATGATGGGTAACTTTCTTGTTAACTAAAGTCCCTTTTGCTAAATGAGTTCCAGGTTTAACTCTCCCCAGCCCCAGCCCTCACTCTCCCTTTTTTCCCCCCTTTTTTTTCTCCTTTTTCCCCTTTTTTGGCAGCACTGTGGTGGATGGGAAGGGAGGGGGAGAGGAGGTGGCACAGGACTTTTTATTAGCCTGCGCGTGGAGGGCTTTTCATGGCCAGGGCTACGGGGAGCAGAGACAGAGGGGGGGAAAAAGGTGGGATAAGTTAGTCTTTGTGTGAGGGGAAGGTGCTGAAAGGAGGGCTGTGTGCTGGGGCCGGGGGATCAGCCCTCTGGCTCCGCTTGTCTACACAGGGACTGTGGGACCGGTGGGTTTCCGCAGGTAACTGAGGCTCGGTGGGGAACAGGGCCAAGGAGAGCAAAGCCCAGGCTGCACATGGCCAGGGAAACTCTGCCCCTCCTGGGCTGGACTCCCTGGGCTGCCAGAGCCTCCCCCAACCCCCTTGGAGCAGGGACAGGGATGGTTTGGCTTCCTGAGCTGCCAGAGCCTCCATCAGCCCCTTGGAGCAGGGACAGGGATGGTCCATCAGCCATGGGCTGCTGAGGGTTCCAGTGCAGCCTCCACACACCTCAACTGTTGCTCCCCTTCCTTTAACTCTGGATTTTGCAGCTGGCCAGCCACGCTGTTTGTCTGGCAGGGATGAAGTGCTGATCGTGTTGCATCGTTTCCAAGCGCTACCGAGCTCGGGGTCGGTCTTGGCAGCACCCAGAGCGACAAGTTGGGAGATTTTTGGGGCTTCAAATTGTCTAAAAACCTGGTTTGCAGGCATTACCAAAACCTTCTCTCCCTTGGACAGCAGTTCTGGCCAAAATAAAAAATGTGGCTGCTGTGTTTTGTTCTGTTTTTAACCAGAGCAACATCTTTGTCATTGCTCTTCAGGCCACTCCTGCTTTTAAAAGTTTACCTTTCAAGTGTGTTCTTTCATTGAAAAATTAATCGCCCCAGCTCTGTGCCTCCTTACACCGTCCTGCACAGTTCCCTCCAAGGAGAATGGTTTCCCAGTGGTTTATTCCCGTTTTCCTGAGGTCCATCCTCTGTGTAGGTGTTGTTTGCAGTGAGATTCTTCCTTCAAAATACCTCTGAGGTGAAGCAATAATTCAAAAGTGTAAAAAGCCCCATGTCATCATCTTAAAATGAAAATATGATGCTTTTTTCCTGGTCTAAAGCAGCATTTGATTTGAAGCTGAACTGGTGTCAAACATCATCAGTGACTGAAGGGCTCCCAAAGACCATGACAAGGACAGACCTGCTGGTGTGCAGAAAAGGGAGTTTGTAGGGTAAGTTTAGCACCCTAGAACCCTCCTGATGGGTGTATTTTACATTCTGGCTACAATAAAATTAGCCTAGTAGTGATTTATTTTTGATATCAAATAAAACCCCACTTGATAATGTAGGTTCTTTACCTCCAGGAGAATATTTTGTTTCCTTGCTGTAGATACCAGCCAGTATTTTATATCTCAGCCTGGGAGAAGCCTGAAACTCTAAATGCAACACGATAGTAATTCAAGTGGAGGACTCTCTTCCACTCCATTTCATCACTATTTGTTTGGAATAACTTATATTGTCATCTGAGCTCTTTTTCCTCTTGGAAGGGTGCAGTTACTCACTGTGGCTCTGCCAGCTCCCTTCTTCAGCTCATGGAGCACAAACCCTCCAGTTCAATGTGTATTGTCTTTCAAACTAAACAAACAATTTTATTTTAAAGAGAGAAAGAAGAAGAAGACGTCATCCTTCCGTCCCAACTCCCCATAGCTCTGTTTTCTCTGGTTTTGTGACAAATATAACACTGGTCATGTGCTCTGTACAAGAAAATCTCTGACAGAAACAATGGATAATGTCTTACTAAAAAGCCACATTTCTTAAAAAAAAAAGGGATCTTTAAAAAAACAACTCGTGAATATTGATTTCAATCTGCCACGTTTTCAGGCATGATTTTGTTATTGAATTTCACAATTTCATGATTGAATTTCGTGGTTTCGTGACTGAGTTTCAATCATGGCTCAATATTTCTGGGGAACAGTGATACACAGGCTCCTGCTTATGATATGGCAAAGGTGACTTCATTGGAACTAATTCTAACGAAGGTGATAGAAGTTCCCAGACTGGATCAGAGCAGCATCCACCTTCCCAGTGCCATGTCTTGGCAGAGACCAGCTGTCCATGAGAAATCATCCATGAGGATTCCAGAGAGAAAAGAGAGATAGAGAGCAGGGCAGCAAGATCCTCCACATCCTTCCAAGTCAGCCAGAATACCAGAGTTTAACTCCTTGACTACCTAAATCTGTGAATCTAGGAATATAGGTGGATGTGATCAGAAATCCTTGTTCACAAGAAAAAAATCAACACTGATAGTTGGTTGTTGGCTCTGGTTTTACCACTTCCCACCTGATTGCAGTGAAATTCCAAGTATGTGAATCTGATCTTCAAATTCCCACCGGATTTTGATTTTACCTCTTTCTTTCTCACTTCTAAAAACTGCAAATAACTGATTTGAGGCAGGATAGAGACCTTTTGAATGCAAGAGCAGCACTAAAATAAAACAGAGTTTCATGTTCTGTGAGTATCAGTGTCCACTGATCCAGGTCTGATCTTTCAAAAAATAACACGTTACAGTTGCTCACTTTGAATGTTCACTCCTGTTTTGGGGAGGCATGTTGGCTGCTTTTTAAATAACTTAATTGCTTTTCAAAACATTTGTGGTGAGAAGGAAACTCCAAACGTAAGGGACAAAGCTCTATTCATATTAATAGCAGGAAAGTGTCACAGAGAGGGGGGAATTGAGGGACTAAAAGTTGTGGAGATTCAGTCCTGGATCCTTTTGGCTTCTCTTTCCTAATCTCATCCTCTTTGTTTCCCAGTTTCCCCAAATATAAGGTATAAAAAACCCCACACTGACAAACCAGCCTCATTCTCAAAACCAGCTGAGCTTTTTCAGATTGGCCAGAAATTTCGGGTTGTGTGTTCTCATTCACACAATGAACATTTTAAATGATTAGATGATTCCATAATTGGTGTCAGAAAATTACATGCAATGTCCAGAAAAATAACTGTCCTTCCAAACAGAGCAGTTGCAAGCTCTGAAGCTCTTGACCTGGTGCCCATGGAGCCTCCAGCCTCGGGTTGGCCCTGGAATGTGTGTCACAGAATCCCAGAATTTCAGAACCACTGGGGCTGGAAATGACCTCCCAGCCCATCGAGTCCAGCCTTTCACTAATCCCCACCTTGTCCCCCAGCCCAGAGCACTGAGTGCCACATCCACTCCTTCCTTGGACACCTCCAGGGATGGGCACTCCAAACCTCCCTGGGCAGCCTCTTCCAATATCTGACAACCCTTTCCATGAAGAAATTCCTCCTGATCTCCAACCTGAGCCTCCCTTATGCCCCTTCCTTCCAGAGAAAGCCTCCAGATAATCTTTGCATATGTCCATACCCCAGCTCCAAGGAGTTCCCTGATGTTCTTTTCCATCTGGTCCCCCTGAGTGCACTGCCAGGGCCAGGGCAGGTGGGATGGGGGCTGACACCCAGGCAATGGATTCAGCAAACACTCATTTTTAGCAACTTGAACAGCCAGGAAAGAATCTTGACAAAACAAATGGCTCCCCATAAACATGTCTGAGGAAATTAAGATGCTACAACTGATCTGCTCTAATAAAATTACACAGTGGGCTCAGTTTCCAGGGCTGGTCACTGTATTTTCTGCATCATGCCATGCAATTAATCCTTCCCAAAATAAACGCACTGATTAAAATTCCATTATCCTGACAATTCACAATAAACCATGGGACCAATGATCCCCTTTCTTTTTAACCTTTTTAGCCATTATAATTAATTCTGGATTTATGTCATTTGCTGGCAAATGTTACAATCACCTTCCTAACTACTTAAACAATTCCAAACAGTTGCACTCCTCAAACATGTAAACAATGGACAAGAATTGAACTATTTAACCTGATTCACATTTCATGAAGTTTCCTTTATACACAAAGCTCAGTATTGAGTTGCTGGAGTCTCATTTATTTGCCTTTTTTTCCCCCCCAACTCTAATTAAGTGCTATTTAAAAATAAAATAATACCACTTTGGAAAAAGACAAGGAAATGTCTGACTTTAACCTTCAAGTTTAGTTTGGTTTTATATTTAATTTGTGAGTGAAGAGAGACCTGCTGAAGAACATTTTTTATATTATTATTTCAAACATATTAAAACATTACAATATTTTTCTTACCAAATTTTCTGCAGTTCTCCTTTGCCCAAAGTCAACCTTCCTTAGCATGGCCTGTACTTTAGGATGACAACCACCATAAAAGCACACAAAATCATAACTATTTTGCTCAGCGGAATCACCTTTTACTCAAATTCCTCTAGTTTTTACAGCAAACACATCGTGGACATGAAACTAATCTTAAAATCAAGGTTATTCCAGCTAAAATCACAGGGCTGAGGAGCTTCTATCTACTCTAGAAATCATCAGCCAGCTTGGAGGAGGTGGATTTACTAAATCAAGCACTCCTTTGCCTGTATTTTGTGGGTATTATTTTTTTTTCTATTATAATTTACCAAAAAAGAAACCAAATACAAAAATGAGGTGATACAATGCTGTTAAAACTGCCACTTAAATTAATTTTTCTTGGTTTTGGAAAAGGGCATTGAAATTTTTGCTTCTCAAAAACAGTGATGACAAACAGGGCTACGATCTCCAAATTTTTTAGAAGGTGGAAAATCCATTTTCTAACCAGCCCTACTTACAACTGGGTAGATGGGTTACTTATCCAAACTAACACTGACCTTCAAAAATGTTTTAGGTTGATGTCAGTGTTTGGGCTGAGGTTTGGTTTGGCCAGTTCTGCTTTTTCCATAGCAAAGCACCCATCCCTAGAAGAGAAATGGAATAAAAAGAGGAATTCTAAGCACACATAGGCCAAACTCAGCTACTATTTAATGGCAATAATTAAAAAGCACCCAATTTAGCTCATCTTTATCTGGCTGATGGCACAAGGTGCTTATAAACAAGAGCTGATCACATCATGGGACCCATCAGCCCTAATGGCAATACCCGATGAAAAGCAGGAAAGAAAACAGATTTATTAACTAGCTAAACTGTGTTTACATTGATAAATGAGCTTCCTAGAGATCCCAAAGTTCAGTTTAACCCCCTTTTTTAGCAGCTCTTTAGCCAGCCAGCTGCAGAACCCCCCCGGGATCCCCCCAGTGTCACTGGCAGAAACCTCCCTTCTCACTTTCTCCCGAGGTCTCCGGAGCGGTGCCCAGGTGTTGAGATTTAAGGATGTGCTGTTCCTCACATCAGCTGCACAGGATGGACTCTGGCCCACACTGTCAGCACCCTGGGAACAAGAAAAGGCTGTCTTTGTGCAGACTGCAGCCTGGCTTTGGGGCCATCTCATTCTGTTTCGAATTAAACCGGCGGCGATTTCCGCTGCCGGGCCTTTGGAGAAAGCCCTCAATGTTCAGCGGCCCCGCTCCGGTTGCAGGAGCCATGGGAGGCTGAAGGCAGATGCAAATTGTGTTGTCTCAATTGGCTCCCGTGGTTTTGCTTTCCAAGGAGGCTGAGAAGGGAAGAGATAGATGGGGGTTTGGCCATGAGCAGCCAAGGCGGAGAGGAGGAAGGGAAAAATGGGGTGTGGGATGAAGTGTGAGCTTGGCATGACACAGGTCGTGCTGAGGATTGTCCCATCCACTGCAAAAATCCTGGCAGCCTCCCATTGGCCTCCAGAACAGGATGAAAGGGTTGAGCACATCCATCAGCACGGCCCCAGAAATCAGACAGCGTGAGGCTAAATGGATAGAACCCCAGAATGGGTTGGGTTGGAAGGACCTTAAAGCCCATCCAGTTCCACCCCTGCCATGGGCAGGGACACCTCCCACTATCCCAGGTTTCTCCAACCTGGCCTTGGACACTTTCAGGGATGGGGCAGCCACAGCTTCTCTGGGCAACCTGAGCCAGGGCTACACCACTCTATATGGATTAATTTCTTCCTAACATCTAATCTAACCCTGACCCCTAAAATCACAGATATTATGATGTGGAAGGGATCCACAAGGATCTTCAAGTCCAACTCTTCAATGAATGGCCCATCCAGGGATTTAACCCACAACAATGGCTTTATTAGCACCAGTCTCTAACCATCTGAGCTGATCTCAGGGTCAATACCTTAGGTAGTGTTAGAAGATATTCATGCCAGGGTACAAAACCCTGTTAACATCCTGAGAAGGAGCTGCAACAAGCATTAGATCACAACACATATGTGACATTAATTTTAATCCAATAGAGAGTGTTTAGAAAAATAGTCCCTCAGTGGGTGCTCTGGTCCTGGCAGCCCCAGGTACCCCCAGCTCCCGGGGAAGGCACAGAGTGGCAGCAATGAATGGGGACTTTCTTCAGCTGCTTTTCCCTACACTCATAACATCACAGACAATATACATGGGACTGCAAACACACAGGGGTGATTAATTCTTGCTGGTGATTAATTGCATGTTTACTCCAGCGCATGACTCAGTAATTACATGAAAGTTTTTCCAATCCTTTGCTGGATTTTATTCCTTTCCGCTGAGCCCCAGATACATCCTGAGATATGGAACAAAGCCAGGGGCAAAGCTGCCCAGAGAAACTGTGACTCCCCATCCCTGGAAGTGTCCAAGGCCAGGTTGGAGCCACCTGGGACAGTGGGAGGTGTCCCTGCCCATGGCAGGGGGTGGCACTGGATGAGCTTTAAGGTCCCTTCCAACCCAAACCATCCTGTGACTTTATGAAATCTGCACTCCTGAGGCCGTGCCCTGATCCTGGCCACAGAATTCCTGTTCCCAGTCTGGATCAACTCATGGAACAACCTTGTGGTGGCTGAGCTGACAGCACTGAAAGTACAAAAAGTTTTGCACCTATATATGTGTATATTTATATATATATAGTTGGGAGGAAACCAGTTTCCCAAAGGGAAGGCCATTGTACCCAAATCTACCCACAGGCCCAGAATAGATGGGTGTTTTTGCAAGAGTTGACCTGTTGACGTTCTACTTTAAACAGTAGGATTCAAAATCAACAGAAGGGTGGTGAAAATATCTCTGCAGATTTATTTATTTACTTGCATTAAACCCAACTTGCCCTTTCTTCCCAATAACCCAACAAACACACCAGAAATGGGGTAAGGTTGCCAACGTGTTCCAGTTTGGCTTTGCAGATTTAATCCTGTTCTCTCAACATGGTTCTGTGACTAAATTTCAGAGGCAAGTTTTGTGCATCACGTGTTTTTCAGGCTTGGATCTGACAGTGGAGCCTTTTTCCTCTCCTCACCTCTGCATTCTGCAGGGCAGCGAGTTTTAAAAAATATCTCTTACAAGCAAAAGATCTGTGCAAATACCATTAATATAGATAATAATGGTTACCCTCAGCATTTTTAGGTAAATTACAAGATACGTGGAGAATTCTAGCAGGAAATATTTTCATTTGTGCATTGTAATACCCATTTATTAATGAAATATTTAAAAGGAGGGAACGTTAATAATTTTGTTGTTTATCTTTAAAGTGGCTTGAGAAACCTTTTTCTGCATTTCAGATTCTTTGGCCACTGAAAACAGTTTTCTCAGGGTCCCTTTTTTCCTCCCACTTATTACTATCACAGATTATTGCTATTTTTTTCACAAAAAAATTGTCTGTTTTGTTGGAAGATCCATCCAAGCCCTCAGAGCTCTCATACCCTCACAGGAATAAAGCTGAGAGAGTTTTATCCCGAATGTTCTCGTGCTGGGGTTTGTGTCATCTCAATCCCCACAAATTAATCCAACTACAACTGGATGGTTTTATTTTCTTTGCTTGGGGGTCAATGCACAGTGTGAAATTCCCAATTTTTCTTCTAGATTTCTCTTCTTGTTTTCTTGAGCCCTTCAAAGTGCCACAAATCACTTCCTTTAAATTGTGAAGGTTGTCACTGTTGTGCCTATAATTATTATCTTCCCTTTTGGCCACCACATCCCTTGGTGAGGCCACCACCCTTGGATGGACTGGTCTGTGCTGGAGGGAATTCCCTCCATCCGGCCCCAAGGGTGATGCCCACTTTAATTGATCCCCCAGGGATAAATCACCAGCCTAATCACAAGTAATTTTATCATCCTCACAACATATTTAATTCTCCTTAGTCCCTTCCGACGACAAAACCTATTTCAAGTTTATGTCTGAGAAACCTTTAGGCACCTTACAGGATATTTGGGAATATTCTGAATATTCAGGCTTCTTTTTTTAGCTCCTCTGGCGCAAATCCCATTGGATTTATATTTAGTCTGTATTTCTGTCCCTATTTTATAAACACAGGAATTCTGAGACAAAATAATAATAGTGTGAAAATGGACCAACCGCAGTGATGGCAAATACACGGATCGACTTTTTAGTTTATAGTTACACAGAAAATGTTTTGCTGAAGTGGTGGGTCCCCAATGTAAGATTCACTTTTAATTACCCAGTACACTCATATCTGAGTCAAAAAAAATAAACACAGAACAGAGATAGAGAGAAGGATACGAAAGTCAGCGGTCATGAAATCATGGAGTGGAAAACCCAAATGATGTATTTTCTTAATTTAACTGAGGCAGCACAGCCATCGCTTTTCACTGCCAGTGTGGTCAGCTGGGGCTTTGAGCTTTTATCTTCCCAGAGAATATTTCATGCCCTTAAATCTGTGTGGTTTATTTGTCTCACTCTGCTAAATCTCTGACTGCAGCAGCAAATGCTGTTTACTGTTTTTAAAAGAGGTTGTCAAAATTATTAGTTATCAGATGAGCATCTAGAATACAGGAAATAAAAACCATTTTCTTTGCGTGTCTAGTAAATAATAGGTATTTTTGATTTCATGCTTTAACTGTTCATTTGACTTTCCAGTTGGAAGCATTGCTGCTGGATTGGTAAAGAGTCACTACAGGGAAAGAGTAGATGTTAAATGACATTTTCAGCTATCTTGACACGCCGTATTTGGCTCAGCTTTCTCGAGGAACAAGCTCGTCTATATATTTCTGAGAAATCAAAACCATATGGCAACACCTTAAAAAAAAAAAAAAAAGCCCTTTTCTGGAAGCATCCTTGGAGTTTTCAAAATGTATGTGAATTAAATATAGTTATATTTATTTAGAAAGGATCTGTTCGGATTAGGCAGAGACCCCTCACTTTGGCTCCAGGAATGAAACTGCCAATGTGCTGCTGCTCAAAGTCACAATGGGAGAGAACCTCCTGATTGCATTTCTATTAATAGACTCCTTGTCTCTAGGCTGAATAATGTGTTTAATTTTGGCTAAACCCGGCTTTTGTGCAGACTATTAAATTAGGGCTCGGGTTAGAGGATGAGTTTCCCTCTGCCAGCTCAGATAATTGAAGGAATAATATTGTCACTGGAAGGAGATTCCACTCTTCACTGTCATTTGAAAGGCTGCAGAAGGTTTGAAGTGACAGATCTGAGCTGGAGCTCTGCAAACCAGTGCTGAACTGGTTTGGAAGTTCCGTGTGTGGACATCCAGCATGACCAGGGGGCAGGAGGGCTCACAGCCCCCCTAAGGCACAAAAATCCTTCCAAAAAGTCATTTTTGGGACACAGGACCAGAGAAGTGGGGCCCAAGTGGGCTCCTGGACCTCTCCAAGGTGTGCAGATGTCCTTTCTGGACACATCCCACCATGGTCCTCAGTAAATCCATCAGAGATCGGTTGTTATTTAAATGTTGAGAGTCTCTTATTCCTGAAGGGCAGTGAGGAGGAGCTGAGCCACAGCTGGAAAAAGGTGCTGGAAAAAAGTTCCTCTCTTCCTGAATAATCTGGTGACATTACAAGCTTTGACAAGAAGAGAAATCTCCTCCAACTCCTCCCCAGCCCAATATGTGGTCAAATATATGACTTCAGCGGAAAGCATTTGATTAGATGGATGTAGGGATATAAAACCCTTCAATTGGGGAGAGATATTTTGATATAGGAAACATATTTTCAATTTTGGATTTTATGTCAGTGAGGAAGCATGTAAAAACTTTTCAGCAACATAATACCCGAAAAAGTAAAGCCCTCAATTTTCCCCTGCCTCTGTTCCTGTAGACTTCTTGTATATTTGCACATTTGGATATGATGACAATTAGTTCTGTGCTGCGGGACTGGATTGATTTCCCTTTCTGGGTCTCGTCCAGCTGAAATGTTACAGGTTCAAATACAGAAGCCTCTGGTTAATGAACTCCAGAAAGTGTAAAATACTGAGGCCCTGCAGTTACACGATCACCCTTCCGAACAGCAGCACTAATATCTAACAAGGCCAGCTACTGTTCTACCCTTTAGAAGAAGCTCATAAAAAGTAGGTTTAATTTGTCTGGGAAAAATAGACTTTAAAAAAAGAAAAAAAAAAAAGAGAAAAAAAAAAAAAAAGTGGTGTAAGTTCCCTGGTGGAAAAACATGCCTTCTATTATGAAGCCTTCCCACCAAATGTCTTGGAAATTAGGCAAAGTTAACATGTCCAGTTGGAGCTGAGCCAGGAAATGAACAGTGGATGTTCTCTTGTAAAAATCCTGAAAGCTGCAAGTAACCCATAAACAGTTTGCAGAGTGAGTCAAAATGGACCATTTTATGTTCCCTAATGGAAACTCAGCTTATTTGTACATGGATTCAAAGTAACAATGTGATGTCATCAAATGATTTGAGGTCAGAAGCATAGCAAGAGTCAATATACAGTGGTGGATGGAAACATCCTATTCTTACTGGAGTATTTGGGAGGAACCACCAACACTAGGGTTTGTCTTGGCCCTTTGGAGCTGGTACAGGAAAACCTCAGCAGCCCTATTCCTGGAATTGCAAGGTGGGAAGTTTACTGTTACCATCAGTCTAAGGAGGGCTTTCAGGAATATTAGTGTAGTTTGCTTTTGGTTCAGAAAACAGAGACATTCCCTATAGAAAAGCTCACCTTTGGGTGGTGTGGCTGAATGAATGATGTGTGGTCAGTGTTACCTCCAGGATTCACGCTGAGCTTTGCAGGACAGGGATTCCAAAGCACAGATTTGCTGCAGAAAAAGAGCAAACCTGAAACTGTGTCCCTGGAGGATGACGATTCCTCCAAATAAAGGGAGCTGGGATGTCCCTCAACCTTTGACTTACAGACAGAGGCCCTTTCCTTGCATTCTGAAATGTGAGAGTTGACCTTTTCTTTCACAATATTATTTTGATTTGTAAAGTGGATTTGGGCCTGTGGTAGAAAAATCTGAAGATTGTCCAGCACTGATACAGTTTTCCCAAAGCTTAAGAACCAGCTGAGCCAGGAGCAACCTTTCCATGTTTCTTCCCAAGGCAGAAGGCAGCAATGGAAGGTTCAAACGAGGGGTGAATGAACAGGTAAAGAGGAAAACCTATGCCCAGATAATATGAATTCCATGGATTACTGAGAGCAGCAAAAACTTGTTCCTCAGCAGACAGGCTGAACATCCTCAAAGCTCAAGTTTCACTAAAGGAACCATTTTTTTCCCCTCTGAAACTATTTCCTCCTTAGCTTCTTGAGGTAAAGTCTGACAGTGACTTTTGAGTCATGTCTGTTATTTATCTCAAGTAATTTTGTTCACTGCTGTCATTCCCGTGATAAGGAGACATCCACATCATTTTGATGAGGGATATCTTTTACTGCACTCAGTTCACAGCATTAACATTCACTTAGAAACTGAATAAGAAGTGGTCTAACTCAATTTCTAACAGAAATAACCAATTCAGAATTAAGCTTTAATTAAGGATAAGTTTGGAAACCTAAAATGATATTTTAGCTACATGAAATATTAAAAGCCTCTTAGGAAATGGTCCAGCTGACAGGAGGGATAAATGTAGAATATAGTTAATAATACAATTAATAACAAGACTCAAGACACATACAGGGAGCACAGAGCTCCTCCAGGTACCTCTCCAGGCCCTCACATTGCTCTGTGCAGACACAGCTGGATTTCCTTTCCAGATTTTTCCTACAGAGTTTGTGGATGGGAATAGGATGATCATGATTCTTACAAAAAACACAGGCACAGCAACATAGCATGAGATTACTGAGCAAACCACAGAATAGATTCGATATTTATTCCCTGACTTCCAGCTCATAAGTCTTTTCTTATTACACAGATTACAGTCCATTTTTTTCTAAGAATATTTCTGAAATAAGATGAAAGCTTGTGCTCAGAAAAAGATGGGAATTTTCAGCCATTTATTGAGAAATTGTTAGGAAGAATTATCCCCTTTTACTTAAAAATTAAAGCTATGATTTTAATCCTATGGCGTTAAAATCATATGTTAGCTAGGATTTTTTATTCCATTAGAAGGAAACCTCTAAATCAGTTGCCCTTACTGATATTTGCAAGCACCCATTTGTCCTCAGTCTTGGCAGGGGGAAGCTGCACATTCAGTGGAACAAGTCACTATTTAATCCCCTCCTGTATTTCATGGCAGCTGCCAATTAGAAGGTGGGAGAGAGGCATGGATAGGCCTGAACCATATGGTGGACTCCAAAAGCAGATAATTTAGGAATGACATTTATTTGTATGAAAAATAGTGCCTTCTCTTACCTACCTGCTAGGCATGGCCCTTTCACAAATCTTGCCCACAGTTGCAAGAAAAGCAAATTGGAATAAAATGAGATGCCAAGAACAGCACTTGCCGGTTGGGAACATTACTGTTTTATTATAGGAAAATACCTGTATCACACTCATAAAGAAACTATTAAAAATGTAGGTAGGCTCCCCTTTCTCCCTCCTTCCACATCCCCACACCTACACACAAAACCTCCCTTTCTTCCGAGCCCCAATTTCAGCCAGTTCCTCTCTGTGGGTCGTGTGTGAGCAGGAGGAATCTCCCTGTTTCCACCATGGCTCCAGAGAATTTCACCCTAAAAGGTGTAATTTGGGATTCAGGAAGGAATTCACTCCCAAAGTGTGCATGGGAGGTGGAATTGCTGCAGACACAATCCCACAGCAGCACAGGTAGACTCATACCCCTTGTACCTGCCCTGCCACAGGCAGAGGTGATCCTGGGTGGTTTAATTAGACACTTAAACGTTTCTGGGAAGAGGAATTGAGGAGGACAACGAGCAAACCCTTCCTCCTCAGCCTTTCTGGTGAGCTGCTTGGGGCTGCAGTGGAGCAGAACCCTCTAAAGAAAGCAAGGGATTAAAATGTTGTTTTCCTGCAAGTCGACTGAGCCCAAATGTACTTGATATCAGGGCTGAGTCCCCGTGGGAGCTGAGCCAAGGCTTTCACACATTTCCTCAGGTAGGAAACTGCTGTGCAACCTTTCAAAGCTGTGTCCCTCCCAGCTTTCCTAACAGAGCTCTTTAGTGGCTCCCAAGGCTGTGGTTTCTGAGTCTCCCAGGCTGGACACGCTGCTGGTTCCCCACAGGACAGGGCTATGGGCTCTCTCAGGAATGTATTTTCCCTGGTTTACAGATCCATACCCCCACCCTGTGGCATGACCTGAAGCCCACAGGGCTCCAAGCTCCAGCCAGGCTCCCCATCTCCCTCCTGGGACACCCTCCTGCCTCCAAGACTGGAAAAAAGGAGCTGGATGGGTCCGAGGAGTGATATGGAGGAAAGAGAGCATAATTCCAAACTGCTTTACAGTAGCCTGAGGACAGCAAAACACAGAGCTCCATGAACAGTAAAAAAAAATAAAATTAAATTCACTATATCAAGAAAGATCCTCTGGTTTTCCATCTGAAGGGACAGAGAGGAATTTAACACCTGGAATTCAGCCAGAGGCTGAAGGATCTTATAACTCTAATGTCTGCTCGAGACTGTTTCATTTCACTGCAACATTTTCAGTTCCAATCAGAACATACACGAGCTCAAATCGCTCCATATGTGACTTTCCTCTCATGGAGGGGGAGCACAGCAGTCCTTGGGAACTATTATGTCTTCAGACAACCATGGATTCTCCACATCCAAAGCCCCAATTTCTGTTATGCCACTGTAAATCTAGAGAAACTCCAGTGATTCCACTGGACTTGGGCTCGTGGAAAGCCAAAGTAAACACAAGGAGTTGTCAAAGGAGTTATATCACGTTGGCAGTGGTGGAACTGAAAGCTTAATTTGCACTATTTTTTAATAATATGGTGTCTTAGATCATTAGGAATGAGGTCCTGCAAACACATTCATGAGTAACTTTCTTCATGTGAGGAGCTCCTGTGCTGCACATTTATGTGAGGCATGCTCACATGCCAGATGTTGGGATTTCAGCTGAAACCATCCTGACTGACACCAGCTAAAGCTCTGGTTTGCTGTGCTCAGACAGACCAGTGTCACCTGGGTTGTGCCTTTCTGATAATGTCCCCAGGAGCTGATACAAATAGCAGCTGAGACACCTTGGTGAAACCTGGAGAGAGGAAAACCTTGAAATGTTGGGGTGGCAGTGCTTGTAAAAGATGTGACAACTGGGCTGGCTTTGTGTGATGTCTCAGAACCAGGTGAGAGGTGGAACTTGTGGCTCCTCTGAACTATTTGGCATTAAAATCATATGTGAACTGGGAAGGATGTTACAATTCAGAAGGAAATGTGTCGTGTTCAGATAATCCTTGTTCTCATCCCTCAGTGCTCCCTGTGAACCAGCAATAAAGATCATCCTGGCACAGGCACTGCTGGTGCTGCAGGAGAGCACAGGCCCTTCTGAGCCACACTCCAGGACTTACTCATCCCACACTGACATTCCAGGGAAATAAAAGACATTGCATCCAGCCTAAAGAGTTTCTGTCAGCTCTAGATCCCTGGAATGTAGGAGCAAAGGGAGAGCAACCAAAGGAGGAATTGAAAGGGCAGCTCCTGGTCCTACTGCATTCACTGACAACACTCACAGACCTCTAAGTTGTTGTGGGTTTGCCCCAAATTAGATTCCAGTGACAATTTTCCACTGTGGGGGAGGTTTAGGTGGGACTTCAGGGAAAGGTTCTTCCCCCAGAGGGTGGTTGGGCACTGAAGGGGCTCCCCAGGGTTTGGTCATGGCCCCAAGGCTGCCAGAGCTCCAGGAGGGTTGGGACAGGGTGGGATTGTTGAGGTGTCTGTGCAGGGCCAGGAGCTGGACTGGATGGTCCTTGTGAGTCCCTTCCAGCTCAGGATATTCCACAATTCCATGATTCTATAAACTGAGGCAAAACATTGCACTCAGCCCCTTCCAGGTAAACTATTTTTGAGGGTCTAGGAATGAGGAGTGGAGCTTGTTGGGGGAGTTGTTTCCAATGAAAAGGTATTCCAGTAGCCCTTAAAAAATACATTCCAGGGAAAAAAACCAAGGAAATTAGGTTTGGGAATGGCTACACAGCCATTTCCCCCTCCCCCAGCCCAGATTCACTCAGAGACATAAACCCACACCTTGATGTTCCATTTCGAAGGGTCCTTTCTTCAGCTTTTTCGAAACAAGCTTTACCCTGCTTGCAGCTGTAAATAAAAAAAGGAACAAAATCAATTCACCATGGGTTTCTGATGAAGTGGAGAGGAAGGTAGGGCAGCTCATTGGTTATAAATGGATTTCTGAAGGCCCAAGGCCCAGTGAAGGAGAATCCTTTGCCCCTGTCTCCTCGCTGGAGTTTCCTGCAGGTCAGCAGGCACACGAACACGGGTCAGCCCCTGGGGGACAGAATCTGCAGCACAGTGCCTTCATTGCAGAGCTTCCCTGCCACAAGCAGCAAATATGTTTTCCTTGGCCAGAGGAACTGTACGAAATAAATTATCCTGCAGCCAGTCTGACAGAGCTGGGCATGGGGTACAGAGAACTGGACAACTTCCCAGTGGCCTCTTGCCTAGAATTTGTTCTGAATGCACCAAGCTGAGCAGGGTTTGCAGAAGGCAGATGTGGATTGTGTGGATTAATCCCCAATTCAAGTTTGTCTCGTCGGGTCACAAAAGGACAATGTGCTGCTTCAGCAAATCTCACTTAGCAGAACTCAGGGTGACTCCTGCTAGAGCTGCAAAACTCCAATATCCTTGTGTGTTTTAAGGTGATTGGTCCCAAATCTTGTGTCTTATCCTTATTTCACAGCTGTGAAGGAAGACTTCCAGGTAAATTCATTGTGGGTCCAACTCTATCAAAGCCCTGTCTCTCCAAAAATCATGTCAATGGGAACCTCATGGTGATGGCAGCTGTCTAATAAAGGGTGAAAAACCAGACAATGTTCCTTTTGCCATCAAACGTTTCCATTTTGAGTTGAAAAATAGTCCCCTTTGCTTTAAATCATTAAAAGTTCTGATCAAAAATAGTATTTTGTGTCTAATATTTATTGAAATCAAGGGCATTCAATAAAAAACACCAGGAAGATGAACTTAATGTGTTTTGCTTTTAGAAATAAGATTGTGTAAGATCAGGTAAGTAAATATTATGTTCTCTTATGCACTATTTGTAAGACCTGCTCTCCTTAGGAAAGCATCTGATTTCACTCCCTTGTACCTGTGTCTCTAAAATCTTTAATATATTTAATGTTTATTAGCAAGGAAGACATGGCAGGATCTTTATATTCTCCCTGTCCTGCAAAGGTATTGATGTGATTTCATTGAATCCACATTAGTGTCTTTTCAACTGGGCAACCCCAATAGTTTCTGAATTCCTGGAGAATCTGTTGGTTAAGAAAGACACTCTCATTTAGTATTGAAAAGGCAGCCTGGGATCTCTCTCTCTCTGAACTATTCTGCACATTTACTGAAAAGGAAAATGCTATCATATGGGAAAAATCACTTCCAGAAGTTGTTCCTGCACTAGGTCACACAGTAGCTGCTGGGAAGGACAAACCCAAATCAGAGCAGTGCAGGGTGGCAGCTTCACAAACTCACATTTGGCTGCACTGCTGACTAAGATTTTCCTCCTCCCTGAAAAGCAAAGGTTTTCAAACAACCAAATCCCACATTTTACATGAGAAAGTGGGAAATCTACTCCTTTCAAGCTTTACATTTCCCCATCTGAGAACTAGTACAGCAAAAGTCTATCAAGTGTGATAAGGTAAATCCTTACATTATTAAAACAGAGAGAGGGAATTCTTTCCCAGTGTTGCTGAATATTTGAGTAGTTTTTTTCAGAATGTCTGACTGTTATTTCATCTCCACCATCCACACAAAATAATTGGGAAGTCAAAGCACAGCAAATATCTCCTGCCACTGCTTGGCCATAACTGGTACATTATTGGGGAGTTAAGTGGATAATGGTGTGAAATAAGCCTATAAAAACCAACACACTTCACAGTTAATATTTTTTCAGAGTCTAGTTAAGTTAGTATGACACATCTGTCATAACTCTTCTGGGGAGCTTCATAACGTGTCTGATCTTTTCCACCCAGAGCTGAAATGTATCTCCTGAGCTGTGGAAACCCAACACCCCCAGGTCAGGGGGAAAGTGCTGCACAGTGTCAACAGAGGCTACAGTTCCACTGCAATAATGCCAAGGTTTTGGCTTCTCCTCGAGGATCTTCTTTTCCACCTGTGCCCTGGCTCAGGAATCTCTGCAATTCACCTTCCTGGAGGAGACCAGTGTCCAAGTGGGATTTTAGCATCACGCTGGGAGTTGCCACAGCTCCAAGAAAGTGCTGATTCCTTCAAGCACCAACCCTCTGAGAGCTCCTGGGTGAGGACAGGGCAGCACCAGAGGCCTGTGGAGCTCCTGTTTGCTTTCATGGAGTGGCTGGACAATGAGAATTTCCAGTCCTGCCACGACATTGGAGCTAAAAACGCTCAACCTGAAGGTGAAAAACAGCACCAGCATCTCATTTGGCAGAGTGGAAAACCAAACCAAGACCAATCTATTGAGAACCTGCTGGGTGTGCAGTGCCAGGAGGCTGCAGTGGGGCAGGTGAGTGAGGAAGGAGCCAGGGAGGCCAGGGATGCACAGCTCCAGGAGCAAAGCATTCCCAGCTCCCTGTCTCTGTCTCCTGTGGTGATGGACACTGATTTCAGGCCACACTGGCCTCCCACAGCTGATGTCCTCACCTCCTTGCCTGGTATTACCCAACATCTTTATTTCAGCTGGGAAATGATGCCTCAAGCTGCAGCTTAAAAATTCCTCCTCCTTCATCTCTTACACTTGGGTTTAATGCTTTATTGAGAAGAAAAGTATTTAATATTAAAAATCTGCTTCCTAGATGAAAATTGATTTACATTATCAAATTTTATTATAAAATAATAGAGGCTCTAGAAAAAGTTGAAGGAAAAGGACCCACACATTACTTACAAACTTTGGGATGTGGTTTGTTGTTCCAGGGTTCTTGTAAAGCCGGGGTTGGGCTGAGCCCCTGGGCTGGTTTATCTGAGCACTGGTGATACATTCTGCTGTGCTATGAAGAATCCCTTTTCTCTGCATCACCCATCAGTGGCTTTTTCTAGAGTTGTCTAAGGAAAAGATAACCCCAGTCCAGTTTTGGAAGCCCTTGAGGTTCTGTTCGTGCTCTCAAACTAAAAAGAGCAGAGAGGCAGAGCCAGGGATTGGAGTGACAAGGTCTGGAACGCTTGGGCCTCACACCCCCAAAGCTTTGGGATTTCCATTCCATACAATTTGGAAAACTTAATTCTCACTAACAAACTCTGGATCTGGGCCAGCTCTGCTGTTTTAATCCACATTGAAAGAGGAGAATCTAAAGCAACATTGGGATTATTTCTGTATTACAATGGAAATGTGCTGGATTCTGACACCCTCCAGGAATGAGTGGAGCTTTATGGATACCTAGGATTAAGTCCTGCAGTTTTAAGTCGAGCTGTCTCACAGACTCCAAGCTCTGCTTCATGTTAAGTGCAGATTTCCAGGGTTTTGGTGGAGCTCAGCGAGGAGATGGGATTCATTTCCAAGGAACAGACCTCGCTCTAGATTCTGCTTTCAAAGAAACCTGAGGGTGTCTGGACCCAGAAAACTCCTTCAAACCCAAACCATTCTCCCTGGCTTGGACAAAACATAAACCCCAACTCCAGTTTACTCAGTTTACAAAACAGAGGGAGAGAAAATGAATTGAATCCCCAGTTCTCAGGTTTCAGCTTGGAAATATTGACTGACGTTCCCTTTTAGCAGAGATATTTACTGCTATCAAATGATTTGAGAGGGTATTTAAAGAGAAGCAAACATCAAATCCTGTGGCTCTGAGGCAGTTTTTCAGCTCTGACATTCAGCACCTCTCTCTGCTCAAAATCAGGGAACTCCGGAGCCTCTTCTGCAGATGATTGGGGTACAAATGTGATATACTGCCCCAAATTTGGAGTTGAAGGGGTTAATGGCATGGTAAGGTTCAAAATGAGACAAACCCAAGTGAAATCAAGTGAAATCAAATCAAATCCTCCTGATGGAGTGGTGCTAAAAGGTTAACTTCCCAAATGGTCTTGCTCTCGAGCCGATCCTGTGGTGGCTCTGTGGTTTCCGCCTGTATAAATTTGATAATATTTTACAAATGCAGTATATGAAATATATTCTTAACATGTGTTTAATACATTTACAATCTATTAAAATGAAAAACAGAATATGCTTCAAATACTGCTTGGGTATTTGCTTAATGCAGTATGTCTGGAACATGTTAAACATTATTTTAGAGGTAATTGAAACATTTCACACACATCCACCCCGTGTTCTGTGTGTGTGCCCTGCTCGCACTGGGGGCCAAATCTTGCCTCCAGCACATGGGATGAATATCCAGGCTGAGGATGGAGAGGTTCTGGGCATTTCCCTGGGCCTCTCCCATGCAAGCACAATTTCTCTCCTCCTTCACCCCCCTGGCACAGGGTCCTCCCAGCACAGTGCTCTCTGCATCCCCCAGCTTCAGTTTAACTAAATAAATGAGATCCAAATTTACTCTGGGCAGTTGGTTACCAGGTTACAGGGTATTATTTCAGCTCGTTTCAGCACAGAGCCTGTCAAAGCAGCCATTAAATACTTCTCAAATGAATATTTATGCAAATCCACGTGGTACGGGAGGATTCCTATGTAAGTATTTGCTTAGTTTCACAACATGTTCCTCTCACTCATGCCAATGTTCCCAAAAAGTGAACAAGGTGTGTAGAATAATGATGGAGAGAAGGCCTCCTTCTTGCCCACAAAGACTTGATTATAATCTTTTCCCCTTGATTATAATCTTTCCCTCATTATCTCTGTCGAACCGGCCCAGGTTCCTGGATGATTAATAAATTCTACATCCCTGTTCAAGGTGATAGAGTGTCTATCACTGCTCCTGGTTTATTGGAGAGGAGTGAAAAATATGTTCCATTTCCATGTGTCCCACGTCTCTGACTTCCCTCTGCCATTTCCTTCTCCACTGAGCCCAGTGCACACTTCTTGGACGAGGAACCTACACTTAACTTGCCACGGAGCTTTATGTTTTCCCATTCTTTAAACCTAAAGCAACAAATTGCGTAATAAATACTGAGGGAGATGGTAGTTACACTTCAGGCTGGCTGTCAGAAAAGCTGCACTTCGTGCTGAGAGATTTGCAGCTTGGAAAGAGGCCATTCGTGTACAATTTAAACTCCTAAAAGCTAAAAAGACTGGGTTTTCTTTGCTCACTTGTGGATGTTTTCCTTTGTACTTGGGATCCAATCTCTTTGGAGATAGAAAAGCAAATTGGTTTGGGAAAAAACCATGAGAGATGAAAAGAGAGAAGATCTCTGTGCTCAGGAAAATGAGATAACAGCAGTTCTTGGTGGTTTTCTGTCCCACTCTTAGTTGGCAGTCTGAGACAATATGGACCTTGATATCTCAACTTCTTTTTCCCAGTGGAGCCTTTACTCCATCTCCTGCCTCCTCCCCACTTTTTTAATCCCTCTAAAATCCTTTCCCTTTGCCAAGTAATGTGGGCAGCTATAAATTTCTCCTGGTGGTGGTAGACTACAAGCTATTTATCATTCCAGCTATGGCTGAGACCCACATTTTAGCTGGGAGCCATTAGAAGAAAAAATAAAATTAATCAAAGCTTAAAATAGACTAAATTAGGCCTCATTAGAGTGGGTTGGAGATGTTTAATAACTTCTGTATGGTCCTTTCTCTACAGCTCCTTCAGTGAGTTATCTCAGCACACACATTCAGTGAGATGTCCCTTGAAATTAATTAATATCAGAGAGCAGATCAATCATTTTCCAAGGACAGCTCTGGCCAAAAAATATAATTTTAATATATCCTATTTCTGTCCCTCTTCACATTTCATCTGTGTCTTAGGCAACCAGCTACTGAAAAGGAGAGCCTGTACTCTATATTCCATTTTTTTTCCAAAGGAAACAACTTTTTTCCCCAATGCAAATTTGTGCTGTGTATTATTTTTAAAATAAGAATTATTCCACATTAGTTATTTATAATATTATAAACATAATAAATATTTCTATATTTATAAATAAATCAATTAATCCCCTCTTCTTCAGTTGTGTTAGTGAGCTCCACTCAAGCAGTCGGATGCCCTAAAACAGCTTGAAGACAAGGAATACATGTTAGGGGAAAGGTTCTTGCTGAAATATTAATTTCAGTCATAAATGTCCCATGTACCTCACTCAGACTTGAAAGACCCTCTCAATGGCAAAGGCATCTCCACCAGATTCTGAACAACCCCTTAAAGCTCTTATTTGGAGATGTTTTCTATGTTCAAGGTAGATTTTAAATATAAATTTCCAGTGTCTGTCTCTGTACTGGTACGAGCCAAAACCTGAAATGGGCAACATCTGCTTTCTGGAATTATCCAGGGGTGGTTTCAAGTCCCCTGGATAAGGCACATTATTGACTCTCTCTGCTTGGGTTACAGACTGGTTTTGTGATCTCTGATTCTCTGGAAGGTTTTCCTGAGAGGCAAAGAAGTGCAAAACGTGCCCAATTTTATTTGCTTCTCCTTTTGAACTGCTCAGTTTTCACACCTCTGGGAACTGGAGACACGACCAGCACAGAGATGGTTTCTGTACCTCACATTTTTATTCCTCCCCTCCTCCCTTCCCTTTCATCTCTTCTCCTCCTCCTTCACCCTGTTCCATCCAAACCCAACGTGCCCTTTGCAGCCCAGGAGCCTAAAGGAAAGTTTGGAGATTACAAATTGGAATAAACTGCATTTCAACAGTAAACAAGAAAAAAAACGACCACATTGGTGTCAAGTTCTTGATAAATATTAGACCTGACGTAGGTTGGGGTTTTTCCTTGGATTTCTGCTGGCTGTTTGCGTTCCAGGAATTCATTTTTTTATATATATATATAGTAGGTTTTTTCTTTTTTTTCTTTATTATTTTTTTTCTAATGACCTGAAGTCGTTTTCCAACCCATAACCATGGAGTGCATTGTATTCACTACCAAGTGCCATGGTCAGAACAGAAATCTGGCTGGTCTGTCTGAAACCATGTCTTGGACAGACAGTTTTGTGTCAAGATATTTATTTTCCATAAGATAAGAAGAGTTGTTAAACAAGGGCTGTGGTTGGTGGGTCACAGTGGCAGCTAATTTTACAGAAAAGAATATATATGGTCATTAATTTAATTTAGTTCTATTTAATTCTATTTTCTTTTATTCAAAACCTAAACTTTGTACCTGAATAACAACCCGAGATGCATCTACTTTGTAAAGCAATGGAGAAATTTCCACATGAAAAGTCATGAAAGCTGCCAGTGCAGGAATTATGTAGCTCAAGCAGAACTTATTAACCACAAGACATTTCTGAAATATCAACCAGCTGCTTTGCCCCATCCTATGCTGAGTTTTAACTTTGCATATGAATCAGCTCAAGCAATTTTTAAACCAAAATCTGGCAGAAAAGGGGCAGGAATTTGGAGTCATCTTATTAAAAAAATGGGCAAAAATTGATTTTATATAAAATAAGAGGCTCAGAGGAAATGGTAGTCCTTCAAAAAAGGGTGAGATTATGACAAATTGCACTTTCCAGGTCTAAGAAGCCTCGAGTTTTTTTTTTTTTGAGAGCAGTGTTTCAAATATAGGAGTGGCTGAACCACAGAGAAATCCAACTGCCCACATTTTCCAGTGAGTGTCTCTTAGAAAACAGGTGACTTTGCTGGTGTGGAATGAGAGGTTTGAACAATCTGTGCAGCTGATGAATCTAAAGCAAAGTTTAATCAGGGCATGGGAGCCCTGAATGCCTCCCTCTACTCAAAGCTTTGGAAATCTTTACACAATGCAATGAATTTCAGCAGACCCTGAATAAAACTGTTATGGTAGAAAACAAATAAATTGGGATCTATGAGGCTTATTCTCCACATTCTTCTCAAATGTTTGCTTGGGCCAATGCTCCCATCCACCCTCAGGGAGATTCAGCTTTGTCTAGTCCAGACTTTATCCCAGATTCTACAATATTTTTAAATTGAGGGAGGATTTTGATATTTAGTGGGATTAAACCCCCTTAGAGGAGCTAAAGAGCAGCTGGGGAGTTCACTGTGTGTGGGACCAGCTGAAGACAACAGAAGTGCTGAGAAACCACATGGCATTTGAGAGATTTGGCAACATAGCCCTGGGGAGATGTGCCATCTCCTCCCCCCTGACACAACATCCTTCTTACATTGGAATCGAATTATTTAAAAATCATGGATAATTCCTGCAAAACATGTGACTGTTCAGTCCCATTTTGGTGATCACACACTGCTAAAGAGCAGTAAAGCTGATGGTGTTGCTTCCAGAGCCCTCATCTCTTGGTTGTGAATGTTCTGAAGGTATTGGAGGAACTGAATTTCTGGCAGGTGAGTTCTGCTCTGAGGAATAGCAGCAGATTGAATGAGCATTGCAGTCCTCATGTCAAGGGCATTCATTCCACCTCCAGCCAGCAAAGACAACCAATGCTGAGGGTTAAATACCCCTTAGCAGCTCATCTACAGGAACATGTACTTATTTCAGGATTTACTCTTCCAATTAATCAGGAATATTTTCCCCATTTTTTTTTTTTTTCACTGTCTGTCCCCAGCATTGTATTATCTTGGAGAAACCTGCAGCTGCTCCACCCCAGGCCGTGGGCTCAGATGGGCTGGGTATGTTTATTTGTCCTTAGACTGGAAACCTCCAAAAATAAATGAAATGCCAGGTGTATGGAGCAGGGATGCTGAGTGACTCAGAGGTGGCATCAGGCCCAGTGAGTCAATCCTGCCCTGGTGGGCTGGCACTGAGAGGGGACACCATGTCCTCTGCCTGGTGCCTGAGTAAGACAAGGCATAAACCTTCCAGTTGTTCATACATAACATAGAATCTGGTTTTCTCCACATTCCTTAGGTTCCCCCCCATAAAGCTGCACTTGTGAAAATGCATCTTGGTGGAGACCTGATGGAAGAAGAAAATATGAGTTGCCCTTAACCCTCAGTTACTCAGTGTTTTGTCAGGGAGCCCACCGAGGTGGTAGTGCTGGACCATCTCAACCTGGGTGTTACCTCCTTCCAGGCAGCCTTAAATCTTTTGGGCTTGACTGGATTTCTAAGCCTGGATTGACTTTCTCCTGATGAATAGCAGCAGCAGGAATGGTCTCTGATGCATTACAGCCCTGGCTGGTGGGGGGAACAGAAATTACATATGTCCTGCAGTTACCAAGATGAGTCAGGACACCCGTGATGGTGTTTTTTGTACAAACATTGCTCAGACAAAATAAACAGAACAATGAGTGGTTGGCAGCCTCCCTGGGCCACCACACAAGTGGAAGTGTCATCTGTTTTGGTGGCTGAGCTGGGAATGGGCAGATGTGATCTCAGCCTGAGCCTGGTGTTGGCAGTGACACCACAGGCTGTGACAGCAGGAGCAGAGGTGCCAGGGGGCCAAGATGGGAATGTTTTACAACCAAAACCTAAAGGAACTCAGGTGCAATACACACTGGGAGAGCAGCTTTGGCACTAGTGTCTCCAGTCTCTCCAGGTGGTTGTGTGTCCCCAGTTGGTGCAGCAGGGACACGGTGACATCGTCCTGAACAGGCACTGGTGTGACCCAAAGCAAACAGAGCTTCTGGAGCAGGTCCAGTGGAGGGTAATAAAGATAATTAAGGGACTGGAGCATCTCTGCTATGAGGAAAAGCTCAGGGAGCTGGGCCTGTTCAGGCTTGAGAAGAGACACTGAGGTGGGACCTCACCCCTGGCCTCGAGTGTGTGCAGAGAGGGGGCAGAGGATGGACCAGGCTCTTCCCAGGGGTGCCCAGCAATGGGACAATGGGCACAAACTGATGCCCAGGAAGTTCCACCTGAGCATGAGGAACAACTTCTTGTTTGTGCAGTGACCCAGCACTGCCCAGAGCAGGGGTGGAGTGTCCTCACTGGAGACGTTCAAGAACAGTCTGGACACAATCCTGTGCTGTGTGCTCTGGGATGGCCCTGCTGGAGCAGGGAGGTGGGACCAGCTGCCCCACTGTGCTCCCTTCCACCCTGATCCATCCTGGGATTCTGGGAAACACATCCCATAGTGAGAGATCTCTCCTGGCAGCCCAGCCACGGCTCTATGAACCCATTGTTGTTGACTTGCCATTACATCATTCCCAGCATAAATCAGTGTGTGTTCAGAGATCAAGTTTGGTTGGCAGGCTCTTAGTCCTTTCCAAGTTTCATGGCTTATTAGCTCCATATTACTTCCCAAAATGCTCCTATCTTTACACTTTTAGAAAATATCCACTGCTCCTAAAGTTTCCAGCCTTATTCTAAATTACTTGTTCCTTTTTTTTTTTTT